>VYZT01006691.1:56643-131721 GCA_013400735.1 Pomatostomus ruficeps | reverse complement strand
CTTGAGAGGGGTTAATTGGCTGCAGCCAATGAAAGTGGTCTCCTGACATGAAACAAATTCAGATGAGTGAGGAGTCAGGAAAGTTATAAGGTCACATAAAAGCCACGACGAAAGCATCCAGAGGTGGCTCTGGTGGAGGCAGAACTCAGTGAAAGCCCTGCAGGAAACACAGCGTGTTGCTAACTGTGTTACTGTGAGAACAGAGAGCAGATCATGGCTTTGAATATCTTTCCAAGCAAGCCCAAAGCACTCTCAACCCATCAACTGACAACAAGAATGGAAATCTTGGTTTTTTTAATGATATGCCTTAGACGCCTCTAAATTTCCCTGATGGGAGAGAGATCCTCCTTTCAAAACAAATTACAGCACATTTTGCTTGTATGAAAACAACAGTGTCAGCAAGACTCTGGCTGTGTTTTTGGACTTCCCATATTCAGCGTACGAAACCATGTAAGAAAACAATAATATCTGTATTTTCTTAAATAGTTTTAGGCAGACCATTGTTTTGGGGAGAGTTACAAGAACATCATGATTCAATACTGGTAGTGTCATGGCACATAAATAAAATTCTCACCGAGAGCATAACAATCGCTTTGTTTTGATGTGCACAGCTGAGCAAGAAGTCATCACCAAAATAAACTTGATTCAAACACACCAGAAATGTTTTTGTTTCTTTTCGTTTTGCTCTTTGCACTGAATTCTATGGCATGCAATCTGCACAGACTAGATATTAATATAACTATAAATATTCGTTTTCAAAATATCTGTTGACTTACCTTGTTAGCCTTTTTTAACTCTGCCTAAATATTTTTCACTGCACATTATTTTGTTTACAGCCATGTGATAAAAACCATGAGAAGTACATGAGCACAACTCTCTTTGTGGGAAAGAATGTGAGTTTTAATTTGCATGCTTGAATACAAGCTCTGCTTGGAAAGACAGAGCATGTGTGAAACTTCTTATCATAGAGGCCAAGGTATTTTTAAAGTGTAAAGTCAAGCATATATAATTAGCAGGGAGCAACAGGGCATTTGGGTAGAAACCCGCTGGTGCATCAATGGGACCCTAGGGGCTTGCAAAGCCTCACCTTCCGTTCCTTCTCCCAAGAACTGCATAATCATTACTGAAGTAATGATAACTGACAGTTCATGGACACACCTTAATTTTGTTTATATTTTAAAGCCTCCTTATATGGGAGGGAAGATATTGCCTGTCAGGCAATGCTTCCTCATGATTCTTTTTTTAGTCTCATTAAGGAAATATTTCAAATAACCACTTTTGCTGTAAACTCCTTCCCATTGCTTACTCCCCTTCCCTACTTTTGCATGCTAGCAGTGATGCAAAATCTTCAGAAATTTTCTATACAGACATTCAGTATCCTGGTTTCCTTAGAAGTATGAGTTTCTCCTTCTCACACACTGTGGTACCATCTCAGGATAAGCAGTGGTGGTATTCACAGAGGAGTCATGACTTGCCACAGAGCTGCTCAGGGAAGGGTATGGTCACCACAGTGAAAAGGATACTGAGAGTATTCAGGTGGTAGTAAAAGACTGGTTTTGTCTTCACTACTAAAGAAAACAGACATGAAAACCTGATGTCTGCTATTCTCAATAAAATGCTAGGGAAGACAAAGCTCCTGTAGTTTTCACATCTAGGCAAGTTAGAAGTTTACCCACAGGTAAGGCACAAAATGCTGAGCTCATCTTCCTACCACAGGGTAAGAGATACAGAGGTTTTGTTTCAGCTAGGGTTTTACAGCTTAGGTATCCCATGTTGGCTATCCACTGGGAAAAGTCCCACTTTTTTGGCTACAAAACTAATACAGAAGTTTGCACACCCAGTATCCAGACAATCTTATTTGCATTGTGACCTGAAACAAAGCACAGTAACAAACAGAGCAGAGGCAGTAATTTGTGGTCAATCACACTGAACAAATGTCATAATGTCACCAGGTTAAATAAAGGTCTAATTTAATGTGCTATGACCCATGCCCACACACAAGCCCACTCATGATTTAATATTGTGCTTTTGGGCACAAACAGCACGTGCTCTGCTGCCAGTTCTGAATCACATCTGTGTGCCCACGTGGATCCCCACAACAGCAGCCAATGGCTTATCCACATCATAAATACTGCTGACTTCCCTTCACGCCCCTTCACACAAAGTAAATTCATCCTAATCACAGTTGGCTCTGGTGGCATTTTAAATTCCTTTTCTAGACTGCAGAAAGCTCCTTCTTTTTATTTTTAAATGAAAGCTAAATTCTTATGCAACCAAACTCCAAGACCAAACTTTAAAGAACAATGCTGCTGACCTAAAGGCACAATATGAGCCACTGGAGACAGCAAATCCATCACCACTGAATCAAGGCTTAGCTAACTTCAGATTATCTTCCCACAAGTGATTTCTATATTGTTCTCATGAAAGTGACTTCTAAATTAATGAGAAATACCCTGGGTGTTTATCCCATTGAGCTCTTTCTCTTGCTGCCTGAAAAAAAAATCATTGTTTAATTAATTATTTAGTTAGGTCCCTTTTGCAAAGAAATATCTTCCTGCAAGCAGCTCTCACCACCAGACTTAAACAAAATCAACAGTCCTATCTCATTTGATTAATAGGAGATTACAGGCTAAATACCACTTTAGTATTACATACTAAACAAACACAAAAAGAATAGTTCATCCAGGGGAAAACAGCAAGTTGGGAAGATCTGCTGTTATTTGCCTTCTTCTGTCATCAAGGAGGACACTTGAGACTTGGAACGGCAGGCCTGTCACCACCACAGGATGTAGCTCTGGTTAAAAGGGAATACTATTTTTAAAATATAACACAGATGTCTGAGCAGAATTCTAAACAGATGTATGATAACACACAATCCACACATAAATAGAAATGGCCAAAGGCAAAACTACACAATTGAGCAAAAAGTGAAACTTTTCTATTTTGTTTTGATTCTTTTTGTAGATAAATATTGACTAATATAATGTAAAAGCATTGAAACCACATCCCCACTAAAGGTGAGTGACTGAGACTGATATATCAGCTTTTTTCATTACTACATTTCTAGGCTCAGGTGGACCTTGAGAAAAGTCCTTCCTAAGTGTACTTAGCAGCTGTTCTGAAGCCACCAAATTGATGAGTAACAGCAGTGCCAAGTCTTGACTATGAAGAAAGAGGATATGACAAGAGATTTCTGTTATTGCAGTGGTGCTTAGGTGACAAGCCTTGTGGAACAAGTACATCTGAGGGACATTTGGGACAGGCAAAGCAATTCAACCAAGCAGTGAACTTGGATGACAATAATTCATGTTAAAACCTGTCAGCCTCCAAAGGTATGATACTGTCTGAGAAGTGAAGCTATCAGCCTCAATCTTGTGTTCCTGCTGTTCAAAAGCACGAGCTCTGCTTCACTTGTGAAAGGCAGCAGAGCAGCCCCTGGAAGGACAGAGCACTCAGTGCACACAAACCACCTCCTCACTCATTGCAATTTTCAATGATTTTGTTGTTGCTTTCTCTCCCTAATCTCACATAGAAGAGCAAGTTCCTTCCCCTCCCCATGGCTGCCCTGCCATTCACGTCCCAGACTAAGCAAGGGTCTCTGCAGAAGAGATTACCCAGCACATGGTGCAGAGTAGAAACTGCCCCATCCCAGGCAACCACCTGTCTTAAGATCTATCTCAGGGAAAGGGGGGGCTGTCCTCCCTCTTCACATCTCTTCTCTTTGCCCATCTGTGGCTCCAGATTTCTCCTGTGTGACCCAAACAGCTCTGCAGTATGGAAGCTTTCTGACCAGGCTCCACCTCAGCATGAAGTTGTCAGAAGTTTATAATTCCCCTACAAAATGTCCCAGGACTTTCCACATTACTCCTCTCTATCTGGAGAAAGGCATGCAACACCAGTCCATGCTAATCCTTCTTTACTCTTCCTGCTAATGATGCTCCAAGGCCAGGATGCCTCCAGATCTGAGGATGAAAACCTGGATTTTGAGACTCTTTCCCCATTTCAACAACCTGCTTGTGTCATCCCAAGGCAGTGCCTCTATGTTGCTCTCAGTCAGAAGGCCCTGAAGATTTCTCTGCTTTCTCTGAGTTCAACGTTGGGCAACCGGAGCTGCACTTTTCATCAGGCTCAAAGGAAACACTGACCATGGTGGACAGGGAACACCCGTGGTGGGTGAACAAAGCTGAAAGTTTTCACACCCCTACAGTTCTGAAAAGCCAGGTGATACATTTCATACGAAGCCAGGAGGTCCAAAGACAAAGCTGTGTTTAACCAGACACATTGCTTCTAACTTTCCTGTTCTCAGATTTAGGTAACACACCATTATTACTCCCATTTTTTCCACAGAGAAATTCATATTCACCACATCTCAAAGGGAATAGAGTAATGATCCCTACCAGTCAACTTCAGAAGATGTGCTCTGCTCCCCATCTCCTAAGGCTCTTCACCTCTTTCCCTGCTTCTGCGCCTCATTTATTCACCATGAACAACAGGTGCCTGGTGCAACTCATAGTGGGAATCTCATCAGCAGCCTCTCTCACCTGAAGGAGATCTGAAGAGCAGGGTGAGGAGAGGGAGGAGGAATCAGGTTTACAGAAAATCTGTCCTTTGTTTTCCAAACTGTAATATGGTAAAAAAAATCAATATCGAGTTTCAGTTGAAAACAGAAAGTTTTTATTTGAAACACTCTCTCTGTAATTGCCTGGGAAAGGCATATTTTCTACAACTAATAAGTTCTCTATCTTTATATACAGTTCTAAGAGAATATATAACTCTTAAGGTTTTAAAGTAAACTTACTTTGTAAAAGACATTTTAATATCAGCAAATTGTAATTTCAAAGCTAGCTGTTAATTATTAAACTTGAGCATGTATCCAAGGTTATTTCTGGTCCTCAACATAATACTGTTGGGTTAGTGTATTAAGATAAAATACGCTGGTTTATTTGTTATTGAAAGGCTATCTTCCCCTAGAAATGTGTATTTCTTTTATCTTTATAGAGTTATATTAAGAGAGAGAAAATGGGCAAACACCTCTTACTATGCAGTTTGGCTTTATCTGCAGCCCAATGGACTAACTTTATTTGTCATTAATTTTATTTGTTGTTTCAAACATTATTTGTTATTTCATAATTATATATAAATGCAGAATCCATGTGCTAACTTAATTATACATAACATCTTTCCCATCCTGGAAAATGAAAATCTAGAGTGGTCCCCCAGGAGAGAGGGAAGAAAAGGACATGGGAGGGCCAGGGAGAGGGTGGTGGCAATTGCTTTCCTGGGAAAATGGAGGTGCAAAGACATGTCAGCAGGTTGGGCAGAAGAGGAGGAAGAATGGAGAAATGGGGCTGCATGGAAGGTCATGCTTCTGTTGATGCTTTTAGAGGTTGGAAGAAGTAAATGAAAAAGGGAAGAGCAAACACAACTGCTTCCCGATGATACCACCACAGCATGTCCCCTTGCTCAAAAAGGATGGCAGAGGCAATCCCAGCACTGCGCTGGGCTGTCTGGTGGCAGACAGTCACGGATTGCCCAAGAGCCAGCCTTCACATCATCCAGACAGGACAGGCAGAGCATTCTTCATGGCCCATCCTGCCCCAGACAGCCATCAGCATGAGCACCACGATCTGCTCTCCAACCTCATCTCCCCATAGCTACAGGAGAGACTCAGCCCCAGGGATCCTCTTGGTAACTCGCCAGCACCAGGGCTAAGGAGCCCCAGAGGGCTGGTTGTTTGAATCACTCTTTTGGCCCAAGGTGCTCCAAGAGTGCTAGCATTAAGATAGGACAGACTGTAACCACTTTTGGGCTTCCCAGTCCAGGATATGAGTCCAGTGAGGGGCCGCTGAGGTTATAAGGGACTGGAACACCTTCCCTGTAAGGAAAGTCAAACAAATGAGGCTGTTCAGCCTGGAGAGGAGCAGGCTTAGGGAGAGTCTCATGACATGTCTAAATACCTGAGGGGAGGGTGCAAAGAGGATGGAGCCAAGCTCTTCTGTGACAGATGAGAATCAATGGGTATAAACTGAAATACAGGAAGTTTTCTCTGAATGTCAGGAAACACTTTTTCACTCTGAGGGTGACCAAGCACTGAGACAAGTTATGCAGAGAGGTTGTAGAGTCTTAGTCCTTGGAGATACTCAAAAGCCACCTGGACATGGTCCTGAGTTACGGGCTGTAGGTAGCCCCGCTAGAGCAGAGAAGGTTGTTCAAGGTGACCTCCAGAGGTGCTTCCAGCCTCAGCCACTCTGTGACGCTGCCCTTGCCAGCCTGTAACAGAGACAAGAGGCTGCACATTATACTGGGGCCATGTCCCAGCTGGGGCACACAGGACCTTGCTCCAGCAGCACTTTGCCTTCATATCCAAGAGACAACTGGGCACAGAGGAATTTCCCTGTGCCTGCATTTCTCCTGGAAGGAAGCCCCAGAGGGATTGCAATGTGCTTGTCCAAACTCCAGCCAGGGTCAGTAGAAGAGAAGGTAAAATTCACTGATTAGTGTTGTCGTGGCTGGTGATCCCACTTCACTTTTGGTTTCTGGATGCTACACCAGCACTGAAAGAGCTGACAAGCGCAGGTGCTTCATGTCAGCCACGCTTAAGCCACCTGATAAACTCACTCCTTTTCCTGAGGGACAAGCTCCCATGGCTGGCACGCCCAATTTTCCAGTCAATATTTCATCACTACTTTTAAAATATACCTTCCAGTTCATAATAATAAATGGAATAGGCTTTCAAAAGAGAGGTTGCTGCAGAAAAGAATCGCTTATATATTATTGAATACAAGTATTTGAGCCCCTCTCAGGCTGAAGTAATACTACAGGCAGTATAGAAAAATCTTTGTACACCTTTGTACTTTAGTATACTGTAAGTCTTGGTTAAAAAAGTGAAGTGCTTTTTCCAGAGTAGCACTGGAAGAGGGAGATTCAGACCTGGGGGGAAAAGCAGCTATCTATCCTTTAATATGTGGGGTTTAATTTAATTTTTAAACCATACAAAATCGAATTATACATACTTTTTTTTTAACACCGTCTCAAATATACTAAAAATATTAAATGGAGTATGGCATTGTAAAAGGAATACTTTTTCAGTGGGGGGAAAAAAACCACAGGAAGTTAGTACCCACCCAGTGAAAGGTTAAAGGCTTGTCACTTGAGGAATTTTTATTGTTTATACACACATGTATTCCTTTGGCTAGGGCGGCACACCTAAATGGCCTTCTTACTTCCTCTCCCTGTTCTCAAGGCCTAATAGTACAAATAGAATTAGAGGTAAGTATCATTTCTATGTTTTTCATCACTGGCAAGTCTATAAAGTGATCTCTAGATAAAGTTTCAGGGCTAAAATAAATTCAGGCACTTTGCAATAAGTCTAGATGGGCTGCAGAAGTAGTTACATTGACATTTCATCTAATTACAGAAAATACACACTTCCTATCCAGACCCCATACCAATAGCCTGTGTCCCATCGTTTTCCCTTAAAAAGAAAATCCCAGAGTTCAGGCGTTAAATATTCTTAGGCTGGAGTGGGCTTGGAAAGCAGCTTCAGACCACACATCCCTGTTTCAAGAGGCTGCCTTGAGCAGAGGGAGAGAGGGGTCACAAGCCTTGCCTGCAAAGGATGGGTCACCCTGGCTCTTTGTACTTTGCTCCTTGCATTTACAGAGGACTCGCCACACAGCTGGGAATAAATTGATGCTTTTTAACACAGGAATGACACCTGCTGCAGTCTTGCAGGGCACTGACAAGCAGGCCTGACACCAGCATTTCATTACCACCGTCAGAATTACAGTGAGTGACAGCCAGAAAATTGTTAAGTATTTCAGCAGGATTGGGGTAGAGCTCTGATTAATATTTAAGCGCCTATGTTTGCAGAAGCAACATTCTTATTTGCTTTAAAAATATTTCTCATTACAGTGTAGTCCGGCATTTATAAGGCAAAATATAGCCATGTGGTATTTGTGAATAATCCTACGCTTTGTTTTCTTGTTTGAGACAATTTTCATAACCATATGGATGTATCTCAGTAATTCACACTGTAATTGAACTGGAACTGCTGGATTAAGACAATCTTCCATCTTCAATGCCTACCTGCAAACTCAATTTACTTCAGGACCTACCCCACAATGGAATACTGTGGAAATTGACAATTTTTTGATTGCAACTGTTGGCAGCAGATGCTGGAATGGCAGGAGACTGCACTGAGTCCGGGAGTTTCTTCTATTTCTGGCTCTTACTGCCATGAAACACCTCAACCATGAAGAAAAAAATTGCACTCATAACCTTGAATTATATCTCTGTCTGCAACAAAAACAACAAAAATCTGAGGTGAAGGTATGGAAACATATTGAATGTAAAGTTATTTTCCTAGTTTAGGTGGGAGTTCCTGGAATTCAAACAAACTGAACTCTTCTCAATAGTAAGTGGTCTGAACCCAAATGTGGAAAATATTAGACCTGAAGTACTGGTCTGAAAAAAAATACATGAGATGAGACTGAAGCAAAGCTTAAAATGAGCAGGGCTCTTCCTCGCTGGTACCTGTCCAGTAAATCTCTTATGCTATCTACTGTTTGAAACCTTGGGAGCCTTTGCTGGTGAGCCATAGGAGTTACAGAAAGTGACCTTAAAGAAGAATCACAATGGCAAATTTTCGCCATCAGTGCCAAGGTGGTTGCACTTCTATCACTGTCCAAAACACAAAAAGGAAGGAAATTAATTCTTCAATTCCGTATTGAGATTAGCTACATTATGGATAAAATCCTGGAAATTAAAATGCAGTGAAATCTAATGGACATACTGGTGCCAAGCCAGGTCAATGTCAGGTGAGATCTGTGTGCATCCAAGAATGAAATTTTAGGTGTGTTGAAAGCTCATATATTTATTTTGTAATTGGAAAAGGATTCAGGGTTCAGTGACCCAGTTCAGTAAACTGGAATGGGGTTAACACATTAAACTCCAACTGCTTGCAATGAGCAGTACTTTCAACTATTGTTGTTTCTGATGTGGGGCTGCAAGGATTATATACTCATTGTCAAAAATGAATGGAGTTACATATGCATGTCCTGAAGAAAGACTGTGCAGATGATATGTGGGAAAAGACTTGGTATAAAACTCCACATCTTCTTGTGTGTCAATAGGAGGGTGTTTATTTATCTCAGCTGAATTTTGGACTGACAGTCAGCAGAGTAATTTTTCAAAAGGGTTTGAAATATGAACCTTCTTAATAAAAGGGTGGATTTACTTATGATAGTTTATATCTGCTTTACTTTCTTGCTACTAGTAAATCTGTCAAATGAGTTTTCAAGGTACTCTCTAAATTCACCACTCCAGGAACCTAAAGATGATTTCATGTATCTTAAAGCACTGTGCATTACTACTAAAGTGGTAGATGAAGCTATAAACAAAATTCAAATTATTTTGAAAATACCATTATTTATCTTAAAGCTGTCACTGTAGCACAGAAGAGAAGGTTTCTACTCAACTACACATGGCATCATGCAAAGTTTTTATAATAAAAGCGTTAAATGGCTATCAGTGAGCATAAAACAGAATACTGTGGATCAGTTCTTACCAGAAATAGAAAGCAGAGTGAGTTTTGTGCTTGGAAATATTCCATGAATGACTCTGACATAGTAATTTCATTTGATAAAGGAGATGTCAGTTTGTAATTCATAAGGCACTTCAGTTCTGTGAGCATTAAAAACTGAACCAGTTTAAAAGATTGCATATATTAAGGTCCTGGTCCCTTAGTCAAGCAAAATAAAATATTTTGCCTATGCCAAAGAAAAGCTTTGCTGTAAGGCTTCAAGATTGTATTGTAAGGGAGAAATATTGCCCTCTCCTCTGGCAGTAAAAGCCTGGTATTCAGTGAGCCAGTATGTTTCTGAAGTATGAATATCACAGGATTTCTGAGGAAGGAGTAAGCAAAGCCATTTTGGAGACACATCTGCACACTGACAGGAGTCTGAGAAGGGGAGTCTTCTCAGTCACAGTGCACTTTAAAAAAACCCTCCCTTTTAACTGCAAGACTGCTTTACCTAAGTGCCCCTTTCAAACCTTGTTTTGAAAGGTAATTCATAAAGAGTGTTCACACATGACTAACAGCATGGGGTTGCTGCTTTCATCGACCCTTGAAATGAAATCACTCAAAACTCTAAAATAGCTTCTGCTGAGGAGAATGGATTTGCCTGAGGGGAGATGATTTGCACACCAGGGCCACCTGTCAACACCCCAAACCAGCATGAGCTTAATCCCTTCAGAAGTAGCTGTGATGTGCCCTCTTGAAAAACTATTTAGTGGCCAAAGGACACATCTACCAAATCCAGACAGAGCATGCAAGCACAAATGCTTTTGCCTTCAGCCACAGAGAAGTCAGGAGGCAGTCACTCAAAGCAAACTAAAGGTACTGGTCTACCTGACCCCTTTCCAATCATATAAGCTTGCACATAAAGAGTTTACAGACTATGTTTGGATGTGTATAATTGTGAAACTGTCTTTAAGGAAAATATTACCCACAAGTGCTAGCTTTCTAGAGAAAGCTAGGTCTTCCTTAGCCCAGAGAGAGGTTTCACATCACAGAAAGTGCTTCTTGCTCCGCTGCTTGCACCACCTGACTGAGCTGGTACAGAGCCAATGCAGGCTGCTACTGAACTGAGAGGTACCTTCTGCATGTTCAATTCAGAAAACAATTCAGTGAGAGGGATCATTCCACAAAAAAATAAATTTCTGATGCATGTTCAATTCAGAAAACAATTCAGTGAGAGGGATCATTCCACAAAAAAATAAATTTCTGATGCATGTTCAATTCAGAAAACAATTCAAGGAAAAGGATCATTCCACAGAAAAATAAATTTCTGATGCCCCCAGAGATAGATATGTACCCAAAGCATGCTTTAAACTCTATATTGAAGGAAGCTGAGTAGCACATAATCAAGATACAAATCCACACTAAGCCAACAGGGAGATAAAGGGCAGTGTGCTTACCTATGACTTTCTGGTCTGACTTCCATGCAGTATCCCAGCCTCTGTGAGGAAGAGCATAGAACTTCCAAGTCTGGGACTGGAGGACAAAACAGATCTCTTGGGTGAAAAAAACTTATGAGGTGCTTAGGTATTGTAGCATGAGGCCCATACAGGGAGGTGAGCTGCAGTAGTATCAGTATTTCTGATGTCTGTGCATTTTAAACCACACTGGTTGAAAAAGAAATTAATTGCACAGTCATTTACTGCCAAACTGTCCTGCAGGAGTAGAAGACTTGGACAAGCCCAAGCCCTTCATATTGCAGGATGATCATACTGATCTGAAATACAGAAGATAGTTTACTTCTGTAGTTGTCCTGAGGAATAACTGTAACATAATAAATATTTCTATGGTTAATAGTAATAAATATTTCAGATAATAGCATACACTGAAAATAGAATATACTGAGAAATACGAGCAACTCTATGTGATTTGTTCCTGTGTTTCTTCACCCAAATGTTAGAGGCAGTTTTAGACAGTTAGGATGACAATGAGGAATGACACTGCAGAGTACCAGCCTCAAGTATGCTGTAGTTTCAGTGGAGAAGGTAAAATCTGAGCTTGAAGGGGAAAAAAAACCCTCCAGTCTTAGCTAAAGTGCAGCTACTTTCTTTCTCTCACCAATTTTGAAAACACTAAAGGATTTCCCCCCTTTACTCCCCAGAGTGCCCTACCCCAGGTAATTTGTGTTCATATTGAAATTGAGCTCTAGTAGGGAAAACCCTACAAGCTATGAAAACCTTATTACATCTTTGTATTATTTTTAAAACTTTTCCTCCATCACTTAGCTATGAAGTATCAAGACTACTGTGTTCTGGTTTTCTCCACAACTTTCCAGTAAATCACTCCTGTTCCACAATAGGTACTTAGCAGGATAAAAACTGTCAAACTCATACACAAGTTCTTTCTTTTTAGTGGTTTTCCAAAGCCATTGATTGCAGTTTTCTTTATCACTGAAACTGAATGTATTTCTATCCCCAAAAGGTTTAAGTGAAAGGGATAATAAATAAGAATAATTCTTCTGATTTTATATAAAAGTCATGGCCTAAAAGGATCACAACATGATTTGTTCTATACTAGGTATTGCGGACCAGATTTAAACTGTGTTATAATCAATGGAAATCTTTCCTTTGGGCTTAAATTGACTCCATATCAAGACACACACAGAGAATCTCCTCTTTCCTCCCCAGTACCTCAGAAATCTCTCAGGTTAAATGCATAAGCCCTGTTACACCAGTTGCTGTAGCTTCCCAGTTTGGGGAAGGGCGATGGAAGTGGCACAGCTCAAGCAGCACAGTGCCATAAACCTGCAGATGCCTGCTCTCTGGGAAAAGGACACGCAGAAATTGATAAAACACGTATATCCCACATATACAAACTGTTTTGGAAGAGCTGCTATCAGGCTGTAAAACCAAGCAGACAAAATAGCCCAGGACAGAACTGGGAGTGCTTGCACGTCCTCACAGTGGGCTTCACCAGCTTGGTGCCATCACTGCTCTGCACCCACCCACCCAGCTCAGAGGGCTCTGCCTACTCCTCCCAGCACTCCCAGCTCACGGCTTCCCGAGCAGTTCATGTCTGCCTGCACCTCCTGCTGTGCAGGATTCCTGCAAGAGCAGCACTGCACAGCCAAGGCTACCTGCCTTCTTTATACAGGCACCACCTGAACTGACTTGGCAGCTCTTTCACTTTGGGGCATGACCAGCAGAAGGTTCAGCCCAGCAGGCATGGAAAAGCAGTTATATGAAATGGCCTGACCCCTCAGATCAGCTGTCCTTCATTCCAACTTCATTTCTTACACCTTCCTCCTTATGCTTGGATCCTCTTCCCACTTAACCTCTTGCTGACAAAATACCTGTTTGCTCTACATCCCTCCGGCCAACACTTTCCCTACAGCATCCTGATGAGAAAACCCTGGTATGCCAATTCCTCCACAGCTTCCTCTGCGAGGACTCAGTTACTCGATTTCACTTTGGGGTAGAAGACCTGATAAATGGCCAAGCCTAAGACCAGGACACATTTGTCCCTACAATTAGCTTTCTGTGTACCAGGCAAAGAGCAGCTCCATCCCACACCCATCTAGGAGGAAAGCTTCACAAACTCCATTCAACCTTCCAGAATCAAAGAACAGCTGAGTGTAGTACTCACTTTCTGTTCCCTTACACTTTTAGGCACTATTTGCATCTTTTCACCTCATATTTAGAATTTCAATTCTTTTTACTTGTCTTTACTGTATCATCCTTCATAAAAAAGCAAATAATAGAAATGGGGAAATATTGTTCTGAAAATAGATTTTCTTTTCCCCTCTAAAAAAAATTGTAATATTGAAACGAGTTTGTATTGTACAGAATCTGACCAGTCATTTTGTTCCAGAAATTATCACATGATATTCATTAATCACAGGACAATGGTGCCTCAAGGTTAGTGTCCAGGGTCTGGGAGTTTAGAATTTAGGTTACAGCAATTGTATGAGCCATGAAAAAGACCACACTCAGTTACGCACTGTTTAACATGCTGCCTACGTCTGCATGGCAACAATGAGGGCATTATGGCTAAATCCTGTGACAGCATCCACATCTGAAACTGAAATCCTACATTTAAATGATAAGACGGTGATGAAAGCCATAGACTGCATGACAAAGCAGCGTCTGCAATCTCAGTCCTAAACTCTGAGCTGATGGGAGACAGACCTGAATGCTAAAGGAACAAGGAGAGTATCTATCACTTTTATATCCTATATTCATGATGCAGAGGGGAGATACTACATCTGAACAAATAATATAGAATGATCCTGGTCTCTGAATACTGTGTGATTTAAAGGAGTGGACATAACAGATCCACAGAGCTGTAGGCCACAAAATGCAGTAATTAATTGACCCAGTATGCCTCTCTGTATTTTATAAGTGATTAATGCTCATCTACCTAGTCTTGTACTGGAACCAGTAACTTGTACTTGAAGTACACATTCCAAAGAGGTGATATGAACATCAGAAGGATGGGGAAGAAATCTGTGGGGGTTTGTTATGTTGTTACCAGAGCTCCTAGTTCAAAATCTGTGCTTTATTTGCTGTCTCCACTGGTGTAATTTTAGCTTCCAGCTATAAGATCATGTCACACGCTTGTCTAGACCTCATTACTCTCTCTCCTTGAAAGAACTTCTCCACTGTAAACCTGTCACCTCTTGATTCCCATTGCTGATAAAATAAACTGAGATACTTAAGTCTTGTTTCAACACCAGATCCCTAAGCCCTCAAAAAACATTCACTCTCATTTCATTTATGTTTCAAAAAATCCTTTTGAAACAGCAGACACTGGAAGACTCTGTAACAATCTCACCGTGGGTCACATACTATTAACTAATAGCTTAATTATAGTCGAGTTAATAATATTAACACAGAGATCAAACACTATTAACTAATCAGTAAATCAGTCACAAGTATTACCTATATTTCACCTATATTTCACCATTCCTGAAGTACAACAAAGTCCTGTTTTCTATGTATTGTCCTTCTCTCTCCTTCCTCACCTCCTTTGAGATTCTAATTTCTGAATTCCAGTGGTTTCTTGAGACCATTACTCCACTCCACCAAAGCCTGTTTATACCTTTAATTATCATTTATTAAAACAAAAAAAGTCCCAATTTCCAACAGTGTTAAGACTCTACAAGTTTGACACTTATTTCACCCATGTTTATGTTTGTTTGCTGCTTCCACTCCCATCTTTCACTTTTTTCTATAACAGAAAAAACCTTGGTTCTTCATCAGCCAATCGTATTACTGCAGAGTTTCATTCATATCGGTGAACGATAACAGATGCTAGGAAAGCTCATGAGTTATTCTGATCCTTTTTAAAAATGGTTTTCTTCTAGATCTCAAATTTAAACTCATTTTTCTTAATATTAGTCTGAAAAAGCAGCACTTTTATGTCACAAGCTGAGATGTTCTGCAAAAGCACAATAATTACTGTATGTAATAAAGCACTTAATAATCTCTATTATGATGTCTACTGAGACTCATTATGTCTCAAAATAAAATCTTAGCCCTCACAGTAGTGTTTTGCAGCTCTATAAATCTTGATGTTGACATCAGCAGTAGTCAATGGTCATGGCTGAGATTTTGATGGCATGGATACAGAATACAACTGAAATTAAAAGAAGGCTGAGTAAATATGGAAAAACAGACAGCTCACTGGGGCAATATTTTCACATTAATCTGTGGATGACAAAAATCAGACTGATCTTTGGTTCTTCCCTTTCGGTGACATGCATCAAAATTACTCACATATTTGAATGTGAAATGTTGGTCTGAATGATCAACAAAGAATTTTAAAAATACTGTGAAATTTCTAAGTTGAATTCCACTACTGAGGAGTGAATTTTCCCGTTAATTTTAATGATCTGATAAATGCACAGTCTGGAACCTCTCAAATCAGCAAAATTAAAGTGGCAGCATTCTCATGGTTTATATTTCCAGTGTCCAGCTCATCCCCATCTTTTCATACTGAATGCCACCTCCATTCCCTTGGTTTGAGATTTGGTTGGGGTTTTTGTTTGGGCTTTTCTTCTTTTTTTCTTTTTTTCTTTTTTTTTTGGTGAAAGTCATCTGCAGGAAACTATCCTTTTCAAAAATCTCCCTCATGAGCCTAAAAACTGAAACTGGCACACCCCATGCAACAGAGGGAAGCAAAGATGTAAGATCAATGAGTAGAGAAACTTTGGAAAAGCAGCTGATCCCACTCAAGACCAAAAGATCCTTGCCATTTTCTACTGCTAATCAGGACAAAGCAATTCCGATGTAAGAGCTCATTTATAATGTCATCCTTCAGGTCAGTCTCAAACAACCACTGCAAAGCAAAAGCACTTTGCTGTTCAATGAATCATGTTGTGGGTTTTGAATATGGAATGTGAATGAGCTTGCTGCTGAGGGAGAGCAATGGGCAGGAGCCCAAAGTGTCAACAAATGGAGAAGTAGGTGTGAAAAATGAGGTTGTTTGTGAGCCTGGTGAATGGAGAATGAATGGTCAACAGGATGAGAATGAACAAAAGTGAGAGATCGCTTGGCTAAAAAGCAGCAGTGTTTTTCACAAAATGCCAAGATGAGTATCTGAAGAGAAATCTACTGTCTCTTCTCCCCAGCAATCACAAACCAGGTGGGCTTAAATCATTAAGTTGCAGAAAACTGCATCGAGTAAGAAGGGAAGGTGCAACTGCCACTATTTTGGGCTATCCAGAGTGAAACACTCTAATGGGCAGATACCTCAAGGGCTTGGAGTCTCAGCAGTTTCTGAAAACAGGATCCATTTAACGTGTCCCAGTTGGAGCACCAAAACAATGAGGCTTTGTTGCTGCTGACAGACAGAAACAACCAGTCAGGGATAAAGGAATAAATGTGAACAAAGCAAGCCTCTTGTTTCTGCAAAGAAATCTATCTTTAGGTGCAGAATTCAACATAGTGGCATACAGCCAGATTTCAGCAGATGAGTGCATGAGCAAATGTGCACAAACAGGTAGTCACTTTGATCCTGAAGGAATTTCCCCTTAACTTCACTAAGAGCAGAAATTTCTTTTTTTCTTTTTTTTTTTGGCCTGAATTCTTCTAATTCTCCGAGCAGCTGCAGTAATATGACCTGTGAAGTACAGAGATGAGAAATGATATCATCATTCAGCCCCAAGGATTTTGTGAACCCATCTGACTCAGAAAGAACCAAAGATAAACATTTTCCAAGCTCTAACCATACAGCTGATCCTCATAATGCTCTTAGTGCAGAAGACTTGAGAGACAGTAGTTGAAAGGTCATAAAATCAATACACAGAAAGTCATCTCACAGAAAAGTCAATACGAGAGTACCTGTCCTTTGTTTCAGAACAGGAGAGAAAGGTACACAATCCCTGATGGTTTCCAGGTGGCAGCTTCTCTGTTGCTTTGAAAGGCCAGGGGGGCCTTTCTTTGGTTTTTACATCCAGCTTACTTTTGCAGTCAGTCCCATCTGCAGACACCATAATAAGATCAGTTCTTGAACCCAGAGGTAAACACTGTTTTCCCTGGATGATTTACAAGCAATGAATGAGAGAGGTGCTATCTGATCCTCAGGCTTTCTGGAAGGACCATAAGCAGGACTCCTCTGTGCAGGCTGCAAAAGGAGCAGAGCTTGGGTGCCTATGGCTAAAACAGGTGGTGCAGCTCCAACTGGGGGGTGAAACCACCCAGGCTGCAAACACCGCCCAAATAAACCCTGTAGCACAGCAGTGCTTAGGAGAAGCCCAGTATTCATTCACTTCCACCCCACAGCTGTGTACCCTTTCAGGACCCTGCCCAAGGACCTATTCAAGGATAAATTACAGGTGCATAGGACTTCTCCAACTGACAATCTCTGTTGTGGGAAATGTCACCAGATGAATGTCAATCATTTCATTTCCAGGTGGTTTTGTGTCTGGACCTGGACTGTTCTGCATGGTGGCCAAAACTGCGTGGGCAGGATGTTACAGCCCACTCAAGAGGGGGCACACTGTTCATTATAAATTCTCATCTGGCTGAACAAAGACACAAGTCCACATGTCAGGGATCTCTTATTATGTAGTCATCTTAATTCCAGAGCCCACTATATAATCAGAGAAGTGTTGGCTAACAAGCTCTCAACTTCTACAACTGCCTTTAACATGCTCCCAATCCTCACAACAAACCTTAGTATGGAATACAGGGTAAGAATATGATCACTGCACTTTGCTAAGACAAAGTAAGGGAGGAGAGAAACAAAGACTGAAAAGGGAGAAAGAGATTGAAGAAGATCACCAGTCCTTAGATCCCATGTTGGTCCTGCCACCATGGATAGTCCAAATCTGGCGTCAACAGAGAGAGAAAGAAAGGGATCAATCCACTTCCTTTGCTAGTTTATCTGGTGTGCATCTCTTATGTAGAATAGGTTTTTCACACCATTCGAGTTACATTGTTTGTGCATGCACATGCAGCCCTTTAGAGCCCTCCAGGAAGGGTGAGGGGTAGTCAGTGCAGGCACGCTGAGCACAAGCCTCAAGGCAGAAAAGGAAACTGGCTGAGAACAGGGCTGCACCATCTCCATAGGACCCTTTCTTCCATCAACAACTTTCCTATTGGAACAGTCAGAATGTTTAAGAATAAAACATGCTTATCTGCTTATGCCTGATCCTCCACACAAGATTACCCTGGAAATGATGTATTTTCTTCTTGCATGAGGTGGCAACCATAAGCATAGAAAAATAAACTGTCATGCTGCAGGTGAAAGGAAAAAAATAAAAGACTCGCAGAGAGGGTAGAGAAAGATGCGATACACAGCTTGCTATAGTGTAAGAAGTCCCAGCAATTCACTCTATGTTACAAGCATATGTCACCATTTGTGTGGATAATGCATTTACTGCAGTGCCCTTTTCCCAGCAACCTCCCTGTCTCCAAACTCCATAGCCTAATTTCTTTTATCTGTTAAAAGCCCAGCATAAAGTCTTCCACAGAATATTTTGGATATTTTCAGGTCCTAGCTACAAGTAATGCAACTAACCTGGGCACACCAATTATTCCTCTACAGTGTTTCCAGTGTTCTTGAGGGGTTATGGGCTGTAAGTGTGAAAATGTGGTGCTCTGGTAGCACTTGTACTTTAAAGAAGCTTGAGGGAAAAAATCCAAATGTTGTAGATAAAGAGGAAGGTTCCATTAACCAACCGAACAACAAACACGCATGAGTCTCACTTGCATTCAGCTAGCAGTGGAAACTACCCCGGTTGCTCTGTCATGGTTTAGAAATGGTACTCCCCAATTTAGTGCTCCCACTGAGACTCTCCAAACTACATGCCATTCACTTGCTCGCTCCTCCTCCCTCTTCCCCTTCCCCTGCAGTAGGATGGAGAGGAGAATTGGAACCACAAAGAGTAAAGATCATGGGTTGAGAAAAGAACAATTTTCTGGAAACAGCAATGCGATATGAAAAATGAACAATAACAGCAACAATATTAATAACAAAGGTGTGCAAGAAATAAAGGATTTGCACACGAGTTCTCACCCCTGACAATACCCAACCTCTCCCTCCTCCCCACTACACTGACCTAGAAGGGATCCCTTTCCCCATCCTTGGAAAATGACCTGAGGTGGTACAGAAGAACCTCTGGGTCCTAGCCATGGCCCTTCCTGGCCACTGCAAAAATTAACCCTGTCCTCCCAAACCAGGACACTCTGTTAAATAATGAATTCAGGAGTATCTACTTGTGCTTGCTTCCCTCAAATAGTTCATCAAAGGAATAGAAGCAAAAACAATCATCTTAAGAGTGCAATACCAACAAATGCACTTTTTTATTTAAAAAATAATAATTGATAGGGAAAAAGAAACCATATCCATACGATTTCTCAATAGAGATTCATATAATCCATATGAATCTCTAGTGATCCACAGTTCACCACACTTTTGGCTTTGAGATACCTCTGAATAATTTTCTGCTAAGCAAAAAAAAGGATGCTTGAAAATACAGTAGGGTACTCACACGCAATATGTGGTCTACAGTAATGTTCATCCAGCTTTATTATGAAACATTCCTCCAGATTTTCACATGCATGTATTACATCAGTGTGTTGTATAGATCAATTTGCACAGGACACTCACTTGAAATTATTTCCAAGATGAAAGGGACCGGGAGATTCTCTTTTAACATTGGAGTACAGCTGTCTAGTAATTTGGAGTCACCTCCTATCAGAAGGTATATCCATCCATATGTGTGCATGCATGAAAGGGTGAAAGAGTGAAGAGAGAACACTCCTTGCAAAACTGAAAAGCTCCGTGTTGAGGTGAGATGCGCTGAAGAGTAAAATCTCTAACCTTATATGGGCTCTGAGCAACAGGGTCTATGGCAGGTGTCCCTGCCCACAGAAGGGGGTTGGAACAAGATGATCTTTACAGTCCCTCCCAACCCAAAGCATTCTGTGAATCTGTGATAATTCTGTGATTATTTTGGATGAAAGGATTTTGCAAGCTTTTTCTTATGAGACTTTTTTAACCTTACAAAAACTGCTCTGCACTGCTGAGGCTTCTCAAGCAATGCCATGTGAAATTTTTCAATATATGTATCATTAAAGATAAACACACAAGTATATGTGCATGTGCACATATATAAATGTCTATTTATGCACATGGACATTTATAAAATGTGCTTCAGTTTGCACTATTTCTGAATTTACACATAGATTTTGGATAAATATGAAAGAACATCTAATTGTGGCAGCATTATTATTATTGTTGTTGTTATTATTTCACAAACTTTGAAGGAATACATGCTATTAGCAAATTTACCCAATTCTCACATGAAGGAATACATGTTATTAGCAAATTTACCCAATTCTCACATGATACCTCCGTCATACTTGCTGTTTGACTAAGTCAATAAAGGCATACAAGAGGAACCGTTTACTAACACTGAAAACTGCATTACCAAAATAACAGACAAAACCATGTTTGCCTGAAATTTTTTTCTTTTGCCTTTGAACTTGTCAACTGTTAAATAATTTCCAAAGCAATGAAAGGTTGTTTTAATTACATTAATATATGGGGTTGATGTCGATATATTAATATACAATTCAATTTTGAATATATATGGAGTTTTCATAGAAGCCATATTCTGAAATTAAGGGCCATATTTTAAACAAGTTTTAAGCAGTTAATTTTTAATTCAGCCATGTATTCTCAAGGTCAGAGACTTTATTTAAAAACAACACCTGAACATATTTTTAAAAAGGTATTTTAAGATAGTTGCTGCACAAGGTCTTCAGGAGGTGCAGACGGATGCCCAGTGCCCCTACCAAGTGCACCACGGCACAGCAAGACACCTACAGCCTGATTTCCTACTTTGCTTCTGCTGGGCTCGGTAAACCAATCCAGCTACTGTGGAGCTAGAGGATGAAGAGGGACCCTGACATAAGGACTACTGCAGCAGCAGTTGCCTGCATCCTCCCTTTGCTTCAGCTGTAGCACCTCCAGCCCTGCTCCTTTTGTCCAACCACACTGCCAGCTGACACAGGACTTCCCAGTTCTGGGAAGAAATATAAACAAGAGCCCTCCTTGGATGGTGTGGCAGGAGACTAACACAGAGGTGCCGTGTCAGCAGCTGCTGCCCCTGCAAAACCAGTGATCACACGGTTGAATTTGGTCCTGCTGGGGTGCCAGCACTCCACTGTGCACCTCTGCAATGCAGCTTTGGGACTGGGTGTCTGCCTGTGGGCTGCCTTCAGCAGCCCCATGCCAAATGGGATCTGCATTAATTTAATAGAACACAACTGTTTTGATTTCAACAGGATCCCTTTCAGTAAATTCCAAGGGAATCTGGCCTCGTTTCAGATTATGTTTTGCTTATTCTAGCTCTTCCTGGAGAAGGAACTTCTAACTAAGCCATTGTAAATTTGTTTTCTTGCCTAGGTACATTAGTACTTCAAACCCAGCCGAAGACAATAATAGTTAAAGTATATAGATTTAACAGCTGAACTCCACCCAAGCTTTTATTTTAGTGTGCTACTCATCAGACCTTACCCATTCCTTGGTCTCTGTGTAGATTTCTCTCATCAGCATTTGAATACACACAGAGAAAAAAGAAAAAGCAAACAAAACAAACATAACTGGAGACAAGAATGTCAGGGTGTAAGTAGAGGAAAACCTTAATTTTAGGAAAGCGCTTGGCTCAGTGTGCTAATCTGCTGTTCAGGAACACCCACTCATGCTGAGAGTACTTCACTCACTGTTAACCCCGGTGCTTCAAACCCCTCTCTTGACAGGGCATCCTGGTCTGTGAGCTCGGGTGGCAGAATGAGGCCTCCATGATTTATCCACCTTCCTTGTAGAACAGCCACAAAAATCTGCACAAGCTGCATTGTTCTCCTTGTGTAGGCATGACTGGGATTGGTCAAAAGTGATGATACATTGGTGCAATTAAAGTGCTCATCTGCACCTCTGACCAACTAATTAGGCTGGAGACACATTAATTAGGCTGTTGAGCTGAACAGCAACTTGGGAGTTGCTTGCATGCCACAGACAATTGTCCGGGCTTTTTATCCAGGGCAGAAGTGGAGGAAAACACTGGTTTGTTTACTTGAGTGTTTTGATTCCCCTGAATATGTTCTAAATTACAGCCTCCACATTTTCGGTTGGGTTGTTTGGGTTGATTTTGTTTGGTAGTTCTTCTCAAACACAGGTAGTATGGAAAGCTGAGGATCACTGAGTGAAGGAGACACCTCATTTGTTCAAGTCTAAGGATTCTGGTTTGTCCTGGACACAGAAGACTTGGAGACAAGACCATGTATCCAGATGCCTCAGCAGCAAAAGCTGTATATAAAGCTGATGAAAGACTCAAATTAATTTGTATGAGTTAGGAGACTTGATATTTGGGTAAAAGATAGTGTCAGAGTGAAAACCGCTGAATACTTTGCAAGCCATGCCACTGTATTTATTCCACTAATATATTTTCAGCAGAGCCAGGGAACACAACCAACACCCTTCTTCTCAGTACGGTTTCCTGAAGGATTAATTTGACCCACTGCATTTTGCAGGCAGCCCCTGTCCTGGCAGCCTTCCGACTGTAGCTCCACAGCTCTCAGCTTGTGGCAGGTGATAGAAGCACACAGAGAAAAAAATGCAAGTGAGAGCTGCAGGCCAGGATAGTGCTGGCAATAATCTAAGCCTAGCTCAGGGTGTGTGCAAATCAGCCAGTCAGTGCTATGCCTTCCAGTCAGGGCTTCACAAGCTCATTTGCATCCACTCCTCCAACCTGTTCGCTTCATTCCCCTTCCCTAGTGCCACCATGAGCCCTGTGCTACATCTTCAAGCACAGACAGAATCTAAAATACCAGTGAAACACTCTAGCCTTACTGCTTCTACCCCAAGGTCAACTTGCAAGTGTGTCCATTCAAAGAAACAGAGGCAATCACTCTAACGTAGCCACAGGGCAAAATGAGGAACCGGCCCTTAGCTGGGTAAATTGTTGTGATATCATCATAAAGCCCAGCGAAGGAAGAAAGCAAAGCAATGGACATCATCAAGGTTAGGAAGGCTGTATTCAGGCATTAAACACACAGAGCAATATACTCACCTCAGTGAAACTTAAAACTGCCACAGATAACAAATAGCAGACAGCAAATCAGTCTTTCAGATACCAGGAGAAACTTCTGAAAAGCAGTCGTTAATTTGGCTATAGTGATGAATTCCTTCATGGTGAAAGCAACAACCCACTTCACTGCTTCACTGATTCATTGCCTGGGAGGCCATGAAGAACACTGTGATAATTTAACCTGTCTTCCTGTGTAAGACTTCAGCTACCAGCAATCTTTTATAATGCCTCAGCTGGTAGGAAAGGGGTGGTTTTGATGAAACAACATTTCTCATACCTTTGTGTGCAGCTGTTGCCTCACTCCATTTCTTGTGGGGACCCTCCTCCCAGCTTCCTGCACTGGCAATGGAGAGGAAGCCCAGCAGCAGAATCACTACAACTGGCCTTATTTTGCTTTCCTTTTTTTACTCAGAGAAGTAGAGAAATGTCCCACCAAAAGATGAGCTCAGCAGAGCAAACCTGCCTGTTACACCAACACGGAGCAGGTTACGACTGCCCCGTGCTCGCACGCATTGCACAGTGACACGTGTAACTCTCCTCACACTGGAGATGCAGTCCTTGATTCCAGCACTGCAGTCTGGGACAGACACAAGGGTCTGCAAGGTTCAGGGGAGTCTGCATCTCCTAATGGTTATTCAACCCTAGGTAAACCTAGTTCAGTCTTTCTTTCTTCCTTCCTTCCTTCCTTTCCTTCCTTCCTCCTTCTCATTCTCCATCTGTCTGAAGTGGTAACTGCTGACACACAATTTCTGCTCCCCAGATGTGTTTTCACTGCTTAGCACTCTTTAAGCTATTCTAGATAGCTCAATGACATAAGAAAGGCTTTTACTCACTGAAGCAATGTATCAAGTCTTTGAACAAATCTGCCTTATATGAGACTTACACAACTGAAAATACCAAATGCCCTTTTATCCAGCTGTACCCAGAAGCCCTAGTTGGTATTACTTGGTTTAAAGACACTGGAAATGTCCACTATGCCTGCCTGTTAGTGGCACAGGGGAACAAAATAAATTGGTATTTGAGAATATTTCCATCTGGCTTTGGAATTAACAGCTGTAGTGGATTCTGAAATTTGTTCATCTGTTAGACTGCGATCTACTGAATATCAGTATTTCATGCCAAATTATAAGTCTCCCTCAGGCCTTTTCTCCCTTAACCACTTTAATTTTTCACTAGTGAAATTGCCTCTTGCATTCTCTACCTGTTCTGTTTGGTTAAAAGCTCTCCTGGCCTTCAACAAAATTTCCTGTCCTCCATAGATTGTACCTGTCTTACTCTCTCAGCACTCCAAGTAAGTGGCATAACTAAGTCACCTGTACCTAGTTTTGATGTTGGCTACTCTTATTGCAGCCTTGAAGAAGGGGAGCTTGTAGGCACAATAAGTCATGGTTTTCCTGTTTATTGCTTCAAGTAATAAAGTAAGTTACCTGACCTAACCTTAGACTTCTAGTTCATCCCAGCTAAACCAACCATATTTACTAAGCTATCATAAATGACAGAGCACTGTATGATTTTGCCTTGCTTTTGATACTAAAACCCAGTCAGACACATCATTACCAGGCATTTCCCTTTGATGATGCGCCTCTACAGTTCTGCCAATTGGTATCTGTCCCCATCTCAGTAAAATTGCTCGGTTGTTTAAAGTGGAAGTTGTGTTATGACTCTACTAATGAAGGGATTCAGCTTCTGGTGACTGCAAAACTCCACTTGCCTTGGGCTGTGTATTGGCAACCAGTGCCATTTAAATTCATCACTCAAGACTAAAATATATATATATATAATGCTAGAAGAGGCTGCATTGCAAAAGAAAAGGAATTGCATGAAAAGAAGCAAAAATAAAATCTAATTCCCTGTGCTGTCTTGCTGTTGACTGCAAGTTTCAGTTTGAGTTTTTCTTCTACTTGAGTCCTTTTATTGGTGGTCATGTCCCACATGAGATCTTTATAATGAGATTCAAGTACACACTGCAGCTTTTTCTTGTATTTGTCACTAACAGGATCTGTCTCTCTCTTCCCTCTGTTGTTCTACCTACACATCATCAAACCAGATAATTAATTATCTTTTAGATAGCTATTACTGTGTTAAATCTGGTTTGAAATATCCTTGGAAAGGGACACACAGATGCAGAGTATGTGTGAGCATGTCTCATTTCCATAGGAAATCAGGCTTAAGAAATGGAAGATTTACAAGGAAAATAAGCTGCACTTTTGCCCAGAATAATACACTGACTTGAAACTTCAGAGACTGGTAAACATAAAAAATTATCTATATCTATTGGCCTTCACTCTGGGTATTGTAACTGCTTTGAAGTCACTGGATTTACATTCATTAATACCAGTAGCCCATTAATTCCATATTTGTAAGGGTGTATGTAAGTTAAGGAGGTAAGAGAGCATCTCTAGCTCTACACACATGAGCATAGACATGAGTGCATGAGCACATGTGCACTCAGGCATCATAGAGCATTCACAGCGAAATACAACAGCAGCTCCTGTCCTAAGGAGAGAGATTTGCACCCAAGTCAAGACCAAAGTTGCACCAAATTTGAAAGGATAGAGCTGGCCAGGGAAGGAAGGGGAGTGCAAACCATTCATTTTTCTCCCTGTCTCTCACAAGCTTGCACTAGTGGCGTTCTGATGGACCACTTGAATGTCACCTCCACCCATCTGAAACTTGGCTGAGGATCTCAGTCTTTCTTAATTACTGCACAACTCTATTAAAGCTCTCAGTGGAACCAATGAGTCCCAGCCAATTTTACTTCTTATATTTTAAAAAAAGCACATGCCAGTCTATTGAAAATAATTTTTAAGAATTTTAATCATAGCAAACATGTCTGAACTGTTCTCATAAAAGCAGCATTTCCACCTATACAAAAGACAAGACTACAGAGACTGACCTACAAAAGCACCATGTATTAAAACGGGCAGGGAGAAGGGGGTGGTTAGAAACTGAGCAGTATTTGAGACACCTTCTAGGCCAGACAGACCAAGCAGAGAATGCTTCTCCAGACATTCTGATTTATCCAGCACTTTGATTTCACACTTATGAAGTAAATATTTGGCAAGGTTTTGACACAGTGGCCCAGCAAGTCCTGTATCTGTAGAGGCTGGTTGGCCCTTCACAAGAAAAGAAGGGGGACGTTATCAAACCAAGTGATACGAGTTCTTGGTTCTGAAACACATCAAGGACTTCAGTTCACAGCCACTGAACACTGCCAGCCTGCTTATTTAGCTAGAATATAATTTATGAGGACTGGGGAGAGAGCCTAGGGAAGGCAAGGGACCATGTAAAACAGAGTGTAAAACAAGGAGCAGAGACAGTGGTAGAGCTCTGGGAGAGCCATGTAATACCTGCGTGCCTGAGGCTAGACTCAACCTTCCAGCTTCTGGTGCAACTATTCTTAAAATAAGAGACAAGCCTTCATTCAGCTCTTGTTTTAATTAACACACTAAGTATGTGAATAGATACATCTTCAAAGCTGGCACTGAGAGAGCTACATCTCACTTCAAAGCTGCACTGAGGACACTTCAGCTGACATAAAGATTGTTCAGTATTTTTCCTTTGCCTTTTTGTTTTAACACCTGTCAAAGTTTATTTGCCTTCACCAAAAAAAGAAAACAAATCCCAGCCATCCAACCATCCTCACTCCTCCCTATCTCCCCCAGTAATACAGAAACCTTTGCTAATGGGGATAGTGCAAAGACAGGCCCTGTGGGATGGGCTTTTCATGTCTGCTTTAGGTTACAGCTCACTTGCAATGTCTTCAGAGCAATCAGGGATACGGTAGCCGAAGTAATTTAAACGGATACCAACTGCAAGCAGCTCAAAATACACATTGGGAAGCTGTCAAGCAGCACCCCGAGAGACTATGTGTGTGTGTGCAGCCAGTCCTGCTCTCCCACTGTTGCCCTGTGCTGCACCAGCCTGCTGGTCTCGAAGCACAGGGAGAATGCCTCGCTGCAAGGACTGCCACTGCTCCCTCTGCTCTTTCCAGCAACCACCGACCACATCTGCTCACTCCTGGGATTTAAAAAATTTTTTCTTCTCAGAGGTCCTCTGCTTAGCAAGGTTTAGTCTCCAAAATAGGAAGCCCATTGGGATTCATTTGGAGCATACCTGAAATTCAGGGGCACCTCTGCTTTCTCCCAACAGAGTTTAAATAGATACAGAACAGATGGTATAAACGTGGCCTGAATGAAGAACAGCTTTACCCTTCTTTTTGTTTTTCTTAGTGTCTGTTTTTGTTTTTTCCAAAACAATTATAACCAAAAGGAGGATGGGGAGGAGAGGAAGGATAAGAAATACTTTTTAGAGGCTACACAAAAGAGCATCTGAGCAGCACATTAACCCTCAGTGCAGCATCAGACACAGTGCCCTGCCACAAGGCAGGTTGCTTTGGGACTTTCCTCACCTGAAGCTGACCAGAAGGGCAGGTCCTCCAGTTTGCAGAATACCTGATGACCGGAAGAGCTTTACATTTCTGTCAACTTAGAAACCTGAAGGAATCTTGCAGAATCTTACCGTTTCTTTTAAAGCTTAAAAGTCCCGTCTACAGCAGAGGAACCCTATGCACTCACCAGAGATGTCATGTTGGACCATTCCAGCAAGGAGCACTATCTGAGGTAGGTACTCATGGGGCCATTATTTCCACAGATATTTGTGGTGGATCACATCCCATCACCTGGCTCAACACCCATCCCAGGACACTTCCTTGCTCTGGGCCACCAAGCAAGAACAGCAGGGTAGGACAGAGCCTGGACAACTTAACCAAATTTCCATTTCCTTTGGCAAAAGCCGAGTCACTGACCAAATCAAGGATTTAACAATCTCTTAAGGAGGTGGATAATTTGCCCTCAAAATTTGTAAATATCTCCTTATCAACGGCTGCTTGTTTTAGATCTATAAAGTTAGGGTTGTCACTGCATCTAGGACATGTGACAGATCCTCAGAGCCCAAGTCTGCTAATGGCTCTAAATGAGGCATAAGACTCAAGTTTGGTCTCAGAGAACTGACAGTCACAACTAATCCCACATACAGTGCTCTGTGTGCACGACAGCCAGGAAGTCCAGGCTCTGCACATTTCAGCAGGCATTTTAAACTTAATAGGCAGCACGTGACATTTCATGAAGATTTCAGTGCTACTGCAGATTTCAGCTTTCAGGAGGTTCCTGAGGTTTTACAAAACAGGAGCACATACACACATTTTGAAACTCAGCAGATCTAATGCAAGTCATGAATATGGAT
Source organism: Pomatostomus ruficeps (assembly GCA_013400735.1). Classification (NCBI taxonomy): domain Eukaryota; kingdom Metazoa; phylum Chordata; class Aves; order Passeriformes; family Timaliidae; genus Pomatostomus; species Pomatostomus ruficeps. The sequence goes on along the minus strand of VYZT01006691.1, from coordinate 103,357 downwards.
TTTCTTCTTCCTTATGTCCCTCCCTCACCAAAGGAAGTAGAATCGCAAAATTAATGTCACTGATACACCGAACCAAAAAAAAAAGACAAACACCCCCCGCCCTGAAAACCCAACCAAAAAAATTAATGATCCATTCATGTTAATAAATGATCCTATCTTAAAAATCATATTGCGCAAATAATCTCTAGTCTCCAAGTTGCTTTACCTTGTTCTGCTGCTGCTTCTTTTCAAAAATATTTGGGCTATATTAAAGAAACAATAATGCAAAATACTGATTTAGAAAGGACCTATAATAATAACAGCAGATAATGGGGTATGACAAATAGGACTCTGGAGCCCTGGAGATGTTCCTGTTTCTGCGAAGACTGTCACCATATTCATCACTGAAAATGCAGCAGAAATTTGCAGTCACTCGCACATACAAAGGTAAGTTTCTCCTCACAAATCTGTAGGGAAACAGGACAGCCCAAACAAAGGGCTGAAGAAGAGGAAGCAGGAGACTGCATGCTCCTAAGGAAGGAGTGCAAAAGTCATTTTTAGGTTGCTTGTTACAACGGACAAAAGAAAGAACTCCAACCCAAAGATGTCAAGCATCAGCAATAACAAACAGTATCTATGGTATTAAAAAATATCCTCCTTTATGCACTACTCCTGACATTTCTCTCGATCCCAGGGGTTTGCTGGAGTTGCTGCACGCTTGTTCTGCCTGGATGGCTGCTGAAAGACATGCAGTGTTGCAATCCTTTGTTTATCACAAAACCACACTCCTTGCTGGTAACATTTTACAACTCTTATCACGCTGTTCAATCCAGCTACAACTGTCCAAATCTTGTCTTCTCTAAACTAAGGGAGGTCAAAAAGAAAGAACACATTATATATCCACTGCAGTTAGCTGGTTTAGCGAATATAACCATTAAGCAGGGATTCAGTTTTATCAACCTGTAAATTTAGCAAATCCCTCAGCATTTCAGCATAGGAGGAAAGAAGTGATTAGAATTTAGTTTATTTCTCCCAAGTTTTTTAAACCATCATTTTTCTGGATTCCTAAGGTGGGTTTTGGTGTGGGTTTGAACTGAAAGGCTGTGGGGTTTTCCACCATAAATTAAACAGTCTCAACTATGTTGCAATAAGCAATTAAAAACAGGAGCTACAGAAATACAAGGTTTTAGACTCAAATGCTTGAAAAGAGCTGCCTTGGGGTAAAGAGCCTCTCCGTCAATATACTTTCAAATTTCAAAATAAAGCCTTCCCCAAAGCAAAGCTTTTTACTTCAAATCTTCCTTAAGAATTGTGCAGACTAGCCAAGCATCAAGAAACAAACACCTAAATGTAAAGTCCACCTCTGTTCAAGAAAGCATTTAATCATCTGTGATTGAATCCCCTTGGCTTCCTGATTTAATACTTCTGTGCTTTCTCAGTTAGCATTTTCTGAATCATATCCCAGGTATTTAAATACATTCCTTAAGCAAACCTTCGAGAAACATCTGCAACCATAATTCAAAAAAATTTAAGTGAGAAATTATTAATTTGCAATTCAATCAGAAAATTTGCCGTACTTGGGAACTGATCTCCCTGTTATGCTTATAGCCAGCCCCATGTGTCTACCACATGACAGACTGCTTCGACAGTCTTGTAAGATTCACCACCGTTTTTAAATTCTTCAGTGAGATCACACACTTTACAATGACACCTGAATTCAAACCATCTTGCAGAATATGATTTCTTTTTTAAATTTTTTTTTTTCTCCCACATCTTGAGGCACATCCAGATTTGTCTCAAGCAGATGCAAACCCCAGTGATTCAGACCTAGTCAGGGCATGCAGGCACCTATAGGGCAATGCTTCCCAAACTGATCAGTGCAGTGAGAACACACACTCATCTTTTCATAACTCTCAAGATAGGAATGTAAATTACCTTCAGCCTGAAACCACTCAGATTTCTTAGTTCAGGGATTTTTTTTTTACCTAATTTTGAAAACCAACCCAGAAAGCTACACACCCCTAACCCAATCCTCCTATTTCTTTTGAGTGCAATAACTGTACCAAATAGCCACTTTTGTTTTCAGCTTCTCAGATCTAATAGCTTCATTAAGTTCTGTCTTCAGCTGTTTGGCATTACCAACTTTGTCAATCTCATTGTTTGTCCTGGGAGACACACATGCAAAGTTTTTATTTTAAACAATGTGACTTAACTGCACACACTGACAATTAAAGACCTTGGGTTTTTTATCCCAGTTCTTCCTCACTGAATTCCTGTTCAGCTTTAATCCAAGTCCTGAGCTTCCGTGATGATTCAATGTTCAAAAAATTTCTGAACATTCATCAAGTGTTTCAGTGAGGTAGAAAACTGCACTTTTGAAATAGGCTGCTTCCCAGCTCAAAGGTGTTGAAGGAAAAGCGAGATCTGGAGTTTCAGTGACATTCTTGAGATACAATTTGACAGAAATTACGTAAGCAGGCCACTGCAAAACATGCCCGGCAGATGTTTTTGGACATACAGGTCTGAATATCCAGGTTAGTGTGTAACTGTGTGCTCATTTTCAGGTGTCTTTTCTTTCTCTACCCACTCCTCACTCTTTCAAACCAGTTAGGCCAAGTCTGTATGTTGCCTTCCAGCTTTCAAGAGTGCTGTATGCAGTTCTCTTTTGAAAGAACTCCAGTTCATCTTACAAACTCATAAACTAAAAGCCCAGGCATCTGGTTGTTCCCTTTTGGGTGGCTATTCCAGCCTGGAGGCACAGAGGAATGTGTGGTTCCTCACCTGAACTCCGGAAGAGGCATCATCACCTGTGGAGCAGAGTTCCGTCCAACAGCAGCAGGAGCTGGTTTGCAGGAGAGAGCTCAGAGGGGGTGGCAACTCCTCCCACAGGAAATCCAGGCGGCCATAACAAAGCTTCACGTTGCCAAGCTATCCCAGCACCATAAAGTATATGACCTTCCTGAGACAGAAGAGCCTGAGGCTCTTTTACCAGCCCTCTTGACTATACATGAGCATGTGCTGTTTGCATGCCCTTCCCAAGCACGGGAATGGGTCCCTGTGCTTGTACGCATAGGTGCTCCATGCATGCCCAGGAATTCCCATTTCATCCCCATGCTTAGGTGCTCCAGTGTGAAATAGATGAGGAGTGGGAAAACAGATTCGTGTGGATTTGAAGGGGGACTGTGGGATGGATAGGGAATGTTTTCTTCTGCCTGTGTTCAGGAACACTATTAGGACAAAAAATTACAGGATTTAGAATTACAATAAAAATATACTGAAGCACAAGGAAATGCTTGAAAAATGCATTTTCTGAACATTCATTAAGCATTAAATTTCACTGAGCTTGGAAGGTTAATTTTTTTCATTAGACATGCTCAGGGCAACTTAAGAAATGTCTTGAGAATTGTTCAACTTGAGGCTGAAGCAAGCAGCTTTGCTTGTTGACACGAGCATGCAAGAGGTAAAGTGACAAAGAGAGAGAACACAACAAGCCCAGCTGTCAGGCCTACGAACAGTGTACAGCACCAGAAAGGTCACTAACGTGTCCTAAATCCCCTGCATTTCCAGACAATCTTGTCCTACTGAAGCTCTTGCACAAAAACCTTGCCTCCAGGACCAGCAGATTTTTCAACAGCCTCCCAGATGGCTGATGGGATTCATTTGCTGCCATGTACCTTCTTCCCTCTCTTCCCCCTCCATCCACCCATAGAAAAAGTCTGGAAAAAACAAACCTCGAGGCACGCTTTCTGTGCACTTGGGATAAGGAAGCATTCCAACCCCAACACTTACTAGAGAGGTGTTCGCTCGACAGGTGAACATCTGCAGTACTCGTGCAAGTGTCTCATGCCAGCAGGCCCCATTTCCTGGGGCTAGTTTAGCTGTGGATGGTGGGTACAGATCCATTCTTATGCATGTGAGGAAGGAACGTCCTCTGCTCCCTGGCATTGTTGTGAAAAGATCCAGAGAACACAGGCTTGGCTCAATCTACACAAGAGACTGGTGCCTGGAGCTTTTCATTCTGGGACACCTACAGAAGAGTTCAAACCATGTATTGTTTGGTTTTGGTTCAGTCCCGCTGTGAATGTAACAAAACCAGTGTGTAGTATCCACCAGCATGTAGTATCCACCATTGCTATTCCAGAAAAGCATTTGCACTATCAAAAAATGCTGGGTGCCTGTGGCTCCAGCAATCATGTGACTGGGAAGCAAAGATCAAGGGAAGAGGAACCAGTGTACCAGTCTGTACAATGCTAAGGTTAAGTGAAGGCCAACAATCCCTCACTTCCGTAAGTAAAATGTTCACTTAAAATTTTTTATTTGATTAAAACAGAAAAAAATTTTATGGCTCAGTAGTCATCAGCTATAATTCTGTATTCTACACTAATTAAAACATGACTGCCCTTTTACTATTTACCATAACCTATACTTTACACAGTGCCTTAAAATGCTGAGTGATGAATTTAGCCACCCTCTCATAAAATATGAAGCAATTCTGCCAAATTCCCTTCCATGCTCTTCATTTGATGGCAAAATAACAGAGGAACCATAATTCACTTGCTATCATTCTTTTCCTGCTAACGTTTTATTCAGAATGAGCGTCATTAATTAAGATGAAACTTTGGACTCATGACTGCTCCATGTTTACAAAACATACAGGCTCCTTTACATCTTGGTTAAGCATGAACAATCACTGAACACACTATTTCCTAAAAAAATCCTGCATACCAAAATTGCATATTTTGAATTTTTAAAATTCACTAAACAAAATTTCACAGAGTGAACCCTAAAGTCTGTTTGCCAGCAAAGCACAAGCCAACAATGATAGTTGGGGCCATCCAGGAAAATAACTGAAGCTGGACCCCAACACACACATCCTTCCTATTAAACAAGCAAATAAATACACATTCATACTGAGTAATGTGCTCTAAAAATGCAGGTGCTTGAATAATTACCCACACATTTTAGCATAAGTTTTGGTTTCTCAAACAGTACTGTGTCACAGTAAGTTTCTGTCTTTATTTTTGGTGGAACTGGGCAGTGACTTCTTACTGGACACCAGAGAACAAAAGCTAACCTGGAACCTGATGATTTTGGCACAAGTCCAAATGTGTTTCTCCACAGAGGAAAAATTACAAAGACAAGGCTGGTTTTTTTTTAAAATAACAATAAAAAAAATTAGCAGTATCACTTTTTAATGCCAGGTATTGAACCAAGGAATGGGACAGACCGCACTGCATTTTTAAAGTAGTATGACTATTGACATACTTGAGAAACATTTTAACACTGTACATTACAACAAACTATTTAGTTCATTTCTACACAAGTCAGCAAAAAAGCTAGGTGATCTAACATATATGACAGCTGCAAATTTAAAATTCTAGTCACAGTCTAAAGCCAGAACAAAACTTTTCCAGAACTCCTATTTATAAAAAGGAATGAACATACACACCATGCGCGTACACGCAGGCAAAAATCTTGAGGTTTTACTTATTGCTCTTACACAAGGCTGTGAGCAGGCAAATGTCTGGATCAGAAATTAGGTCAAACATGCATTTCAGCAGGCACAAAAAGTACAGGAAATTCATAATAACGAAACAATGTACTGTGTTACGTTTTACAGGATGGTATTCTGCTAATAGAACACTTACATCATTAATTCCGGATAAACTCCAGGTCTGCCCGTTGTATAATGTGTTATGCAGTGTGGTATTTTAACCTAATTTCTGATTCCTCTTCTATTCTGCACTCTCCATATGGAGGTGAAGAGGGCCTTTCTTTGCAATGCCAAAGAATCCTTGGCCTCAAGAGTTCCAGTCGGGCAGGTGTGGCTGGCAGGAGGTAACGTTACCACCCCTGTGCCGCCAGGACCTGCTCCTTGACTGCCTCGCAGTTTTGTGCATCCACTGACAACTCAGATAAACAAATGCAGAAGCTGGTGCAAAACGCACCTGCGCTGTTCTTGGAGCATCCTTCACCTATGAGATGTGCTTCTGGTACACCCAGCAATTGCTACAGGATAAGGCAGTGGAGGGTCAAGTCCTATGTCTGGTCAGGTCCTCAGGAGTCTTGTAAAAGGCAGGATTTTTTGTGAACTGGCTTTCCTTTACACAATACACAGCGTAGCATGGATGTCAGTAGAAATCTGGCTACCTACTGGCAACAAGAGACGAGCACATTCACAAGACACATTTGGGAATACCTGGTGTTCCCTACTGCAACCAAATGAAACATGCTGCAGAGAGGTGTCCGTGTAATTACAGTATTTGCAAGCCAGGTTCAAGGCATACTGCACACGGGCCTTGCACAAGAAAGGCATTGAGTGTGTTATCTGAAGATTTTTTTTCTTTTTTTTTTTTTGCTGTGCTATGCATACATATGACAGTAGACAAAAATCAGCACAACGGTTCCTTCTCCATACGTGACCAAACACACATCATCACAACTAAGCACCCTATATTCTTCAGTTAACGGGAATCAAGGAAGAAAATGGTGGTTTAGGAACAGGGAAGGAAAGAAATCCAGCATGAAGTCAGAGGTATGTTCCTGACAGAAATCTGAGCTAAGAATGTTTATTGTGAACCAGCAACTGGATTTTGTGACATAACCAGAAAACCAGGGATGACTACGGGGCCAACTTGGACACTGAATATTCAAAATTATGTTATAGTATGACATTCAGCAATCTCCAAGCATTAGAAAGAGCAGTAGGTAGACAACAAGAAGACATGCTTCAGGGAGGTTATGCCTTGGACTCACGAAAAGAAGCAGTGCAAATCAACAGATTTTTCTGTCTTATTAGAGGTCTGTCATTTGCCCCTTGATCCAATCCCTAAATCTCACATAAGTTTCAGCTTTCAGACTTGCCAAATACCCAATTTCAACTGGGCTCTATTTTACTTATGAGCAGTACTACTAAAGCTAATGGGACTGCTTAGAGCAAGGTGCTACTGCAGTGAACATTCAGGAATTTGGCTCTTCCCAAGAAGTGAACTGCAAATGACTGGGGTTTCATGACAGCCACAGGTGGAGGGAGACGCTTCCTGTGTTTGTTGTTCAAATCTGTCCTACACTGAAATGTGGGAAGAGGCTTTGTTATGCTCACCCAGACATTCTGACAGCAGGACAGCCACAGCAGTTTAGGAGGGGTGGCCCACCCAGTAAAAGGTTAGGCTGGCCTGGATTCTTCTCTATGTCACTGCCTCTTACTAGGTGATTGAATACAAGAGTCCTTGGTCTCAGCTTCAATGGTGAAGCTTTCTTAGAACAACACCTCTGTCACACCACCCATGAGTGCACAGTTGCAACTCCTAGGAAAGAGGGAGGCAAAATAGGTCTAAATTCTTCAAAAACAATTAAGAAAACCTAACCTGCAGAAAAAGAAAATTAAGAGCAGTATGTTATCACATCCTTGCAGGAGTCCTAGGACTTCTCATGACCCATTTCTTCACTAATGGCTATGAAGGCCAGGTCATCAGGAAGTCTGCAGCCAGAGTGGAGGTAAAACAGCATGTCCAATGTTTACCATGCAAAGCCATCCTTCCCATAAAGCCAGTTAGGCGGAACTGTTTTGACTGCATTTTTAGGTGTTCTTTCTAGCCCACTTTGGTTCCCTTCTTGGAAGCTCCTTCAAATAAAAGATGCTCGAAGTACCACTTCCCTGTAGTTGAAAGAAATGGGGAAAAACAGAGGCAAAAAACAGACACCAAGAAAGAAAATGATTGCTTGTAAAACGCTTCCTTTTAAAAACTACTGTACAACTCCCTAACTTGGTTTAATTAATGCTCCTTTTAAAACATATAAAATGCTTTACCAGCTAAACGATTTCTCTGGTTTACGAGTCTCCCTCCCTCCCCTCATTAAAAAATAATGCATTTGTGGACTGGTATTGAACACCTCGTACACTTGTGCGCCAGTTCTCATTTAATTCTATGTGGAGCAGTTTTGATTTTAATACACTGTGTTTAAAGAAGAGCCCATACTGTATACTTCACAGTATAACCAGCTACATAGAGGTCTTTAATCTTGTAACACAATAAAAAAAGATCACTGTGAAGTTGCAGTCCCTTTGATAAATGGTTATGGTGACACATGCAGTCCTCCTCAGTGCCACTGCTGCCGGACACAGGACGTGATTTTCTCCGCAGGCTGCCGAGAGGCCTGATGCCACCCCTCCGGGGGCCGCAGCCAGGTGGGCACCACTGCCCCGGTACACAGCGTCCTGCAGTCACTGGGGAAAGCTGCACAGAATTGTCTCGCTCAATACCACCACCACTGACCTAACCCACCCCGACCCCCGGGGGAGCACAGCCCCCGCCGCCTCAGCCGCAGGAGATCACTGTGAAGCGCTTGGAAATGCACGACATGTTGTGGAGGACGATGCCCAGGAGGAAGACGAGGACGCAGGCCACCAGGATCACCGTGCACACCCCCGACCAGGTGGAGCTTTTCACAGCACCTCTCCGGTCTGGCTCCTCTGCTCCTGCCTCGGCGGGAAGGCCGCCCTGCAGCGGCTGCTGCTCTGCGGGGATCGTCACCACTGTCAGGGACTTCTGCTGGCTGCCGGGCAGGAGGCGACAGCCAATGTCTCCCGGCAGTAGCGCTCTCTCTTTGGAGAGAGGCAAGGGCAGCATGTAGCACCCATTGCTGGGGAGTTTGATGAAGACGGGGGTGTGCTCTGAGGTGTGAGGGATGGCGATGACAGCAATCACCTCGGGGTCATCGGGCAGCTGTGACACGGAGTACCCCGGAGGCAGCTTGGTGATCCCGCGGCACCAGGGGCAGCGCAGGTCCTTCTGGCTGGTCCTCATCTGCTGCAGACACACGGAGCAGCAGGTGTGCTTGCAGTCCAGCAGCTTGGGCCGCCGCCGGGGGCTGTAGTAGTTGAAGCAAATCTGGCATTCCAGCAGAGAGTCCTGGGATAAGGTCTCCATGGTGGCTGGAGCCGGGAAGCACAGCAGGCCTTATAACACGCTGTAGGCAAGGGATAGCAGCCTTCCAACCACTTCTCAGGGCAACTCCTGCCTTCCCGGCGCTGCTCCTCCTCAGGGCAGCACCAGGCAGCAGCTACAGAGAGCACAGGAAAACCTCCAGCCTGAAACTTTCAGTACCTGAGACAAACAGAAAAATGTGAAGGAACAGGTTACTCACAGGAACCAGTGGGAACCAAGAGCCCAGCCAAGGGGAAATGAAAACTAACACTGACTTTGTTATCTGGTGGGAGAAACAAATTTGCAATCCTTCACTAAAAAACATCTTCCCACCACCTTCACCAGTGGCAAACCTTGAGGTCAGTCATCAGTACAATCACTAGGTTTTCTTTTTTTTTTCCCCATTTTCCCAGCAATCAAATCCCCATAAACCCATCAGTCCACCACTCACAGTTATACTGATGCCCATAACAGAGGTGGCTGTATAGTTCACTAGTGAGGTCCCACAGCGACTAACTCCTGTCATATTTTCAAGACTTTTCAGCCCTTCCTGCACCAAAACAACTGTCCTCATTTAATCCTTTAAATCCCTGAGGATTTTTAGCTATTTGGCTCAACCGCTAAGTCTGCATGAAAGGTGGGGGAAAGAAAAAGCATGTTTAAATGGAAGCATTTCCACAGGCTCCTGAACTTGTGCCTATGCACGAATGAGCAACCCAGCAACTATACTGCAACACCTCCATTTGTACATAATGAAAAGAAATGGTATCATTTTCAGTCAAATTAACTGTTTGCCCAGTCACACAAGCAGTGTGTTGAACATGGCCCTCTGAAATTATAAACCTTCTCACTAATAAAAACCTCACCCGTGATAAAAGGTTCTGTTTAGACCCAGGACCACTGAACACCATGAAGAAGAGAAATAAAACAGAATAATAACAGAAAGATAATGCACTGAATTAAAAGCAAATTGTTACTAATCTTGTTCTAAATGATTCCTTACAAAGGGGTTCTCTTTACAATTCTGATTTTCCCATTTATTACTTACATCTTTGCCAAAAAAAGAGGCATCTGTGTTTACTTTCAAAGTGCATAGTCTAGCTTTGTTTGATTTTGGTCACTTCAACACAATTAATATGAGACGGTGACAGTTCTACAACATTTTATACTTCCTTCCTTCCTGTGTTTGAAGAAATATCAGCCTGAATTTGCATCCAGAGAATAAAGAAAACCCAAAATATTTGCAGGGTGACCTTTGATCTTCTCTTATTGCAATGTTATTGCCAAACTAGAGTTAACCCCCAAGGGCCACAACTTTCAGAGGACTTCTTCCTTCTGTACAATAATTTCTTACTCTTCTCTCTAGATTATAGCAACTAGGTTACAACATGCTAATCAATGGGTGATGTCAGTAAAACAAATGTTGTAGCTCAAGAGGAGAAGGCAGGCACAGACGTGGGGTTTGCAACGCAGGACGGCGCTCTGGGCCGCACTGTCCTATATCCTGCTTCTGGCAGTTACCAGTATTTGAATAGGGAAAACAAAATTCACGTCATCTCTTCAGATGCTGATGATTGATACCACCGACACTGGCAGAACTGGCCCTGCTGCTGGTGTTGTAACAGCAGTGGATTTTGGCTCACAAGATGCTTCAACAAACATGCAGTGACAGTCCTGACTTGGGAGGGAGCAGGGGTTGCAGGAGCTTCTGAAACACGTACAGCGGCTGCAGGGGGAACTGGCACACCCTGTCCACCAGCACTTTTGGGATGCTTTATCTCAATGTGGCACAGAGGCCACTGCTGAGAGAGACCCCCACCACCATGAATCCCATGGGACACGTGCTCCACACCAGTGCCATGCTACACAAAGGCATCAATAGATACTCTGTGTGCTGGGGAGCTGAATACTGCTGTAGAAGGGGCTACATGTCTGCTGCCTGTGTGCAGGCCATACCGAGGGAAAGTGGAAGAAAATGAGGAGAAGTTTTATCTTCTATTTCCTTATCCATTTCTATCTCCATATCCCTATGGTACAGGCACACACAAAGGAAGACTATCAAGAAAGGAGCTGACATGATAATAGACTAGCATGCAGCTGAGAGAGAAAAATGGAAGAGAGATATCCATGATGATGGGCAACTTCTGGTTGAAAAAAAATATTAAGAGACGAAGGCCAGAATAGAAATTAGCTATAGGAACTCAGGAAGGAATCAAATAAGCCACCAGATCCAGTTTTCAGCCACAAGCAACCCAGCAGATTTGCATTTTGCACAGAAGTATTCATACAAAATCTGCAGTTACACACCATCCAAGTCAAAGTTGAGCTCAGACATTACAAGACACAACTCGTACCTGCTTTATCTGCAAATCTATCCAGAAAACCTTAGGTGTAACAACACCGCAGTATTATCACAAGAAAAATTCCCAATGCCTAGAAATTCAGAAAGTAAGACTTATCATAGAATCACAGAATGGCCTCAAAGATCATCTCATTCCAATCCCCCTGCTACTAGACCAGGTTGTCAGAGCTCCATCCAGCCTGGCCTTGAACACTTCCATGGATGGGGCATCCACAACTACTCTGGGCAACCTGTTCAGTGCCTCACCACCCTCACAGTAAAGAATTTTTTCCTAAATGTAACCTAAATCTACTGTCAGTTTAAAACCATTCCCCCCATCCCCTGACTACTGTGCCCAAGGACAGAGTGGAGGTACTCCTTGTGCAGATGTAAATCAGTATCTCTGCAAGGTTAGGATTGGCCTTACCACCTACATGACATAAACTGTTCATACCTTCCCAAAATATCTCAAGTAATAATCAGAGGTGCGGATCAGCAGTAATGACCAGTAAGCAGACAGATTAGTATGATTCCTTCAGAACATAACTAAAGACAAGTTAAAGAGTAGCCACAGCCATCTAACCCCTTTGGTCTTTGCTGACATTGCCTTGATCAAAGGTTGGTCATGTAGTTTCACGGGTGCAATGCAACTTTACATCCAACCATACAATCCTCCTGCACGCTGCCACAGCTCAGTTTCAGGATAAAAGACAGTCAAACCATCATCAACAGCAAGAATCTATTTGAAAAGAATTTGCACTACATTGCTAAGAAGGAAAAATCCATGGGAGCTCTCAGTATTCTTCTACTACTTCATTTCAATAACTACACCAGGAAGATCAGATCTCCTCTTGGAAAGGGCACTGAGCTCTAGTTTGTGCTCAATGCGCCCTCACACCAGCTGAAGGTACTGAGCTGTCACAGGTGAACAGCTCCTTCAAAGCTTAGATTGGACTCTGTGCTTCAAGCACACAGACGGAGAGGCAGCCAGGACTGCACATGAGGGCATGGCTGATGTCGGGTATCAGCAAAGCCACTGTTGTGTCATTTGCTCTTGTCAGGCAGAGACCCAAGGTGGGCAAGGGGACTGTTGACAGGAAAATAGAGGTGGGGAAAAAGCAGAGAACACTGTCAGGAACACCTACAGGTCTCTGCAAAAGCAGCAGCACATATGCATTTATGAATAGGGGCACACATGTGGAACAGGGGACTGGGGACTATGACAGTGAAACCACACACACAGAAGCAACAGCAGCTACAAGTAATGACTGGCTGGCACAAACCTGACAGCAACTGGGAGCTCTTCAGGACTGAGAGCTAATTTGTAACACAAATAGTAAGAACTAACTGGAAATGAAAATCCACAAGCTCCAAAACTCACGTGTCAGAAAGGTGCAGCAGGAGCAAAGGAAGCAAGAAGAGACGGGCCAGGAAAAGAAGTATCAGGAAACTTCTCTGCCTGCCCTGCACTCTCTTTCCCTTTCTGTATGTCTGCCCAATATCCACAAGGCTGCTGCTGGCCAGTAAGGAGAGGAATTCACAAGCATCTTCAGAGACCCAGGGAGAAACCTGCAAAGCTGATGACCCCTGCAGCAGCCAGGTGGCTGAGATCATGGCACAAAGGATGACCTTGCAGATGACCCAAGTTCTCTTTGTCTGGGTGAGCAGGAGGCCAGGAATGCCAAGGCATCAGCGTCCTACTCCCCAAGATGCAGAAGGGACATTTGTTGCTCTTACTATTGACAGCTTCCCAGCACAATGTGTGGAGGTGCTGCAGGAGGTGAACAGATGAAGGTTGCTGTAGCTGTGACAGTGAGAGGAAGAAAGCACAGGCTAGCTCTGCACAAACGCTAACTACAAACTGGTCCCCAACTGGCCAGGTCAGAAAAGACAGCTATTTTTGGAACCTAGTGCAAAGGAAGACACTGAACATCCATGCCCAGAGTTGTATATAAAGTCAGAGAACACAGTAATTAATGGCAAATCCTTGCCTAGCAGCATAGTATTTGTCTATGTAAGGATAGCCCCTGTGATATTAAGCAATGGAAACCACAGCCTTGAAGGGTTGCCACCTTCACTGAAGGACTCAGAACCACCTTAACCCATACTTCCTAACTTACTAGGGCTAAAATTATATTATAATACAATTCACAGATGATTAAACATCATATAACATTTTAAAAGACTGGCTCTGAGACACGCTGATGTAGTTAACTGATCACTGAGAGAAAGCCTCAGAAACTTTGCACAACTTACACATGGATTTAGGCGGTCTACTTGCTGTATAACAAGGTTATAACAGAATTTCAGCAAGCAGTGCATTGACAATACTTCACCTTTCCTGAGGAAGGTTCATTATGTAAACTCCCCAAACACATTAACAATTCTTTGGCAGTATTACTGAGTATGTATGATTTATGAAGAAGAAAGAATCATTCGTTTCAGGTGCCCTTAGGCTGTAAAGGAGATGGGGTGAGGAGGGAGTGCTGCTCTCAATAGGGGAACTAATTGCAAGAATCATGTGCCCACAGATACGGAAGGAAATATGTGCTAGAGTCACTTCAAACAGATAATGAGGAGGAAGGAACATATTTAATATTTGGAAGCATTTCTGCTACAAAAATTCAGCACTGGTGAACATTTTTCACAAATTCAGGTTTGGACAAAACCTACTCGGGCTACTGCAAATGCCCAGGACATACTACCTGATTTCCCCTGAATACCCTTCACTAAATGATCTTATTTATTTTTAGGCTGTTCTGTAGCACTAATTACCATAGTAACTGAGAACAGCACAACGAACAATTAATTTATTCATCACAACACCCTTGTGAAGAGACAAGTATAATCATCATTATATTCTTTCATCATCTAAGAAAAGAAGTGCTGAGAGATGAAGCAGTTGGACCACGGTCATGCAAGCACCACCCAGATTTCCTCAGAGTTCCTGTACAATTTCATCACAACTCTACTTTTTACCTCAGGAGCCACAGGGCAGAGGTGACAGATTCTTTTCTGCAACAAAGCTCAAAAACCTACCCACTTTTCCCCACCTCTTTCAGCTGGCAGCATCCCCATGGTATGCCTCAGATTTGGGGGGAGGGGAGGGCTTTCATTAATATATCAGCTTTTTCAGAGCATGAAAAACATGAGAGCCTGTGCTCCAAAAGCTAAGTATCTCCACAGGCAGAGTTCATCCATCATGCAGATTACAGCTAAGAAGACTATATGCATTTTGAGGGACATAAAGCTAACAATAAAACAACAAAGTAAATCCATTCTTCTTTCCAGAATTACCTGTTTTCCAGGAACTTTCCTGTAAGCCAGGCAGCCTACACCCACCATCCTTTCCATTTGGTTATTCACAATTGCACAGAAATACTGCAGCTGTCACTGCTCCTTTAGCTTTAGTCCAGCTCTTGCCAAGATGAGCATCTTGGTATACACAGTCTTGGGTGCATAAAGCCACAAAAAATAAAGCTGAGTGAAACTGTGATATATGAGTCTATAATATCCTATGAACCAGCACCGGGGGATCCATGCTGATGGCAAGAGAGCCTGCTGTGGATGATCCCGACGGTACACATCGGACAGAACACCTGTTTGTCCTGCCCCTCGGGCAGCTGAGAAATCAGTGGTGGATCAGAAAAAAGGCAGCCTAGTTGCAAGGTATCATTCCACAGCATTTACCTTAGAAATTGTCATCAGCCAGCCCTAGAAAGAGGAGAGAGAGGCAGAAAAGTCACCTACAGGAATATAAGGAGACATAGACATTTATGGGTTTGGAGCAAAAACAGATCAGGTGAAAACACCAGCCTCTGGTGTTTAGAGAAAACAGAGAGACTCACATGCTGGTCCGTGCTCCATCTCACATCACAAGCTGGGCTGCTCCCTCCTTTTATCTGCAAACTTTGACACGTCCACATTCCCTGCCTCCAAAGACCTTATTTTGGTCAAATATGACCAGGATAAGCTGCACTTNCTGCGCTCATCCAGCACAGCTTCCCAAGGACGTGACTATACGATCCACCTTCACGTGGCTGCTCACAAGGCCTGGGATGGCCTGGGGTTCGTTTTCTAAGTGCAGGAAGGGGTTGTTTATTTTTTTTTGCTTCAGACAAAGTGGGGGNTGCAACATGCCAGGTCAGCAAACATTTCATCGTGCTGAGGCAGAACAGTACAGCTATATACTCATCAGACAGTTTCACATGAGGCACTTTACAAGTGAAAAACATGATCTGAAATTAAAATATTCCACTGAAATATGCCTGTTTCAGACAGGCAGAGACAGGGAGCAGACAGCCTTCCTGCCCACACAGCCTCTCAGCAGCCCTCTGTGCAGGTGATCCCAGAGGCCAGGAGGTAGGAGCATGATCTGCTCCTCACCAGCCCAACTCCGATATGCCTGCAGGTTTTTGACAAGGCCAATTGTCAAGCCACCCCAGAGCTATGGTCCCCTATATCTCCTAGTACCCCTCCATCCTGGCAGAGCACCCCCAGGTGCAGCTTTGCCCTGCTAAAAGGAGTGTGATGATATCTCTCACCATTCCTGCTGCTCTGAGTTTCTCTTCTCTCCATGAGGGGTGCACTAGCAGGATGAAAAGACCTGACTGTGGTCCTAAGACATCTCACATCTGAAAATTTTCCAGCACAGGATATAAAAAGGTTCCTCACATTTTGCAAATAAACAAAATCTCCAGCATTCAAAGTATCCCAAGGGATGATGCTCATTTCTACAGCCCACTCTGAGCACAATGAATGCATGGCCATTAGCACTTCCTCAGTTTTGTTGGCTGCTCTTAATTATGCCTGACTCACTTCTACAGCCTGGGATAAGAGGAATGTAAAGCCAGGCTTTTCCACTACCAAGTGAGAGATCCATTTACCATTCAAACCAACATCATAAGGAATGGCATGGAAGGTGTGGTGTGAAAAGAATTCTACCTCTCAGCCCCAAATAAAAGCAGCACCAGTAGCTATTTATGACCAGGACATAAGGGGAAAGTGGCTAGGTAGTTGGCAAAGACAGATTTAGAAGCTGCTTCCCTAACTTAAAGTGAGGTCACAAGTTAAGTCACTGAGGGCAAAACATACGGGAGGAGCTACTGGTGCTAAACTCACACTCACAGCGTCCAAATGCAATGTAACATCCTCTTTCTAAGGGATTTTCACTTATGGCAATATGACATAATACTGTGGCATTCAAACTGCTGAGAGAGGCATTAAGCACCTGATCACTTAAATTACAAATTTTACTCTCCCATTAGAGCTTTATGCTTCATCTGCCATTGACAGAATTGCCTGACACCTAAATAGAAACTTAATTAAAAGTCTCTTCCCTCCTTCCCCTGAGGATCTGGTATTAGACTTACAAAATACACCATCCAAAAAAGAATTAATTTTAAATAAAGCTCAAATGCAGACTTTTCTCACTAATACAGGTCAGTGGGTGACTGAGTCTATTAAGACACTAGTCTATAATTACAGGGGAGAGTGCTACAGCTCTCCAAGGTCACTGAGTGGATTTTGACAAAACTAGGACAAAATCTACCTGCCTATGGGCCCAAACAGTGAAGAAAGGAATCAATAGTCACATGTTCATACACTGCCTATACAATGCAAAAACTGGAAACTCAATTTCNGGGGTTCGTTTTCTTCAAGTGCAGGAAGGGGTTGTTTATTTTTTTTTGCTTCAGACGAAGTGGGGGGAAAAAAGCACAACAGACCTAGGGGAGTCAAAGTAATACATCCTTTTCCATCGAAATAGATGGAATTAAGAAATTGGAAAGTGTTTTATTAAAAGCCACACAACAATAAGTTAGAAAATTCTCTTCTTTTATACACCATAATTAGTAGAATAAGGTCTGAAAGAGATTAGAAGGGCACAGGGAGCTTTTTTTATCATTTTACCTTTCTCCTGCAATCTGCTAAGTGGGCAGCACAAGGGAGTAAAGCCCCTGGTTTATCAACAGAGAATGTATACCAGCTGTGCCAATGCCAAACCACCACTTCCAAGAGTTTATCTTCACAAGAGAGTGGAAGATAGCCAACTAATAGGGCTCCTCAAGGTCAACAACTCTGTCATTTCGTAATGCAGACAAATCATGATCTTCATGAAGTTTGGGCCTCTGATAAGCGGTACAGCTACTCCAGGTCACAGCACTGGTCATTCTGGTTTGCAGATTACACCAAAAGAAACTGGAATTGATCCAAAAGCTCCTTTCTTATTGGAAACTAATCATTCACCCTGTAACATTCTGTCAGCTAGTAATATTAATACCACGTTCACTTCCTGGATTTTGGGAACAGTCCAACTCTCGCCGCAAATATGGATCACAAGCAGAGTTAGATCAAGCCTGAACTGCATAATATTGATGATTTCCTATTTCATGATTTATCTCTCTGTCTTTACACCAGTAAAATCCTCCGAAGAGATGTAGCAGGCTATACCAGATAAATAATTACTTGCAATACTTTTCCAAACCACATGTTTCTACCTGTGACTATAAACACTCCACAAGCTCCAGTTCAGACAAGTTATGAAGCACATGACCTGACCTTAGCCAGGGAAGTTAATGGGATGACACATGCTCTTGAGGTCAGCTGCACATTTACATACTCAACACATGATCCATCAACACCACCAACACAGAACGCGGTGCCAGCAGCCACAGGCAGATCAAGGTAATCTCCGAGTGCTGACACCTTTGCTTCCCCTACACCACCCTGAAAAGGTGCAACCTAAGAAATACAATACAACCTTCCCAAAATAGCTGCAACTAAACAAACTGGTTGCATATCAACTACTCAACCAGCTCTACACTGCCACAAAAAGCTCCAGTGCCACCATGTGAAATGGCAGATTACTGGTGAGACAACAAACTAACACCAGGAAAGGCTCCCAGCTCTCTCCATGCCCACGGAGGTGGGCATTGGCATGCCCATGACAGAAACAAGACTCCCAAGCATGGACTTCCAGAATGAAGCCTAGAACAGAGTGAGGGGATTTGCACTGAGTCTCTCCATCATATGAACCAGTACTGTTTTCAGACAGAAGTAGTCTTGCAGCTAAGCAAAGCAGTGCTCTCTCTCAAGGGCAATGATCATAACTCAGGTTAGCACTACCACAACCCTCTGTGGTGGGTTGAGATCACAGCTCTGGGACACTGAGCTCAGAGCTGCTACCCCTTCTGCTGTGGCAGACATGCTGCAGTGGGGACTGCCAACTGGCTGCTCAAATGCTCAGGCACAGGAAGATGAACTATTCCTGCCCACATTATATGAAACCTACTGCTGCTTTCCTGCACAGAGATGGTACTCAATTCCACAAGCCACTCCTGTTTGTCAGACCTGCCAAGCTTTGTTAAGTTGAATTTCATTCTTTACAGTGAGTTTGAAACTTTGGGCCAGACATCACCCATCATACTTCTGGCAGTCCAAATCTCCTTTTGAAACATCCGGGTGTGAAAATACCCTTCATTTGGCAGCACTTTAACAGCTTACAGCATTTTTGCTATATGAAGGAGTACACACTCAGAAAGGACTGTGTTACGCCACATTAGAGCAAAACAATCAAAGTGAAGCAAATTGCTTTACACCTCTTAGTTTTGTGCTTGGTTCTGCAGTCCTTGCAATGTAACAGCAGAACAAACTTAAGACAAGGAAACTAGCATAATACTACTAATGCTCAACACCTCATAATCCTGATAGTCTATGGACACAGTGAGTCCTCGACTCACAGGATTATGGACAACCAAGTCTATATTTAGGGGTAAAAAGGCTGCTAGCCCCGTTTTTCCGATGAGAAGCCTGAAAACATGAACTTCAGATCCTAGTTGGGTAGGACCTCTAAACCTCAGTCTCTGATTTGCAGGCCAGTCTCGTGATTTCTGCATGAGAGTTAGAGCTAACTAAAGAAATGAAGTTTTGAGGTGAA
The DNA here is from genome assembly GCA_013400735.1 of Pomatostomus ruficeps. Lineage (NCBI taxonomy): Eukaryota > Metazoa > Chordata > Aves > Passeriformes > Timaliidae > Pomatostomus > Pomatostomus ruficeps. Next base: position 84,174 of record VYZT01006691.1, on the reverse strand, counting down.
CAGATTCATTGGCAGTTTCAGATGAAATTATGCAAATACTTTCTCCTTCGGCAAAAATGAAAATTTCCATTAACAAGTCAGCTCATTTCAACTTCCATTTCAATTTGACTGTTTTCTTTCAGAAGAAATTTATAAAAAGGTAATGTAAACGGCAAACAAAGCTTTTGTACTGACTCTGGAATAATTTTTCTTCTGATATGGTCAGCCACTGGGTGAGCCAGAAGTGTCTCTCACACTGCTCTACCACTGAATGTGGAATGTTAAAGTCTAGTGATACACCATGATTTTTTTTTTCTTTCCTAGTCTAACAAAGGCAAATGAGATACACTCCAACTATCAGCTGTAGTTTTATAGAAGTGTGTTTTCACTAACTGTTATTCAGCTTTTTTTGGTTGTTGGTTTAAAAATAAAATCACAACATGGGGCATTTTCAGCATACAAGTTATGTTTCACGATGTGACCAAAGCTGAAGAGGATTATGTGGTCAATACGATCGCTGGTTTTTACAAGTGATTCTTGCAAAGGATCTGAAGGATCTTACAGTGAAAAGGGAGGTGGTTCAAGGATTTCTTAAACAAAAAAGTCATACTCATCCCAATATTCTCCAGCATACATCCCAAAATCATTAATTACTTTTGAAGACTTACATCAGACAAGCCTCACCACTTATTTCCAACATGTATTTCACCTTGAATTCTGTGTTCAGTTCTGGTCCCCTCACCACAAGAGGAATATTGGGGTGCTGAAGTGTGTTCAGGGAAGGGCAACGGAGTTGGTGGATGGTCTGGAACACAAATCTGATGAGGAACATGTGAGAGATCTGGGGGTGTTTAGCCTGGAGAGAAAGAGGCTCAGGGGAGACTTTACTGCTCTCTAAAACTGCCTGAAAAAGAGACTGTGGTGAGGTGGGAATTGGTCTCTTTTCCCAGGTAACAAGTGACAAAACAAGGGGAAATGGCCTCAAGTTGCACCAGGAGAGGCTTAGATTAGATGTTAGAAAAAATTTATTCACAGAAAGGATTGTCAAGCATTGAAACAAGCTACCCAGGGAAGTGGTGGAGTCCCGGTGCCTGAAGGAAATCTGGCACCTGGGGACCTGGTTTAGCAGTGAACACAGCAATGCTGAGTTAATGGTTGGACTCAAGGATCTTAAAGGCTTCTTCCAACCTAAACAATTCCGTGATTCTATTCCATGCAACATCACACAGAATAGCAGTTAGGAACCAAAGAGGTGCCTTAAGGACGGCTCACTAAGGCAGGGAAAAGGCAGAAAGTCTAGAGAGTGTTGCACTGGATGTGATCATCTGAGACACAGTGTGAATACACACAGCTTTATGCATCTCTGCAAGATTTGACAATATTCCACTCAGGTGAGTTCTCTACTTCATTTCTGTTTTATAGTATTATATCTGTGTCTTACAGTGGCACACTGAACATTGGCAATGCCAATGCACACAACCAAACCAATGCCAAAGGCACCACACTGACTTAACACCCATTTAGGCTTTGACCCACAGATGGAAAATCACTGTTAAAAACCAATAAAAAACCGCCTCTTTTATACTGCCAAAACAAGTTCTTGGCTAGCATGAAAAAAATTTCAGCTCTGGATCAGATCTGTTTTGTGACACAAACTACAACATCACTTGCTTTCCAGCCAAAAGGTTTTCAGAATTACTTTAATCACATGATTTTTACCTTTTAGAGTTGAGTCAGTGTTTTCTTAACTTTTGCCTAAGTGTCTTCACTGTCAGGTGTCTTTCAATGAAATGATTACTGCTTTTGGGGTTTTTTGGCAACCACAGAAATGATCCAAACATTTTACTAAAGCAAGCCATAAATGAAAAAAAATGATTCATATTTTGCCAAATAACAGCATGGATTGGAAAAATCATTTTCTATTTTTCAAACCACTCCTTCACACGGCGCTCTCTATTTCTTAAAGCAGTGAAGCCTCTGCCAGTTTCTTTCACGCCGAGTTTGCAGAACACCTGCCAGAGTGCGTTCTTTGCCAATAAATAGGATCCTTAAGTGCCAGGATGATTAAAAAAATAATGTAAAGATCAATACAAATAATTAGTACTATTATTCTTATTACTAACATTCATGCTTCTTTGCTCTGAGTTCTCATCTTCTGGAGCAGTTGCCTCTAGAAAAGAGCGAGCAAAGAGAGAAGTGCCAGCAGGTGGCACTCCAGAATATACACCATTAAGCACCAGGGCTCACGGGACCAAGAAAGCCAGTTCTGCTTGGCTGTCCCACTATCCCTTTAGCACCCTTCAGGAGGTTGGGTTTAGCATGATCATCTCCACTTTCCCTCTCCCAAACAACAGGGGAAAATGCTGGCGAGTCCCAGCTTTTACCTTGGTGCTGGATGGGAGGCACCAGCAAGCTCAGATGCACCTTGTGCCGTCCTTTCTAGAAGCAAGTCAGGGATGCCAGCACACCCAGAGCACTGAGCTCATTACTCACTCCCTGACCGAGGGGAGAGCTCCCACAGGGCAGGCAGAGTTGCTTTCCCACCTCATGCACGGAGAGGTGGCAGCATCTTGCTCCTCCAAACACAGGACAGAGCTGAAATAATGCTGGCTTTTACTGCTTTAAGAAAGCACCACCAACAAAAAACTGACCCCAACAATTAGGAAACCCGTTCCTTTTGTGTGTTCCTTTTGTGTTTATTTTTAGCTATGCCCTACACACACACAACAGCTACAGCGCTCACCTGCTTGGTTAGGAAGCATCACTACAGATGGTTCTTCGAGGTACAGTGAAGATACCCACCCTGCTCTGAGCCTTCTGCCTTGCCCCAACACTTGCACTCCTCCCACAGCAAAGTCAGTCACGCCAGCACCGCTTCTGCTAAAACACTGTCAGTAAAGCCTCTATCTAGATGTCTCACCACCCAGAAGAAATAAGTCCACCTCAAAGAGCTGTGGCCCGCCTGGTCTTTGCATCCTTCATCCAACCCTTAGCAGCAATTCCTTGTTTTGCACCTGCTGAAAACATTCCCAATCTTTCAATGTTGAAAATCAGGCCCTTTAAAACACTGTGTAACTTGAGAGAGATAGAAGGTATCCTTAAACCCAGAAGGATTGTGCCATTCTCTTAGAAAATGAAATTTTAAAGAAAAACTGTGAAAGACAGTTGTTTTCTCCAACTCTAGGCATCAAGCACAGCAATCAATATTTAGAGAGGTAATTAATTGCTTCAGTTGACAAAGATACAATTTTCACATTGTTCTACCCTGGAAAAATTTAGAGATTAAAAGTACTGAAGGTCATACAACTGGGTGTGGAAAAAAAGCCTGCACTTTTATCAGAAGTCTTTATGCATTACCTAAAAGCTATACAAACGTGGAAAACAACCAGCCCTCTTGCAAAAAGCAAAGTATTTACTGCTTAATCTCTCCTTAAAGGCAAACCTGTACCAGAGGATCCATCTGCTCATGTGGAAACAGCAGAAAAGATCTGTCATAAAGTAATTTCCTTTCCTCTCCTGTATATGTCAGTGGATCACTGGCATTTCCCTGCCCCCTCCCTCCAAATTGACCCCAAATATAAATAGACACAAAACTGGAAAAGTTTAAGGTCGTATCTGTGGATATGAGCAACAAATAAAACCAATATTATGTATCCTTCTTGCAGAACAGGGCCCACAAGCAATGCCATGACATCCACTGTGTTTAGGAAATTCCTTTGTATCTAGAAGTTCCAAACTCATTTCCTCACAAGCTATAAACACCTTTTTTCTTGATGGTTCACTAGAATCACTCACTGAAAGAGGCACAATTCAGCTCAAGCTTTATGCACTCCATGCACTGCACACAAGTTTGCTCCAAACATGTTTTTAGAGCATCTTTTTAATACACAAAGACTGGCTGATGGTATGGAAAGAATGAGGCAACTGTTCATGCTTACTCTGCCTTCCTAGCTGCTATCCCACTGGGGACTTGGACCATAAACTATTCACTTGTGGAAAAACAAATCATGAAGCATAGCTGTAACCCACACACGGAGCAGCAATGAAGTGTGCAACTGTCTGGTTATTACCATGAAGCACCAGAGGTACTTCCAAGTTCACAAGTCACACAGTTGGTGCTCGAAGAAGTTACTTGCATCTCCTGTTTCCATGGATGTCCCTGAACAAATGCGTGGAGGCTCTCCTCAATATTCCACCCACCTGACCAGGAAGCAGAACTAAGGGGTGATGAGGCTTCAGTATTTTCCTTGCTCTTAGATGCAATAAACCTCTATCTCTAATGAGCAACCTCTCACTAGTGAGGAGACTGCACTTAGTGTGGACTCTCAGGAGCTTTAATGTTGCCCAGCAGCAAAAAGTAGGCAAGTGCATTGTAAGTAGGTTCAGAAGGCACACAAAATTCTCTGGCACTGACTAGTCAATAGATATGAAAAGGATCAATCCCTTTGTATGTTCTGAATTTAAATTTGGAAGAAAATATCATCTATTTAATGGAGGTGGAGGTCCAAAGGAGAAACATTAGAATGAATGCTTCTTGCTTTAAAGACAATAGTTTTATCTACCTATATTCATTTTTTAGCTTGATTTTTGCAAATGAGCTCAGATTTTGCAGACTTTCAGGCTTCTCAAAATAAAGCACAGAGGTGCAAGACACAGGTGTGAGTTGTACAACCATAAGGATAAAGGCATAAAACCTATTTTAAGAAAAATCACATTAAATATTTTCATTCCCATGTGTTGACTACATAACCCCTCTAAAAAAACGCAATAAAGGTCACTGAAATGCACAGGCCTTTGCTGATGTAAAAATGCTATTGTATATTGTTTGAAATGACACAAAATAAATCAGCATGAATGCTAGAAAATGAGACCTTTAAAAGAGTGAGCTGAAAAATTCCAACTCAGCATTATATCCTGATTTACAAAAACAAAAGTACAGGTTATGGACCTCTGTGTCCCTCTTTTCATTTGAATAAGCAACAGTATTATAATCTCATTAAAGGACAAATGTGTAGATTCTTATCACTTCTTAAAATTGCCAGTTCATCATCTTGAAGGTTTTTTTCTCATATCAGAACCACCCATTAACATAGAAGATATGAGTTTCTCCAATGGACCACATAGAGGAGTTTCAGCCAGCAGAGGAAGCAGCAGCACAGGAATGTAAACCTGTAACACTGAAAAAAAAAGAGTCAGGTCCCTCAAAATATGAAGGGTTTTTCGCTGTAGCTCCTCCAAGAGCTACAACCATGAAGTTTCTGTAGTTGTGGGATTATGTTTCCACTGCCCCTCACCAAACACCACTACTTATCTTTGGGTCACACTAACACCAAACAAAGACATAAGGAAGGAAAGCCAGCAGGACACATAAGTCTAACTTTTCTTCAAATAACTCCTCACTACCATAAGTAGCCCAGCTCACACCTTCTTGTGTCAGGGATGGGGCTGCCCCAGAAAGGACCTGCATAATAAATCAGGACTCCAAGAGGTACATCAATGTGAGGGAGTTTTTTCCCTAAACTGCTTTGGAATATGGGCAAAATATCCTCTTAAAATGCACATTTTCCTACCAAAATGCTTTTCACTTTTTCACCTTGCCTTTTTGCGAAGATGTTCAGGAGCACCAGTATGATAGCATGAATTATTTTATGCAATAAAATAATTATAAATTTATACCTGAGTTTAAAAAAATGTATCACAGACACTTTGTAGGCAGACATTCAATTTCTTAAAAGCTGTGAAAACCAGCCTGGGTCCAGTTCTGCCAGCATTTCTTTCTGCCAGTGACCACTCCATACGAAGCAGTTCCACTGAGATGGGTGAAGCTCCTTTCACAGAAACTGCTCTCAAGAGCAGATCTGAGACAGACTTTCCCAAGAATCCTTCCACCAGTGGAGAAGCAGTCCTGGTCAAATTCCCAAATGCAAACACATGTGACATGTGCTGTCTGAGAGGAACAGACCTTCCCGACCTTTCGATAAAGAGGAAGAACGCTAAATCTCAAACATTCAGCAAAAGCTTTCAAAAACACAACCACTGGATTTTTTAAGACCACCTCAAAATCATCCTGACATGCCCTAGATTTCATGATCTATTTTAAAACTCCCTTTCAACTACTATTACTTGTGTTTTCTGCAGAAGTCACATAAACAGGGAGAGTGGCAGCTTGCAAGAGATCATAAGCTGAAAGGCAGAAGACACCGTGAAATTGAGAGGATTAAGAAATCCAAGTTTCTGTACGCTTGAAGACTTTCAGGAGGGTCGTTTTTCTTTCCGAAGGGGATTGCTAATTAGCCAACCATAAAAGTCGCAGTTGTAAACAGTCCTTGTAAAAATAGCTCACTGCTTATTGAAAATAAATTTGTGAGTAATACAACTTCACTGAATTCTAATTTGCTATTGCTGACCAGCTTCTGTCTTCTAGACATCCTTAAACTTCATACACTGACATGTCTCCTACTCCACAGACTGACTACAGATCAGTCTGTTCAATTAAAACAATTCCAGCATTTCTGCTGATTTCTATTTTAAGAAGGGAATCTACTTCAGAAAGTAAAATCTGAAGTCTGAAGAGTAGTTTATTCCTGTTCCCAGCCTAGCTCCATTCCACACATCAGAAATATTTATGCCAAACATGAGGTTTGCTCAGGCAAATCATATCATACCATACTTTGAACTTAAAACTAACTCCAGTACCCTAGTATCACACATCATTAGTGTGGGACAACCCCCTAAAAGTGGTATTTTGTGCTTGCAAATTAAGCCAAGATGATGAATTAAAAATAGAGAAAAGTGAGTTTTCATTAAAATTTAGGGCTTCAAATTAAGACCTTATGAATTATATTAAATGAACAGCCATGTTACCTGTACTAAGGGAAGTGGTGCCCTTCTACTGAATATTGGAAATTTGGCAATGCATTTTCAGAACTGTGAAATGCTGCTTACTCCACCTCAAGGTACTTATATAGAGGATAACCCTTGTTCCCAACCTCCAACAGCTTCCCAGCTAGACTGCATCTCCCCCAACCACAACAGTAACTAAACTTTAAAAGAGGAGATGGAAGTCAGCCATGAAGCCAACCCCCAAGAGAAGAATGGAAAAATAAAGTATGCTAACTGCAGTTCCTATGGGATATGGTGCTGGCATTCCTAAACCTAACCCTTCAGTTCTATTTTTCAGTGAAAGGCAATTTGTTTGGGGGGGTGTGGAGGGGGTGCCCCTCCATAAAATAAACCAATGAACTTTCACAAAATTAGGATGCAGAAAAACTCTTCCAGAAGGCAATGCAGGGCAAATCTTCAAACCAGCTTAAAACCAACTGAAGAGGCAAATAGCTTCACTCTTGTACTGCTCAGAAGCTAAGGAGGAGGGAATTTTCTAAGAACATTCTTGAGGCTTTGTAGCAATACATCCCAGACTCCATCCTTCATCATGCAGTTCTTCCCATCTTTGGCTTACAAGAAAACCACTATACAGGACTGTATCTTTACACACTCAACTCACCAAAACCCCTCAAGGCTTTAGCTAGTTTGCACCAGCCTGACAGAACGACCTCAATGTATAGTCTTCATGGCAGTGCTCCAGTGCTTGACACTGAAGTGAAATGGAATTAAGAGAGGCTCATGGCTTCTGGAAGCTGCAAACACACCATTTCCTCATGCCACTAACACCTCTAATCCTCCAATTGGAATATGAATGTGTCAGGGCTTAGCAATGGGACAAGACAGCCAAAACACAGCAAGTACCTCATTAAACATGAGGGGAAAGCAATCTTTTCATCATCTCCAGAATCTCTGCGCAATTTACTGCAAAGAAAAAAAAAGACAAAAACCAAAACTATTCAGAGAATTAGGTACAAACAATGTAGCCTGATGAAAAATCTCATTATTTCAACACAATTCAATAATCTGGCATATCAGTAGTGCTGATCACCTGCTCTCTTCAATGGTCCCTTGTTCTCCTCCTTACTCCAAAAAAATGCTATTCCAAGCTGCAGTGCACCTGGAGGAGCAATGAACATGTCAAACATGCATCTGTCACAGGGCTGGCTCCCCTATGTAAGCGGCTGGCTTCAGAATTGCAGCAATCCCTCCAGGGGGTACCTTGAGCTCTCTTTTCTCAAGGCAGAACCTCAGACAGAAGAGAAGGTTTAAATTAACCCTTTTGCTGACAGTCTTTCAACAGAGTCTCAAGATTGGCTACCTCAGAGGGATCTGGGGAAGGTAACTAAGAAAGTACGCCTCTTGACTGCAGTCTTGAATTCAAAGCAGGTAACACCACCAATCATTAAAAGCTTAGGGGGTACTACTTGGGAAAAAGTTGAAACATGCATAATTGCCATACTGGGCCTGCGATCTGCAATTTAGAAACCACCTCTTTTAATACAGTTATGCACTGGAACAAGCATCTAAACTATTAATACTGACGTTATTGGACATCTCAGCTTTACCTGCAATCGCAAGATCTAAACTAGCCTAAATTTAGCTTCAAACAAGCCTTCAGTTCAAATTAAGCTGCATGCAACAGGATCAGGACTTCCCCAAGCCACATGCCAGTACAAGACTCAGTATGCTCATGGCAGAAGGAAACTTTTCTTCACTAAGGGTGTATCTGACTAAGTTATAATATTCTTTTCCCTTCTCCCAGATTAAAATTTTAAGTACCAGGAACTTCAGTAGTTCAGGAGAGCTTCACCAATGCCTCCTCCTTAACCCCATTCCACTTTGAAGTGCATAATTCAATATCCAGGTCAGAAAGGAAAAGTGAGTGAGAGAGGAAGAAGTTCCTGTTCCTGCTCCAACGAATGTTTAATTATTTTATATTAAAAATTAATTTGAAAAAAGGCTAGAATCCAAGCAGCCTAATGGGTTTACCTATCAAGAGAAAAACATCCATGATCAAATGCTGCTAAACAAAGGTGGAAACCCAGCCTTAGGTTCCTTTGGGCTGAATGTCAGAGAGAGCAAGCCCTAGCTCTTCCACTCCTTACAACTCAGCAGAAGGTACCTAACTCCAGAGAGGAATACAAAGGAGCAGTTCTGCAGATTTTCGTGCAACAGAAAGAAGATTAACGACTTAGAAGTCCTCACCTTTATCCTCCTTTGTAGCCAGTTTAGGTGTCTCCTGATTTGGGATGCCAGCTTTTGAAAATCCCATTCCTGGGCCAACTTTTCTCTGGGCATTGCACAAGAAGCCTTATTATATGCATATCATAAAATACAGTGCCTAGAGGTTTGATATTGCACTACTTTAAATCTTTTGTGGACCAACTCTGTTGCAAATGTTCCCAAGCTGCTTTAATGTTTTGAAAACTGTGTGATTAATGCTACAAATGACAGCCAACCCAACTGAGCTAAACACTGAACATCAAGTACTGTACCCTTCCATCCACTGCTCCCCCTCAGCTGAAAGAAGTCAGGAGGGTGCAGGGTTTCAGATACTCATCTGAAAGTCGTAAGTGAAGAGTCAGTATATAAAAAAAATTGAGCTATTCAGAGGCATTTCACAAGCAGAAGAAAAAAAGTCAGCAAATAAATTATCTGTAGCAAACAGCCCACATGCAGTTAGTTTTTGATTTAATACATCTCAAAAACAGGACAAGCTAGCAGCTCTTCTTGTCAGCGAATGAAAGCCCTACAAATAATCACACTGCCATAAAAAGGTTAAAAAGGGTGGGTGGAAGGAGGCATTCTCTTTGCAGAAATCAGGAGCTGCATCTCCTGTGCAAACAGGAAGCCATGACCTGGGCTGTCCCTCCGGCCAGGAGGCCAGGCAGGGACTCACTGGGCTGCCTGTCCAATCAGGCAGCTCAAGGCAGCCAGCAGCACATCAGCTGGTAGGCAGGATGCTGCAAAGCTCTCCTAAAAAACCTGCCCTAGCATGCCCACCTTTCCCTGGACACTGGGGTTCAGCTTTTAAAATCAAAGCATGTGCGACCATGTATTCGTCTCAACCACAAGAGTCCATCCAGAGCAGACATAACAAAACTTAATTTTCAAAACAAGCTGCTTGATTACTTTTTGCTATTTTATATCATTCCTCATTCAGAGAGTGGCACCATTATTGCCTTCAGCTAAAGCCCTATATGTAAGGGACAATATACCAGGTAGCTTTCGCTGTGTGAACTGAGAGTAGACAGGAGGGGGCATTTCCTTTACTTTCTAGAACCAGATGAACTCCCACTCAATAGTTAATTCAGATGCTAAGCTATTTTCACCAATCACTTGAAAGTTAAATAATTATCCCATTTAAAGAAATCTAGCAATTACATTTTGCACTTCCCCCCCTCCCCAGCAGCTATTGCTCTTGTGACAATATTCATCTTGTCCATGATGTCTATTATCTGCAATATAAATATTGATGATCTGAGTAATTGCTGTTCTGTACATATGCTTCTCAAAGATATAAATTCCTCTGCCTGAAGTAGGCTGCTGACAAAGTGTTTTCCTCCTTTTGCATGGCAATGAAACATTACTGGAGGTGTCACTGGGGGGGGGAGAAAGAAAAAAGCAGCAAGTAACAACAGCCTTTGAAGAGGAGAAATGAAATTATATTTGTCTGTGCTGGGAAGACCAAATAGTAGCAAAGAACAACAAGTTAGCTAAGCTGGTATTCAGGCGGCTTAAATTTAGCTTACACTGTGCCAACACTAGGCACAGCTGAAAAGGAAAAAAACTCCTCTGGACTAAGCGCTGGCCACCACTGAACTGGGCAGGCCTAGAGGTGACGTGCTGTGTACAACATCCACGCTGTACCCACCCCATGGTTCACTGATGGCAGCGGTTACTTTTTCTGGAATAAAATCCAACCAGAAAGCCAAGCCAATCTTGCGCTGGAGGAGGAACACTATGCCGAATACTATGCTGGGACAAACAGGTGCCCAATGGCCTGTTGCCAGCACAAGGTACACAAAACCAAAGACGGTCTTATCACACTCAACTCTCATCCATGGATACCACAGGCACAAAACACAGCACTGTTTCCGTCTCTTTTTGCTGCCTCAGTGCATTTGCTCAGCAGGCCTTGTGAGCAGTCAGGTAGTCCCCTGTCTTCCTGCAATTGATGAAAGTCACTAAAAACACCCCACTGCATGTTCTGGCTCATCTGATCATCAGACCTCTGCTCTGGCAATACAAAGACCCAATTTTGAGAGAACCCTCCCAATGGCACATGGCCTCACACTTTCAGACTTGAAATTTGCCTCTGTACAGGTATTTGAGAGATGACGGCTCTTCCTTAGTGGACACAGACCTCCTACAATACAAAACCTGAGCCTGAACCTCAATAAAATTACCCTCTGGAATTATGGGTAAAGAGATTATTTTTCCAGCCATGTAAAATTTGGCAAAGTTTAAACTAAGAGAGTTTCCTTGTAGAAATAATCTAAGGTCTTCACGAATCATTTACAGTATCTGGAAACAAACACTGGGCAAATACCTTTGTTAATTTTTTTTTTAATCTTTTCAACTTAAATATGCTACAGAAATTAAGGGGAAAGTAAAAATCTGCCTGACTTAGATGTGTATTACTGAAGTTTAGGAGCTGTGTGAAAAGGATAGAGAAAGCAGCAGGAGGAAAGACACCAGACTCCCAATGGGAGCTGGAGGCCAGGGCAGGGGCAGGAGGTGGGTAGGGACAGAGACCAAGCAGGAAGCAAGGGGGAACACAGATAACATGCAAGCAACATTTGGAGTGTCTAGAGGTGGAGAGAGAGAGGAACTGAATGTTTGCAATAAGCAAAAGAAGTACATCTGGAAGTCTTATTTCTCTGTTGCCTTGTTCTAACAACTACATAACAAGCCATTATACATAATCACAGCAGCCACAAATCTTTTTATATGTATTATATGCACTGAATAGACTCAGTCAAAGTAGTTACTAAACACTCATACAACCTATCTTCTCCCTGCAACACGGTGTTAAGCCATCTGCTTGTTCAGTGGATCCCTTGTCATATAATTAACTTCCCTTCCAGTTTCTACAGCTTCTTTCCTTCCCCCATAATTTCTACAATGCTTTGGGGTTTGTATGTTACACTCTCTAAAAACTGCTGCTGTACATCTCTGGATTTTGAAGGGAAGTTGCTTCCAGCAGAAAATTAAAGGTTGAACTCTTACCAGTAACTCTGGGCATGCTTAACTAATACTAAGCCACATAACATAGCCTAATTAGTCCAAAAGGTCTTTCAAAAAAAATCCACATGACCTTGGTTCTTACACTGAGTCATTCTGGAGACCAGTTGAAACAGAGCCCTGAGTAATTCTCTAACAACAACAGCAGGCTGCATTATTCAAAGTGGACTGGATCCTCACTACAACAATCACGTAACCCCTATCATCTCACCTCCATTTTTTTCCCCCTCTTCTGTTTTTAAGACAAGACACAATCTAGTGACCTCCAACAAGGAGCCCATCTTAACTACATGACCTCTTATATTTCTCAGAATTACTTTGTGTGCAGATTAGTTGTAACACATGCTATATGCACATGGAATGCTCTACTGCTAATGTAAATTACTTTGCCTGTAAACACAAAATGCAGGTGGGCCAAGCCACTAACTGCCCAATTCACAAGCACAGACTTCGTACTCTCAAGCTTTCACATGCATATTAATTTTAATGCGCTGAAATGCACCCATAACTTTTAAAGTCATGGTAGAACACCTTTAAGAAATGTGCCTCAAATCTGAAGTGTTCACATTCCTGAGTCGCTAGAAAGTGAAATTACATTATTTTCTAGGTAGTTCTTAATCCCATGTTTCACCGTGAAATCACAGTCACTTAACTTTAGTAAAGTTATGTCTGTCCAGCACATCTTTTCCTGCACAGCAATGTCACTCTGGAGTGTGACAAAATACAAGCTCTATCCACCACAACTGCATCGCCAAATTTCCTCAAAGAGGATGAAAACCAGCAGTATTCCCAGCTCAGTGTGTTTTCATGAAGACAGTAGAGAGCTTCATCACAGCTGTGCCAAAGTCGCTATGTCCACAAAAAGAAATGCCTCACTGGGTTTGTATCCTGCTACAGTCTCTCTCACGGAGATATGAAAATGCAATTTCATTATAAAAATAAATACAGTGGAGTGAATAATTTCTTGCACTGGGCACATGGCCATCTGATTTCATTGCTTCCAAAAAGCCACTGTACTAAGACATAGGAAGCAGAGAGTGTGTGGATTGCAGGACCCTGCTTCTCTAGCTCTTTCTGATTTGCCTCAGCTTTCCCAGGGAGAGCAAGGGTTGCAATGTGGTGCCTGTGCCTCCCAGATGCCGAGCACCCTTTCTCAACAGGTATGGGCAGGGGCACCTTCCTCTACTGTGTGGTTTCGGCAGGAGCAGCACACCTACTAGTCTTTGCCTTTGATAGAACAGAACTACTTTGCACCAGCTTTTTACAGGAAAGGCATTCACAGGAAGAGATTTTGCCAATACCTGGAGTTTTGTGCTTTACAAAGCTAGAAAAATCCATTCAAAAGACTGATGGAAAGTGTGTGAGCACTATTCTAATCAAATTTATTTACATTATGTACTTCTGATACAAAACACCAGCCACCAAATATATCAACCAGTAATTCAAAGAAACCTAATAAGCAGTTTGAAATTCCAGGCAGTCTGCTGAAATTGCTATTCCTACAAACCTCTTTCTTCTTGATTTTTGGCTACAGAAGGTAAGGTGCCAGCAATCTATCTTAGAACAGGAGCTGATGAAATGGGGACAAAAAATTTACCAAAAAATTTACCAAAAAAATCAATCCATTTACCAAAAAACCCAAAATACAATACAGTTCATGAACCGGTTTTCTTACCAAATGAAGATGTTTGGCAGTTTCCTTTTATGCGGCACTGAAAAACTGTAACTTGCATTTCTTCTGTTTATGATTTTTGTGGCTTAAGACCTTTTCTTCTTCAGCTAATACCTAGATGACTCCCAGTTTCCACTTTGAGAATATTCCAAGAATATTCAAGCTCTGGAGAATCTAAACACATCTATCCTGACACACAAGACTAAACTGCACTTCCTATGTGCACTACAACCACACCACAGTTCTGTTTTCAGTTGATCTTCAAAAGCTTTAAAAATGTCTTGAAATAAGCTAACAATAAATTTGGGATTGTCTTGTGGAGGAATAGGAGTGGCCAGTCCTCTTTGTACTCATCTCCAGATGTTGACAGTTTTGTGTTTTTTCCTTTTCTTCTTTTGTAGCAAAGCTCAGATGGTTTAAACAACTGCCTCAGTGTTCAACAACACAGGAGAAAAGGGGAAGAGTTGATGCAAGAAGCTGTTCCTTTTAGGCCATTCAGAGCTTTCAGTGCTCTGGTTTGTAGATTTCTGCCTGCTTGGGGCTTCAAATGGAAAACACTCATGAGATCCACTGCAGGTCAAAAAACACTGCCAGGAATCAGATGCAGACAAGATGCACTAAAGAACTAAAATAAACAAACCCCCAAACAAACTAACTGCTCCCTTACGTTACTTTTCTTTTTTCTTGCCTGTAAATCTTGCCACAATTGGAAAAGTGGCAAGAAAAGAAAATATTAATGTGGTCATGGAGTAATTACTTAACCCAGAATATCACAACAGGTTTTGAAAGTGCTGTCAAGGATTTTCCTTCTTGGAAGAGACATTTCACACAAAGAAGCTCAGAATTTCTGTCATGTGTGGCATTACTGAGGCACTCAAAACCAGTTTCATCCACCTAGACAACTGCATGCATCCCTTTCACTAAATAAGCAAGCCATGCTGAAATATAATGGGATCTGCACCTTACACAGTATGATTTGATTTACAAAAGGGGGAAGCTGATACATCTCAGAAGTATGTAGCATATCACACCCATGCCTTCAGACCCTCCTAAAGCAGTCGCTGGCTTTTGCTCAGACACATGTCCTGAAGGAAATGGAGAAGAGAGGCTCCCAAACTGTGACGCAGGTCAGGACACTCAAAGAAGTGCATTGCACACTTCAGAGCTAGGAGCTGCCACCACCTGTAGTATTAATTAAAAGAAAAAAAAAAAAAAAAAAGCCAATGAGCTGAAAAAAAATTAATTGGACATGTCTATTCAATACCCTGGACTAGTTTTAAATGAACAGCAACTGTGCTGTAAGTTAGAAAAGGATACGCAGGGGCAAGAAAGTGGAAAATTAAGACTATGTTTATGTACCACCAGAATACAAAGTGGAATAACTTGCGAAGTTACTGCAAGTTGTTAAATGCATCTTTTTCATACAAGTAAATTTCCATAAATCTCTGATTTTCACTAGCCTATTTTTGGTAAGTAAAAGACATCCATACATTTTGGTTTTTTCCTCCATATATACATGTGTGAATGCCCACACAAAACTTTTTCTTCAATCTTTTACTTTTCTCATCTTGCCACCAAGAGAAACATAGAAGAGGGTGAGAGAAGGAAGCAGAGAAGAGGAATCTTTTTGTATTTTGCTTTTAAATTAAAAAAGCAGGTGGAATACATTTCTTTGCATGGAGGCTTTCTGGTTTGGGAAAAAACGTTTTCCATTTGATTAATTCAGTCAACTAAGCATGTGACAAATACCAAGAACAAATTGTTTTGGACCAAAGAGCCTGGCCCTTTGATTTCAGCTATTTTTAAAAAAAGGGTATTTCTATACAAAGAAAGCCAATCATCAGTTCTGAACAGACATTAAGGGGATATGAAAATCAGATCCCCCTGCACTACACTGCTGATCCACACCACAGAGGAGTGTCTAAGCCTCTCTGGACCACATGCCTCGGCTGCCTGGCTGCCTTTGTTCCCATTCGAGAGCACAGGACACAATTAGCATTTTCCAGCTTCTCCTCCCCACTGCCAGTGTAGAACAATTAGGAGTACGAATGAAGGTTTGAGCAGCAAGCCTCATAAATTACACACACACAGAGATCCTTCTGTTTGATCCCAATCTTCCACAGGTCTCTAACGAGAGCCATGAACACCGGCTACTAATCATCTCATCAGTAATGCAAATACCCATCTTGACCTCTCATCAAGTGCCTCTCCAGCTTAAACACCGTGCCCTGAGACTGCACAGCCCTGGGTGCCAAAGCTGCCGTGTCCCACTGGAAGAGCCTTGGCACGACAATGCTCCTTACATCGCACAGCCTGCTGAGCACAGCCACGCACCACAAGCCAAAGCAATCCCTCAGCTCCCGTAGGGGCTCACAGCCTTTCTGTGAGCCTTCTGTCCCTGGCTCCGCACACGCCAGACAGCCAGGCACTGCAAAGGCAGGGATCTCGTGGAGGAGGCGTTGTTCAGCTACAGCAGCATATCTTCAGGCCCCCTAAAACAAAATACTGAATAAGCAACACAGCAGAACGGCTGCAGCACTGGCCTGGCAACTAACAAATGGAAACATGACCTTGTTTTAGTCCCCCTCCAATGGCCATCGCACCCTGCTCTGGGGATACCACAGCAGTGCTGTTATCCTGGACAGACCTCAGGCTCATCCTATGCCCCCAAGCCAATCTCCATCCCCGTCTCCTGCTGCTGAATGGACCCTGATCCTGGTGCATCATTTGCTACGCCCGAGACTGTGGATGGACCCTGTTAGAGCACTTTGAAATCAAAATGATACGAAAGGCATTCTTCTGTGAAACATCATTACCACCCTGCCAGCAAAGTGTGAATTGCAAGAGCTTCCAAAATAAAAATAAATGTATTTGTATTAGTCCCTTACCCTTGGCATCAGGCCCATACTGCCAGTTCTCATAACATTTACAGAGAAACTGGCATACAGAACAGTGCAGCAAACAAAAGGAAATTCTGTGAGTATTAAATCAAAACATACCAGACGGGGCTTGATACCACAAAAGCAAAGACAAGCTTCACCTGGACAAGTAACTTGTAGCTGTGGTCACTGACATTAACAGATTTACCATGGCAGAAGGAAGAAAACAGGCTCCCAAGCATCTGCAAAATAGCATATTTCAGGTTGTCTTTTAAATAAATGGATTTGGAAAGTATTGCTAAGGGAAGAAAAAAGCTTAAAGAATTTAAATATTCCAAATAACAGTGCCAGCACTTCAGCACCCCTGGTCCTGCTGTGGCACAGCGCAGCCCCCGCCAGCAGTTCCCTAGCTCACAGGAAGGAGAATTGCTGGGTTTCCCATGCCACTCTCAGCAAATTTCTACTTTCTAAGCAGCAAGAGCCTGTACAACAGAAACCCTCCTATCAGCATTACCAGCTGTGCCCACAGCACAAAAAGCAAAAGCACGTACACCGCAAAATCTCAGTGTCTGCATGTATGTAAACAGCGCACTTCTGGAAAAGCAGAGAGAACATTTTCAGAGTAAACACTGCAATGATTTTGTATCCTTTAGGATGTCAGAAAGCCACTGTGATCCACTGCTCATCTCCCCATTTACCATCCGCTCAGCTAAGGCGCCTCTGGAACTCACAGGGATCACAACCACATCTCACAAGCCTGTTTTCCTGCCTGCAAGAATGGGAGGAACTTTTCCACAGCAGTCCAGCTCCTTGCTGTGCTACCCTCCCTAATGTGAGCTTACAGACATTAAAATATCAACCAATTCCAGAGCAGGAAGTGAAGCCGGAGGAACCAATTTCTAAACCTCACCATGGGGATTGCAGCTGCTGCCCCGGGAAGGTAAGCAGGGGGGAATGGGGGAGCTCCTCACTGCCCAGTTGGATCCCAGAAATCCTTACAAAGGTATGAAAGAGATGGAGGAAACACACATGCTAAAGCATTGAGGCAGAAGACTATCTCCACCTCAAATTTCTTTTCAGAAACAGAGCAGGCTCCAAGACCCTGAGGATATCTTCTCTTATGCAACTTCACCTGTGACTGATGAAAAAGAAGCCTTGTTCGATGAAGATGCCAGGACTTTGAGACTGGGATTTTCATTTAAAGAGCCCACTCCTGAAAGGTGTCCCATTCTCAGCTTTTGACTTGGAAGAAAGCAGGAGGAGGAAAGCAAAAAGACTGATGCTTTCTCCTCTTAACCACCTACACAAGTACTTTTCTCAAAACATGCAGAATTACGTCAAGTTATGTTTGAATTAAGAAGCCTGTGGGGAGAAGTTCTCAGTCACAGAGTAAAGAAAAGCTAGGAAAAATACTACAAAGAAAATTGGTTTATTTAAAGCCTGAAGAAAAACAAAACTTAGACAGAAGAGAGTGTTTTGGTCCGATCCTGGATGAAGCATACTCAAGCACCTGTCCAGAAGAAAACCTCATGCAGCACACAACTGACTGAGCAGGAGGGCTTCATCAGCTGAGATCTCCCTCAGGTTAAAGGCCAGCAGATGTCAGTGCCCGAAGGCTGACACGAAGCATGGAGGAAACACGGATCCAAGCTGCTGGTCACCACAAGCCACAGAGCTCCATCATCCTCAGTCCTTTGCATGGGGATGAAGAGCACACAGGGGAAGTTACAAGTCCAGAACCTAGGTACCCCTTACAGGCGTGAGCAGCCTGACACCACAGGTGCTTGCAAGAGCCTCTTTTTTCTCTAGCTGCATTGGGACAGTATTTCAGATCTGATTTACTGTCTAGACACAGCATACTATCACACAGTACAAGTGAAGAAGACTGGGAGCAGCAGAGTGTGGAAAACAGACTGGCGCAATCTTTTTCTTTCCTTAAAAACCATACAGTGTGCAGTCCACATCAACATTCTCACAAAATGCTCAATCTGTCCTGCACCTCAGAAGCTGGCTGATGAAAACAATCCAGAATACAATTAAAACATGGATTCTGTTAACTTTCACTTCCCTCTGCAATTTTGTAATCGTCTCATCCATCAATTTTGAAAGCACATTAATAGTGGCATCAGCTGGCTCTCCGCCTCCTCTGCTGAGCCAGCTTTTTCCAAGCCCTGTCCCTGCCTCTCAGCATCTGACCACCGATGCTGTGAGGAAGAGGAGAGGAGGGAGGCAAACCAAGGGTGGAGAGGTCAGCAGAGCACACCTAACATGGGGGACTCCTCACACAGAGGAGCCGCATCTTTCCCAGGGAAGCTGTGGCAACTTACAGTGCCTGAAGGTCTGCCTAAACATGCTTACTTCAAAAGAAAACCACACATACAGAGAGAACAAGGTTGTATCAGGGATTAAGTGAAGCCTATCCAAGCTCAGACCAAATCCAAGGCACACAGGTTCACCACCACCTTCCAGGCTGGAGATGCTTAGGCCAGTGGTGTGCAGTGTTTTTTGCTGTTTACTTTTTTGCCCCACAAAATCTTGCCCCTGCCTCTGAAAGATGTATAGATGTCTCCACTGATACAAGCCATTTCTCCCAGTAACCTGGGTGACAAAGTCCCTGGATCCCCAAAAACTTTCAGATCAGAGCTGAAGACCAGTTCCATATTCCTTTTAATTGTCTCTCCTCAAATACATGAGCTTCAGTAATCAAATACTGGCTCCTGGACATACACAGTGGCAATGCAAGGAGAAAAACCAGTTGGTGCCAGATTTTAGCATCTGGCTTATTAATTATTTTGTAAAAGTGTACAATCCTTTGAGTCATCTGAAACTTTTTAAGACACTCTGACATTATTTTATGAATCTAGTTTGACATGGTTTATAGTGATCATGGCCATGATTTATATTACGAACTCCCAAGAACACAAGTTTGACTTTTAAATTATTATTATCATCTCAACTGTTTCATGGCAGGTCAGCCTGGTCTGTTCCAAGATCAGATTTTGTTGGCAAGCATATTTTCTTTGCTGGTACATCCACTTTTCCTCATCTAGTTAGACGAAACAAAAAATCCTAAAGTACATAAAGAAAGCCAATTGTTATGCTCATTTGAACACAACCAGAAACTGTCTACTTTGTCCTTTCTTGCTGCTGTGCGAGGTTTGTATTAACCACCCCCTCTCCTGAATAAAGATATAGTAAGAGACTCACTGTAAATTGGTCAGAAGACAGATGCACAGACATCTAATGACTTGCTGGGACTACAGACATCACTGCTCTGGCAAGTGGCCAAGTTCAGCAACTTGCATTTCAGCTGGAAGCTCAGCCTCTAGAACCTGCACACGTTCTTGCACTATCATGTTGCTATTAATTTCCAGAAAATGAAAAGGCACAACCAACCAGTGTTCCTCACTATGAACTGATACAGTTTCAGTGTAATATTCAACCTCATAGAAGGTAGGTGAGATCAAGCAGGACTGCATACAACAAAACACTGACAACAGGGCACAACACAGCATATTCTTTAGATATAAGCTATAAACAGAATTGGCCTAAAGCAGCCATTCCCCGTTGCTTGATCTCAAAGGATCCCACAGTAATGGCTCTGGTCTAGAAGTAAGGAAGATGAATCCTCTGAAAGGCTTCAAAGGTATTGGGGTGGCCTTCACCTACAGTTTGAACAAGTAAAAATTACAGATCTACACTGGAATCAAGATTGTACATAACCATACCAGGCTATCTGGGACCTCAAGAAAACGGTAAATGGCACCAGAAACAACAGGCTAAAGTGACGTTACCCGAAAAAGTGGAGGGAAGCATTTGTTTGGGAAGCATAGAAACAGAGGGAAAGGAGAGAGGACTGGGGAGGGGGAGTTTAAGGGGATGACTAGGCTGCCACATAGTCAAAAGCAAAACAGACACAGGGACGTCAGAGAGGGCTCGGGAAGCACCAGAACTCTGACTACCCCATCCTTAACTGGGATCTGAGGGTATCAAGGTTCTGGGATGTAAAGCCCCCCAGTACAGCACCAGACGGCCTGCTGAGCATGTCATCCCACTCTACCCACTGACCACTGTCCACAGCCAAACAGTGCTTCCTCAGCAGGCCCTGATGTCATGGGTTAGAAATAAATGCTACATCCCAAGGGTCTGTGCTCTCTCGATGACTCAGGCCACTGCAGATTCATATGACAAGGCCTAATTTTTATTTATCTCCTGCTTTTCCCTTTGTACAGTTATAAAATTACATTTAAACCTAGCTATGCTATTTTTCAATACAAAGACTGCAAACTTTATGACTTCAAAATTAGGAGGCATCATACTGAAGACTGCCCATACAACCTTCACCCAACCTCTGTATGTATCTGCACTGTCTCCAATTCATTGATTATAGACCATTTGAGCTCTGGAAATCAACCGTTTTCCAAAAAAGGCAGTAAGGTTGGGTGGCAATAGCAACAACTGTCCCTCAAACCCTGCCTCACTCAGTGAAGGTCAGAAACATTAGTGAACAAAGCAATGCAGGAAGAAAGAGAGACAACCACCTTGCTTGAGGAAGTTGGACACACCACCTGCAGGCAGGAATTACCTCCTTCTTGGCTCTACATTCAACCTTTTAAGATGCTCAGCAAGTCTCTGAAAACTAGTTTTCTCTTCAGGTGACCCCTAACGGGGCAGTTCCACCCTCAAGTCAAGGCATTTAGGGCTAATCTACAAACACCAGCAGCTGAGGTCAGCTGTCCTTGTGCTT
Organism: Pomatostomus ruficeps; assembly: GCA_013400735.1. Classification (NCBI taxonomy): domain Eukaryota; kingdom Metazoa; phylum Chordata; class Aves; order Passeriformes; family Timaliidae; genus Pomatostomus; species Pomatostomus ruficeps. The sequence goes on along the minus strand of VYZT01006691.1, from coordinate 62,765 downwards.
CCACCAGATAAACTGCTACATCATGCCAGGTACTCTGAGATGAGTGGAAAATAAAATCATACCGAAGTACCTCTTTGACGCAGCCAAAGCTGAAGGCGCTTCCATCACCTGAGATTGATTTGCTCTTTGACTTCATTCCTCAGTGATGAAAACAAAGACAGTACCTGCACCTGAGATGCTGCAAGAGTAACTTCCCCATCTGAGAAAGCCCCCCAGGAAGGAATTAGCAACTGTTCTGTTCAAGGTCTGGATAGGGTGTTAAATAAATAGATGTAGAGACACATGCAGAAAGTAAATGTGGGGAAGAAAAAATGAATTATGCAGCAATTACCTATCCAGTGAAAAAGGGACTCTGTGAAAGGGAAAAAAATGATGCAATTACAGAATTAAAGATTGTATCATAATGCAGATGCAAAGGGGAGTTCTGCAACATTAGTCCTGGAACTTCATTGCTTTTGTCCGACTGATTTTGTAACCCCATTGTTCTCCTGATGTCATTATTTTGTAAGCAATTTAAATGCAACACAATTATGCGATCGTATGTTTGTATCTTTTCATCATTAATAACGTGTGGAACAACTGGCAGCCTTTGCTCCCAACATGATGGATGCCTCCAGCAGATGGCTGGGAACAACTCCCTTTCTTCCACCTTTATCTCAGGTAAAGAGCAGGGGCAGGAAAAAGAGAGGTTTTATACTTCAATTCCATGCACAAACAGTTGGGGATTTTAAGGTTGTTTCAGAGGAGGAAACCATGACCAAATCAATCAACCACTCTAAAACTGATTGTCACAAATCAGATTTTAAGAATAGAGGCACTGAACAGCTGATGTGCTTTTCCCAAGGTCAGAAGGAAAGCTCCCAAGGCCTGGATCCCAAATGACCCCACCAACAGCCTTCTGCCCAAGCCACTGAATCCCTCCTACCTTCCCATCAAAACCTGTTTGAGTGTAATTATTGCTCCTAACTACAAGTCAGGGAAGATGCCCATCATCTCCAGGCTGTGTTTCTGTGTTAGTAGATGCAGTCAATGAGCAACTTCAGGGAGAGTGTCATATGAAATACAACTGGTAAGCATACATTACAGTTGTATGTGTTCATCCTGGATGATAATTGTTATATTGGGTCTTTTAAGTAAATTACCCTGCACACCTCTGACTTCAGGCCAATTGCCAATACATTTCTCAGTGTCTGGGTCACCCTGCTTTGTGAGGGAAAGCAGCTGCAATAGCAACAACCTAACTTGTTTTATTTGCAGATGGTATTAGCTGGCAAGAGGCAGTAGCCAGCATGCTCCCTATGCATGCTTCATGCTTTTTAAAAAAGCCTTACTTGCCTTTGTAGGTCCCCATTTGCAAACACACACTCAGTCTTTCTTTTAAGTAGTATTTTCACCTTGTCTACGGGGTGCTGGCAGCTACTGCCACAAGCTTTACATGATCTTTTGTACCTAACAAAGCAAGTTTCGCTGCCATCCTTCCCCACCCTCAGAGAGCGGAGCTTGCAAAACCTGGAGCTATCAAGTCCCTGAGGTGCAGTCAGTCAGAGCCTGCAGTGTCCCAGGCACTCGGGTCACACCAGTTCTTCTCAGTACACACCTTTTGGAAAAGCTCCACCATGGAAAAGTCCACTGTGGTGATGGAAGCATTGCAATCCTTCCCTCTTGGCATGCAACCTGCTCGGTTCAGTTTAAAAGCTAACAGAGAAAGCACTGTACCATCACTAAATGTGTAAGGGTAGCACAACACATATAACGAGAACAGGCAAAGATAATACCACAGCAATGTTTCACCCCACATCTATCTGCTTCAGGATTTCCAACACAGAAGCTTGGGTGGCTGGCACCTTCAGAGGAGGGACCTGCAATGTCTTGTCCAAGCCCAAGAGTCCATTCTTACCTACCACAGTCATCTACCATGCCAAGCTACCAGTGGTCAGAGATGGTGTTCATGGACAGAAAAGGAAGGGAAGCAAGAGATGTTCTGCTTCACTAAGTGACAAATCCCTAACAGTGTAGAGAATTACACTTGAATACCAGAGATGCCCAGGCAGAGGTTTTGTGGGGGGAAAGAGAACAGCATGTTGCCTCGTTGGCATGACTTGGTGCTCCACATCCTCCATAATCCACAATGGGGAGCCAGCTCTACAGTTCCTCCCTTCACCTCACCTTGACAGATGCATCTGGTTTTACCTAGATCTACAGGGGTGTTTGAGATTTACTTTGGCCCTCTAAGGTGTCACATAATATTTTGATATTAGAGCATGACACTAGTGATCTCTGTGCCCCAGGACAGCAGGTGTGCATTGTCTGACAACCAGCAGCAACAAAGAGGGTATCAAAATGTGCACCGGGTGAGGAATTGCAAGTGCATCCCATAAATGCTCAACACCTCTGACACTCCTATTTCTACTGCCAATGCTTGTCTTTTCCTTCAGTCCAAGACCGGAAGAAATGTGCTCCCCACATCAGCACAGCTATACTATCTAGCACAGACACAGCCTGGGTGAGGGCAGGTCTGCTTTTCTTAGTACAATGGCGTCCAGATTTCAAAGGCAGACCTCTTAAGACCAGCTACACCTATACTGGGATGCTTAGCAACACACATGTCCCTGACATCTCACAGCACCACCTCAGCCCATGCGCACATCTTCCTAAAGTAACTCTGGGGAGAAGGCTCTGTGGGAATCCGAGACTGTATTCACTCACGGAAGCCGCACTGGGAGAAACATGAGGCACTGAATTTATCAGTGTTAAATTATCACTGAATTCAAGAGGACAGCGCCAGTGAACACCCAGATTATCACACTGCCATTGCACACGTGCAAGTTTGCCCATGCACACGCACCTCTGCCTAAGTCCTGCCCACTGTGCACATTCCCATCTGCTCCAACACTCACCTCCGTTCAGCCCAAGGTGTCCTGGAGGTCAAAGAAAGCAGCCTTGTCCAAGCTATGGTTCTCAGCCCACAACCCTTCCTACATCTCAGGTGGCTTTACCTTGACAAACCAAAGGGTAGCCATGCTGCAAGGAAGAGTAACAAACAAGACTCATCTGTGGGACATCTGTATCCTCTGCCCTCCTGCCTTTGCAGTTCCCTTCAATGCTCCCTCACACCCATCCCCACCCTGGAAGCCACGCACACCCTGCAAACTGGCCAGGCTACAGAGGTGCTGTGTGTTTGACCACCACACGTGCAATGCCTGGCCAGGTAGCCACTACCAGGCAGAACAAAGAGTAGCTGTAAGCAGTCTAGTTTTCATCAGAGAGAGCACTGCTTCTAAGATTTCCCAGCCACCCACTACTCTTAACAAACACAAATGGGAAATTAGTGATCTTCCAGACTGCCAACCATTGGTGCAATCTGGTTGAAACTGGCCAAACACAAGACAAACAGTGTTCATTTCCTGGGGAGAATAAGTTAAAATGAAACAAAATAAAACCAGATGAAAACTATGATGTTTGGTTAGTGGTGTTTCCATGTTCTGCTACATCCCAGGAAACAATGCCTTGCTCAATCCAGCCTGTGAGCTGCACAGCACACAGTGCAGTTCAGCCCTTTAACTACCCAGATGTTACACATCTGGAGGGGGAAGGGGCAAATTTCAAACTTAACGACATCTGGGGGTTGTTCTGAAGGGGTAATTTCTGCAGCAGAAAGACAGGGCAAGGGGACTTGAATCTGAAAGGGGTGAAATGCTTCGTCAGGGCTGAAGGACTGTACTCAGATCTCAGTGTGAAAGCAGCTGAGGCTCATCTCTCCTTCACAGCCCTGGAAATTAACTCATCCCAGACGCTTCAACATCCTCCTCCTTGCCATCCCCAGCGTGCCTTAGCCCATGCTGTTGGTGCTTGGCCACCATCGGTGCCTTGGAGGCAGGGGACTGCTCTGCTGCAGTCACTGAATGCCGAGCCCTGGCCAGTCCAGGACGCAGGGAGAGGCTGCACTGATGAGGGCTGGGAGGGTTTCCTCTAATCCCGCTCAGTGTGACAGATCATGCTACACAGCTACATCAGCTCCAAGGACTCCTCCGCTCCTTCCACAGAGCACAGCACAGCAGGAAGAAACAGCAGCGACAAAGCAAGAAGGCAACTCCAGACAGACTCAGAAACAGCTGTGGAATTTCTCTGAAGAGCTGCTTTCTGTAAAGGGGAGGAAAGCACAGCCTCCCATCTGACTTCCAGCCCACCCACCCACCGGATAGAGGCAAAGCGTAATAACAGGAGAAAATTTAAGGCATGCCAAGATCCCACGCTCGGGAAATTAGTTTCCCACATGCTCCACAAAAAGAGCACTCACACCCAAAATCTACTGCTTTGAACTCAGATTGCACACCATTTACACAGCTGAATAACCACACTCAAATCAGTGACATTGCTTGCCTGAATATCTTCTACTTGATGTACAGATGGAGGCTGCAGAGCTGGCTGACCAATAAACACAGGTATACAAAAGGCAGTGTAAGAACACTCTTCTTAAAAAGGCTGGAGCCCTAGGCCAGGACCCAAAGTCAACAGGCATGTGGTCAGAACCACAAATCACCTGGTCTTTGATAGAGTCATGTCAACTGATCAGGGCATCATCTAGATCCGTTCATACCTCTAGACCTGTATCCTCCAGGCACCATCACCTGTTTGGGGTCACAGTCTCAAAAATATTTCACTGACTTAGAAAACTAAATTCTGCTCTAAAGGATGGCTTGAGCTTTTAGGAGTATAAGCTTCATTAGCTTCCAGCAAGACTTCAAGTCCCAAGCACAAACTAATGCTCCATAAAACTCCAGCAGAGAAGCACCACTGCTCCTACTCTGCCAGTATGGGCCCCAAGCATGGTCAGCTGTTCTGGATGGAACCCAAACATGATATGGCATTTGTTCTCAGCTCCATGCAAGGAAATACGATGTGCAGTTCACACCGTGGAAAGCTTATGAGAGGCAACCCCCAACTCTGCATGCAAGCTTGCTTCCAAGTATCCCTCTAATTTCACTGGGGCGACTCACATAACTGAAGTTGAAACTGTGCTGAAGCCTCCGCCGGACTGCGGCTGATGGAGCTTCTGATCTAGTTCATCGAGGGGTCAAGGTGAGAACCCTGAACTGAAGCCAGGAACAGGCATGACAAAAACATATCCAGGGATTTTGGCAAAGCTGAAGGACCAAGCAAGTCCCTCGGGGAAGGGTGACCAGCACCCAGAGGCATCTACCTGCCCATTCCCTAGGCACTCTGCTAAGCCACAGTAGATCTTTGAATGAGAGCCTCATTCAGAGTTCTTGTAGTTGCACATATAATTTAAACACACTACATTAAGGCCAAAATAGTATTTACTGTCTTCCCAGCATTTCTAATCTGGATATTTCACAGCACTGTCCAGTACTCCCAAGAAGACTTCACAACGTGCATATAAAACTTCCCTCAGGTGTGGTCCAACCAACTTCCTTCCCCCCAGAAAAGCAGCAAAAAACAGGTATCATTTTCATTTGTCTTCACACACCTGGCCAGCTGTCCAAATCCTCTGAGAGACCTCACAACTTTAAGCCACAGGCTTGGGCTTTTTAACTGTACTGCCAGCTTATGCATAGAGGGAATTTTCCACAGAGCCCCATCCCAACAGCCAGGGGCATGCCAGTGCCACGGCCAACAAGAGCACAAGGGTGCCCCAGCTTTGCACTCCTCACATTTCATGCAACTAGTAAGAAGCTGAAATCCAGTCGCACACTGTTACATAGCCAAAAATAGAGTTTTCCGCAGAAGGATTTTTTCCTTAAATTGCCATTGTTGTCATCCCATAGGCTCTACATTACTGCAGACTCACTGGGCATTTCAAAAAGGCCTATGGTACAGACAGGCTAAGTACAGGACCTTCACACTCATCCTAAACTGAAAGGCTACAAATAACTTCCAACAGCCTAAATCAGGAAAAAAAAAAATCTAAGTAAATCTGTATCAAAAGCTCTGTAAAATGTACTAGTTGAAAACGGAAAGCTAACAAAAACGAACCATGGGCCATATCGGTGAGGAGAAGGAGGAGGAAGAGTTTTAGTAAGCAAATAAGCACAGAGGAATTACTATGTTTGCAGTTCAATTAATGGGACCTTATCACAAGCCTGTTTGCTTTTTTTTTTTTT
>VYZT01006691.1:0-55689 GCA_013400735.1 Pomatostomus ruficeps | reverse complement strand
GCTGCTCCGGCGCGGGCGAGGCTGCCCAGGGCGGCGGGAGCGGGGCGGCCTCGCAGCAGCGGCAGCCGCGGACGCCCCGTGCCCTGAGCCGGCCCCGCCAGTGGGGAGAGGAACGATGCAGCGACCGGGGCTTCCTCAGTGCCGAGAGAGGGCTCTGCGGCTTTAAGCTGCAGCTTGTTGTGCCACCTGGCCCAAGGTGAGGGACAGCTGCACCTGAGCGCATTCCCGGCGGGACACAGCGGCCGCTGCCCCGCGCACCCGCCGGGGCTGCTCCCGCGGCGAACGCGGGGCTGTCGGACAGCCAGCGCCAGGCAGGTTCTCTGCCTCAAGTGCCTTGAGGACCGCCAGTCTCAGCTGGAGGCTTAGGGCTGTATTAGTAGTGCACATTAATGTAATATGTGCATGTGGCGTGTTGTCTTACCACAGCAGACCCAGGGCCGGGCGAGGGAATAAGGCCTCGTTTTTATCCATTGCACCAAGGCCTATGCCGGCGACAGAGCACAGGACCACAGACTCGTTCCTGCTCTCCCTGCAGAGAAAACAATCCAATTTCCATCAGCAGTAAAAGAAAAAATGTGTATGTACCTCCTAGCGTCTCACATGGGATCAGTAATGCCAAGCGGCAAGAGCTACAAATGGCAACAGTAGGCAGGAGTCTTTCACTCCTCGTTGCCTCGTCTTTTTGCAGATCCAGTGTTTTTGGGGGGCAAACAGTTGCAAATGGTGTGAACACAGACCATGTAGGTTACCCAGGTGCCAGGTTTGGTTAGAATGCCCTTCTCCTCCCCTTATCCTGTAGCTCCACGCTGAAAGTGTTGCCTATAAAGGAGTAAGCCCTCTACAACTGGCTAAATAAATCATTTTCACAAAATAAAATTCCTTTCCCCCTTCTTCACTGTACTGGGGCTATTTGCAGCACAAGGGCTCCAGCAAGCCAGGCTTACCACTAGGGAGACTCTATAATGCATTCACTAGTACAACTCCAGGTTCTGCCATAAATATTTAAAACTCAATTACCATTCTCACAATGAATGTTTGAAGCAGATTTTTGCATCCCACAGTGTTTCCTGATTCAAAACTTCCTAATGAAATAATTGAGATAACACAGGAGGAGTCAAATAGGTCAAATTTCAGCCATCAGTTTGAGTCTGGTTCCCTCTTCATGTCTGTCTCTGAAGTATTAGTCACTACCATCTCTGACCTCTCACGATGTATTTTACACCACAGGCATCATGTCAGTATATGCAGCTGACTTTCACTTCTATGTTGATCAGCTGGAAGGACTGTGTGAAATATTTTGCTGCTCTCCCCTTCCCCCCGCCCAGTGCCCAGCTGAGTAATCTGAAGAGCAAACATCCGAATTGCTTCTTCTGAGGTGTCTCTTAAAGAGACAAGAGCCTCCTGCCATCCTTCCCTCTGCTCTTGGGGATGGGCCATGGCCCATGGCACCTGCTGTGACCCACGCCTTCCCACCCTGGCCACTCAAGGTTCTACAGATTTTGTTCAGAAAAAGCCTTTGAGATGCTGGAGAGAGGGGCTGTACAGTTGTTTTAACAATTTAAGAAGAGGCTTATGCCAAATTCACATCTGGCATTTGTGTAACATCCTGTTTTTGAAAAGACACACCAGGTTTGGGAGGCACAATTCTTTACATGCTTCTGTGCACCAAGTCCCTACCCTTCCCTAGATCATTTTCCCCTTTCTTCCTCAGAAAACAAGTGGCAGCTGGTGCCTACAGGCAGTGCTATGGTACCAGATCTCCATGGACTCAGGGGAGGAAAATTCATTGAAAATTGGAACCAAATGCCCCTCCAGCTCTGTACTGGTCAGCACTGATGCCAATTATGTCCACCAGTAAGGCAGGGGGGCTGCACAGATGTAGAAAAAGATCACATGCTTGCTGAGATGGATCTCACAGTGCAGCATTGAAGAGCATTTACACAATGATTTAGTGCTATTGCTGTTGTTGCTGCTGTGATTGTATCGTTACAGCAGTTTAGCCAGCTCAGCTGAGACCAGGACAGCCCATACACCCAGGTCCAGGTTAAGCAGACAGCAGACAGCAAAGGATCAAGTGTTTCAGATCCCGCATGCAAATACAAGGACCTCGTGTGGAGGGGCTACCGCAGATTTTAGCATCTGACTCCCTCTGCCGAATGGTTTACATGCACAGCTCCTGGCAGAAGTGCTACCAGAGAGATGCAGCAGATGAGGGGAGCTGGAAAAGGTAATTACTCCCAGAAGGATCCGTGGATTGCCGCCATCATCCCCCAGGCTGTACCTGTTAGGAGAAGAGTCTGTAAGTCTCTGGGGAGGAAATCTTGAAAAGTTCACAGCAACAGGCTTGGGGAGAAAGAAAAAAGAAAGATAAATAGATTTCAGCTTCAGATTGCTTCACATGGTTTATTTTGATAAAACTTTTCTCTAGAAGACAGATTTGTAAAAGGCAGCAAGTTCTTTGGTATTGCCCTTTTCAGTTCCTACCTGAATGAAAAGGATCAAAAGGGTTCATCCAGTGCCAGAGGCGTGGAAAGACAGAGGAAAGGACGGCCCTGTGCTCTGCCGTGCAAAGGCAGCCGTGCTCTTCTGCCCTTTGCTATTCTCTCACCAGTCTGGTTGGATATGGGGACCTTTTTTGTTTTTCCCATCTGGATTTTTCTAACCATTTTTATAAGCCCATCATATGTAACAGTCAATGAGAGCAAATTGCCATAAGACGCACTCACCCATGCGTACCCAAGTACTGGGGAGGTGGGAACACCCATCATTCACAGGAATAATAGGAGCAATCCCTACAAGTGCTGGGGTAGCACTGGGATACTGTAACAAAGGTAACTAATTCATGGTTTCTCCATTATGATCACCTAAGAGACCTCTAATACGCAATATGTATGTAAGACCTCAGTGTCAAACTTTCAGTTCCAGAACAAATCACCAAATAATCATAAAACCGAATGGTTTTATGGGAGCTTGTGAGCATTTTTAAAATAATCAGCACATGGGGGATCCATTCCTTTTCATTTCTGAGTCAACACTGGAGGCTTAAATCAAATTTCCAATGTTTATTCTGTTATTATGAAGCATAGGATCTCTTTTTAGCCCAGTTTCCTAGAGAAACAAAGTTTATATCGTCTCACTGTCTGTGTATCTTTCTATCTTCCTGTTTTCTTTTAGCTGCTTTTGATACAGTTGGCCAAGCTGTCAGAGGAGGAGAAGTCAGGGACAATAATGTCCCTAATTTTTGTTGTTGTTGTTTATTAAATCATTAATGGAGCAAAGAAATCTTCTTTGAGGGAATGGGGGAAAGAAGCTTTTTTGAACCCTCCTCAAGCAAAAGGCTGGGAGAGTTCAGCACTCCTCCATTCAGTCCAGCAACCAGTGAGCACACATGCATGAGACAGCAGTCTCTAACCAAACCTCATAATATCCCCTGCTCACGTAACATCTTTCAGTGGAAATAAATGAAGATTTCTATGATCTCAGAGCTCTGGGACTAAGAGGGAAAAATCACATTGACCATTCAAATCGCTAGTGAGTCAGGGCCTGTCAAACCTCACACCTTGCACAAAAGCTTTGCAGAAGGCTGTTGCCCAAAACTGTGAGACAGAAGTACAGCCCATAGCAATTAAAAAAGCATCTATTGGTGGAAACAGCTTCAAGTCCCGCTGATCACAGGTAATTGTCACTTCTCATATTGATACCCTGTGATAAAATTATGATGAACATTTTGGCTCATTGAAATCTGACAGGCTCATACACATTCCCTTGTTCTCTTCCATAAAACTCTGTTTTATTGCATGCTTTAAAAGATTCAGCAGAGTGAGTATTTTTACAGGTCACTAACCTGAAAACAGGCACGTAAAAAGGACGCATATTTGTGGTAACTCTTTAATAAATTGCTGTGAAATCTCAGTCTCCCTTGAAAAAGAAAAATACTCCACCCTAAAGTTAAGAGGAGAGCCTTCATCCCTTTGTTAACATTACAGGCTTCAAGCAGGAGAAGATGGTCAATGCGCCCACCTTAGGAGGGCAACAAATTCTCTATTCACCTGTGTGCCATTCAGCATACTTTTTGTCCTTGGGTTGGGTACAGAAATTTGATGAATAATTTTCTCCTGATAGCATTAGTTTGTAAATGCTTATCTATTACTTATAACCTTAATAATGAATCATAGAATCATAGGATCATAGAAACATAGAATGGTTTGTGTTGGAAGGGACCTTAAAGATCATCTTGTCCAAACCCCACATGCCGTGGGCTGGGACATCTTTCACTAGACTGGGTTCTCAGAGCCCCATCCAGCCTGGCTTTGAACACTTCCAGGGACCGGGTAGCCACAGCATCTCTGGACAACCTGTTACAGTGCCTCAACATCCTCATGACAAAGAACTTCCTCCTAATTTCCAATCTAAACCTACTCTTTTTTACTTTGAATCAATTCCCCCTTGTCCTATCACTACATTCTCTTGTAAAAACCCTTCTCCATCTTTCTTGTAGTCTCCCTTCAGGTACTGGGAGGCTAGATCATCCTGAAGCCTTCTCTCTTCTGGGCTGAACAATCCCAACTCTCATCTTGCAGTGACATGTGAGGTGACTTGACATCTGTAGGTACAAAATGTAGGGAAGTTGCTCCTTCAGTACCAGCTGACTGCCTTTACACTCAAAGGGGAGATGTCCCTGGAGGTGATTCAGAACAGAAATCCATACTCTGAGTCACCTTTTTTCTGCCTAGGGTAATCTCCCTCCACAGATAAGATAGGGGAGAAGGCTTCCTACACTGAAGTTTAGTACCCAGAGATAGGCAGTGCAAAGAGCTTCCTGAGGCTCCCAGTCTTGGAGACCACCTCGGTCTGCTGACATATCCCTTTGTTTCCTTCACAGTGGTGACCCAGACTAGTCTCAGTGAGTCACCTTGGTGGAGCCACAAACCCTGTGTCCCACCAGCCAGGGCCCCACCTGTGGCACTGTGTCACCACCTGCCTCTGGGCAGCAAGTGTAGATGTGCCTGAGATGTGTTACCCGTGTAGGCACAGCATGGCCGAGGTGGGAGGGGACCTCTGCAGACCCTCCTGTCCATCCCCCTGCCTAAAGCAGGGTCAGCACCAGCCAGGCACTCAGGGCTGTCTCCTGCTGCGTTTGAACATTTAGTGCCAGTACAGAGAGCTGGATAAACACACCAGGGGTGCTACCGCAGCGGTTGCTCTCTGTACAGTCCTGGATATCGTCTCTGCTGTTGCAGCTGTCACGAAATGAAAGGGGGTGGGTTGTTTATAAGCTCTGGCAATTATCTCCAGAGCTGCACTTTTCTCTCCCCTTATCCCATCACAAGGCGATACTTAGAAAAATACACTTATACTAATAGAATCTGTGTTTTTTGCTGTACTCAGTCATGTATGTATCTTCTTAATAATTAATAGCTCACTGTATATTAAACAAAAGAGAAAACATACATGTGAAAAATATTTTCATATCAGTGAATTTCCATTACCAAACCCAAACTCGTCGATTATCCAAAGCAACGCTGAATTCGTTGCTGGGCACTAACTATATTGAAAGTGCATTAGTTAGACAGCCCCTCAATCATCCACGTTAATTCATTCTCCTCTGAAGTAGATGAGTTTTAAGAGAATGACAGTCTTCATATACAAACAGCACCACAAATAAATGGCATGAAGATATTTCATCTTAATTTACCAAGTGCAATAGCTACTTCACTGTTCAGGACTTGCATACTAAAGCATCATGACAGCCCTTTGGCACCAGCTCACTACAGAGTAAATACAGGTAATCCTATCACTGACAAAAAGCTCCATTAAAAAGAAAATTGAGGTTGCAAACATAAGCATTGAACATTAGAAAACACCCAAATTAAGGCTGACTGTGCCAGTCCCTCCTGACATAATCACATGCTTCCATTACCTGAGTGCATACTGCTTTTCACAGCACCCTGGGCTTCCCTTCAGTTGCGTGGGATCTCAGAAGCACAACCGCAGCATCCAGCTCCCCAGTGCCAACCTCCTTTCTCATCTTCCCCTGTGCCACCACCCATGTTCCATGTCCCAGGTTCCCTGGTCCCTCATTCCTGATCTCCAGCTCCGATAGGCCATTTTCCACTCTTCAGCACCATCTCCCCCATTTTCCTTGTCCGGCTGTTGTCCACATTTCATCCCAGCAGTTTCCAGCCTCAGTTTCCAACCCCAACTCCCAGACCAGGTTTCTTACAGTGAGGTCCAAGTATCTTCTCCACTCCAAGTCCCCAGTTCCAGTCTTTCACTGCAGGCTGCTTTAGTCCACCTCTTTATGCCAGCTCCACAAATAAAGGCCAGGTCCCTCGCTCCTCATCGCTTGGGGTCCAGGAGGTCAGTGACACAGAGCACAAGTCTCCATGACTGTGCCAGGAGGCACCAAAAATGCACTGCCAGCATTGCCAGAAACCTCCCATTCAGTCCTTCCAGCCATAGATAGACCAGCGCACAAGTCTCCACAGACTGAGACGTCAGAGATCAGCAGCCACACTTAAAAGCACCTGCCAGGTGTGTGCAAACTGCATTTTTCCAAGGATTTATAATTTAGCTGGATCTGGGTATTTTTCACAGGCGACAGAGCTGAGTTGCACCACTTTTTTTTTGCTCTTGCATTTTGGAAGGGGAACCACAACCAGACAGTGATTAATGTTATGTAGAAAATGTAGTTTCATGCATTCAGTGGTGTTATGTCTTTCACGGGAAAAAATGTCATAGAAAGAGCTGAACAGTCAGAAACATCCCTCCAGAATCAGACTGAGATAATTCATCTGGCACAGAAAATGTTAACCCAAAAGATTAACGTTTCAACAAGTTACAGAATATGAAAAAAAAAAAGTGGTGCTACTCAACTCTGACATTAATTAAAGCAAACTGAGTAGAAGAAAGGTTATTTTCTCTTGCCTAGCAGGAGTACCAGATATATTATCCTTAGGATAGTAAGAGTCCACAGTTCACATTACAGGCCTTGAGACAATGAAATTGCACTGTGTAAACACTCTAATATAGTTTCTTAGGACCATTAGAACCAAACAGTCACCAGGTTCAGGGTGCTTTACACCCCGTGATTGGCACTATAAACCCTGTGGTTACCCCAGGCAGAACACCCAGCCCGTGTCCAACAACGAAAGTCCAGCAATCACCAAGACAGGTCCCATCATCGTGTACTTTAGCAGAGAAAATAAAGTGAGGTGTGCAAGTCTCTGTTTTTATGCAGACTTGTTTTCTTAGTTTGTTTACATTACACATTTCCAAGCCACTGGCTGATTTTTCCAGCCTTTACCTGCAGGACAAGCTACTCTGAAGCATCCTCAACTGAGTAACTTTACTCACACACTGTTAACAGAATGAGAACCAAGGCCTGGAGTTTCAGAGTCAAATTTGAAGCACACATGGAAAAAACAAGCACACTGGGATATTTATGTGCTGGGTGCTAGCATGGCAGCGACTGCACTTCATCCCGACACTTCCTGAAAATTACATCATTTATAATTAACACTACAGCTGCAGATTCCCCACCATTACAATGAATTAAGTTGCAGAACTCTTTAGGAAATCCCACAGATTTCCTGGGATAGACAGTATGGCTATTTAAGTTCATGAATATATGAAGTAAATTTTATTTTTTAGTGGGTGCTTCTGAAATTGAAGGCATCCTATCTGTGCCACGCAGAGGGGATGGCACTGCTGGTAGCCAAGAAATGCATCAAAAAGAATGCTGTCCCTGCCAGAGGTGCCTGGTCAGACCACATTGGTTGATGATATCCTTGTACAGCAGTCTTTCATAGAGGGCTTCATCCTGCAGTCCTTGCACCCCTGGGAGAAGCTTGGGGAATTTCAGTGGTGTCTAATTTGAAATTTATTTATGCAAGCAAGTGTCTTCAAGACACACCAGCCAAGGCAGGGACATTCAAACCTGCGTCAGCATCTCCAAAGTCTGTGGGACTACGGTTGCTGCTGAATGTCCCCATGGGCTCTCAGCCTCCTGCCCTGCCCAATACAAGATGATTCTGAGGGAATTTCTGCAGCAGCAGAGCTTCAAAACAGTCTTTTCCCAGCCTCACTCAGTTAGTAGGTGTTTTCCCAAACAACCTGCTTATGGTCTGAGAGAGTAAGCTTCTTACTAAGTTCATAGATCAGTCTCATTAGTACTCACTCTTCTAGAGCTTCAGTCAAGCAGTCAAGCGTGTTCGATGTTGCCCTGACTTTGCAGTGTTCAGTGTTTTCTTGTTAGATTCTCTCTCATAGCCATGACTTGTTTTCTCTCTATTATCTATGTTTTCCTAAATTGTATCTGTGTTTACGAATTCCGGTATACCGGATGGAGAAATATGATTGACAAATACTTTGACCAAGTAGATTATAAAAAGTGGAGATTTCTACCTCCAATCCACGGTGATGTGTGAAAACATATAAATAAAGTCGGAGGGCTCTGCCCTCTCTCTTCCTGCTCTCTCTCCTACTGCGTCTGTGTGTTCTTTGTGTGGCTCTCCTTCGGACCCTCGGCCTAGCAGGCCTGCCTAGAGAGTGCCATAGTTCGTGTTTTCTAGCACAGCACTGCTTGTATCTCATGTAAGATTGCCACCAGAAAATAAGTGCAGAGTTCCCAGTTCAGACCTGTGGGCTGTAAGACTTACTTAAATCCGTGTCTAATGTCAGTCCGGTGACATGGCAGCTCTTACACATAACTGATTTAAAAAGAGGTGTTTAGAACCCAATTTTCACACCTTCCTTGAAGGAGCACAAACCTCCTTAGAGATGTAGCTGAAGGGCAAAAAACTGCCGAAGTCTCATTTCTGAAGTCAGATGGGACTTACACACTTAAAGCTTTTTAAAAATTTATTGTGTCACTGTTTGGGCTGATAAAAATTACCTGTGGGAAAGGCTTTTCTTTTCAACACTTTTTTTTAGGCTTAGAAAAGGCCTCCTCTTACTCAGGAAAAGAATTAAAAAGATTAAAGGTTGTTTTTCAACTTCACAACTTTCCCAGTTTTTTCAGATTCTCTGAAGAAGCCACTGGGTGCAAGTGTGTGTGACTTTCAGGTCTGTGAGCTTTGCAGGGGCACATCAAGTCACGTTAAAGTGAGAGGTGGAGTTTCCATTGACTACAACAGGATTTGGAGGGTTCTATATAGAAGCTGCTCTAGATCTGTGAGAGCTGACATCCCTGCCCATCTGTCTGCAAGGAGCGAGCACAGCACATGCAAGGAAAGAGTAAATTACATCTCTCCTTTTTGCAAGGAAAGTTTGCCTGATTCTCACTTATTTTGATCCCAGTATCTATATTTCAGCATTAATAATGGACCAACCTGCCGAAGGAGCTCATGGAAGCCTACAAAGCTGCCAGGTTTCCACCAGGGAGGCTTGGGGTTGGCTGCCCAAGGCAGAAGGAAGCTTTGGAGAGTGCTTTGTTTAAAGTTGAAGCATTCAAAACTCTTTTGCACATTCCTCATCCTCAAAGAGAAGTGCTTGGCTGCCCTCCATGGAGGGAGGGGAATGTGCAGCAATGGGACCCTCAGTAGCTGCCATCAAAAAATAGTCCAGAAGAACCATGAATAAATAAAATACACTTTACTAGGCCTAATATTGCAGAGCTTTCTTCATGCTCTCCCTCTAATGTTGTAATTTCCTTCCAACTATTTCTGGTTTTAGTTTTTCTCATGGGTTGTTCTCTTCCTGTCAACCCTAAACTGCTGTTTTCTCCTTACCTGCAAGTTTTCCCCCTCCATTTCTTCATTTTCTACTAATTTCTCTCTTTTAGTCTTCTTTTAAAACCATTCTGACATAACTCCACAATACTTTGTGGACCTCCAAGCCTCTTTTATCTTATTCTTTTCTCTGCTAATGTTTCCTTTCATCATCATCATCTTCTCAACTTTAACAAAGATTCACCTATGTGTGGCAGAACTCAATTCCATCTTAAGAGTCAGAAGTGTTTTGCTTTCTCTGAATGTGTTTTTACACCAGTGGTGCCAGTGACAGATGAAAGAACACAGATTATCTACTGCACTGTATCTGAAGTGGGAAAATCGAGTGGTCTACAGGCTCTGAACTCAGGATCAGCACCTTTTAGGCATGCCTGAACGGAATCATGAGAGAGACCAACTTCAGCAAACCCTT
Organism: Pomatostomus ruficeps; assembly: GCA_013400735.1. Taxonomy (NCBI): domain Eukaryota; kingdom Metazoa; phylum Chordata; class Aves; order Passeriformes; family Timaliidae; genus Pomatostomus; species Pomatostomus ruficeps. Next base: position 45,546 of record VYZT01006691.1, on the reverse strand, counting down.
CTCTTGCTTGGGATGTCACCTTTCCTACCTGTCATAGCTGCCTTAGGCAAATTGGGCTGCACTCCACAGGACACTCATTGACCCAGATAGTTTCAATCTTGTTCACTGTGGCTTTATCCAAGTTAGATCAGGAAGCATAGTTCTCAATGCTAGGATTTTATTTTATTCTTTCCACCTCACGGCCCATTAATTCCTTCCCCGCTACTATGAAGGGTATTCTTCAGCCTGAACTCCTTAACCACCTTCCTTATCCTTGCCATGTTATAAATAACTGCATCCTGGTCCATCCAGATCCAGCCCCAGCCACCTTGCTCTATCCTTTAATTTATGGGGAAAACTTTTCTGATATGCAGTGGTGGATCCAGGAGACTGCCAGGTGGCTTTTGGGCGAAATGCTCGACTGGACAAGGAGGACCAAGCTTCAAATCTGAGGTGAAGAGGGAGCCTCTGGTGCCTTGGTCCTGCTTCTCTCAGTGCAATCCTTGCCTCACATTTAATTACTTTTGAGCACTGGAAAAAGCTGCAGTTGCAGGTTGCTGCTTGCCAGAGCCTAATGCCAGAGTCCTACCTGTTCAGACATCCCATATAACAAGAAAGTGCTGATGGCAGCATGACAACCTCTCTTTGGAGCTGATGCTGCATAGTCATGTCTGCAGCTGAAGCCCCAACACAGCCTCACCAGTGGGCTGGTTCTTCTGAATGCTGTGTTTTAAGGTGGAGGGGGTGCAATGGTGTTGCCACAGCATGAGAAATGAAATTTAATATAGTGAATATTTAAAGAGCAAGGTTATTCTGGCTGTCTGTGAGGTGAGATCTTTTTTCTGCTGAGTACATGTAGTGCACCATCTCATTTCATTCTGCCCCCTGTAAGTTTAGGCGAGAAAAGTGTGCCTTGACATAGGGCTCTGCATATGGACTCACCAGTATTTTCCACAGATCTTTCACACCCCGCTAATCACTTCTGGAATGGAGGGGTTTGGGGTTTTTTTGTGGAGTAGTATCAGAGGGAGAGTCTCAGTTTATGGCCCTAGTGATAAGAGCCATGGCTGCTACTCGTCCACAGAGGTTTCTGCACGTTTATCAAGATCGATAAACAGCGGCAGTCACCCCCCAGTGATGCGCCCTCGCCTGCAGCGATTGCTCTGGATGTGGAAGCTGACAAATCTCTGTTCATCTGCTGATGGCTTAACTACCCTAATCCCGAGTGTGCCTCTTTCAGGAAAAATCCAGCAGAGTACTCACACTGGCCAGAGGCTTAATTGCTCTAAACCTTCATCTTTAATGTTGCAATACTATAGCAGCTGCAGATTGTTTTATTTAAAAAAAAAAAAAACAAAAACAAACAAACAAAAACCAAAACCAAAACAAAAAAAAACCCCTAACCTGTTTCATCACCATTGTCTTCTCCAGATAACGTCCCAGCAGTCTGGCCAGGTTTGCCTGTGACTCCAAAGAGGTGTTTCACTCACTAACCATTCCTCAACATGTCTCCTGGCTTCTTCCCTCCGGGCACCATGTGACAGCCTGGGATGTGGCTGGCATGTTGCCTCCAGGAGCTGATAGCAATCATGGTCTTTGCCTCCTTATCCTCTCCCTCCTCTCTGAATCATCAGGATTCATTCCCGGGCCTTTGTCTCTTGGGTGTCATTTGACTGTATTCATGTTCCTTGTGTTTCTGCTCTCGACCCTTAATGGCCTAGGTATTTGTTTGTCCCCTAACTTGTCCTTTGTTTGCGGAGCTGCGTGCGGGACGGGGTGGGGGGAAGGGGGCTGTGATGGTGACAACCCGCTGAGGATTTTCTCCGTCCTTAGAAGGACAATGCAGCAAAAACAAAATCCCCCATTGCAATACTTTGCTTTGTCCCATTTCTCACCTTCCTTCCATCCGGGAGCTCCCGGCCCACAGCAGCTGGTCGTGGACCGAAATGGAGGGTTTTCTCCAAAACTGAAGCAAAACCCACCTACCTTGGTGGACGACCATCATAACAGAAATGTCACCAAAGTAGAAAAATTTGGATGAAAGGAGAAAAAAACCACCCGCATTGTATCCCACACATAGAAGTGCAGAGTAAGCAATTGCTGCCCTATAAAGCTTGTTTAAACACCCGCGTTTTTGAGGGAGCAGTTTGGTACCAGCTTTGGCTTGTATAGTAGAATTGCAGGCCAATGCACATTCATCACTCTAATTTTATACAGCGGCATTATTTTCACAGTTTATGGTGGCACTATCTCATTTATGAAGTACACACTGCAGTTACACATATGGCTGTATTATTTTCAGCACTGCAAGTTCAATTAGTAGTTTCACTGAGCTAAGACTGTCAAAACAACAGCAGGAGTACACACCGTATTGCAGCTGTCCCAAATTTGTATCTGTTTATGCAATAAACACATAGCAGTTCGTGTGTTTCAATTTGGGTCACTGGTCCTAAAATATTACCAGAAATGTCAGGTGAAATTTGCCGTCACTGACTCAGTTTCAATGCTTGTGGCTCCAGCTCTTCATTTACACCTGGGATAATTATGGCATGATCATGGGTCACAGAAACAGTGCTTCATGTCATGAGACAAAACACTGATGTAAGCAACCAGATTTCTTACTCGCAGATCAAGCCTTTAAAGACAAATTCCTGTTCATCCCATTGCCCAAGTGGTAGGGTATCAGAAGCTGGCTTTTGGAGATGTCTCTGTTATAAATAAATGCCTGAAATTCGTCCTCAAATATGTAATATCGAAATATGTACTAAAGTTAAGTTGTAACCAATTTTAAAACAAGCAGAACTTGCCCTGGGAAAATTGTAGCCTCACCCGGGAGCCGATTTGCATCAGAAACCAGAGCTACGGAGAATGACGGCTCATCAAGAAAGCGTTGAGCTGACTCCTGTTATCTACATTCCCGAGGAGAACTTCCCAGCAGAGTTGATTGACAATCTCCGAGAATCCCCTCCCAGCTTGAGTGTTTATGGCCGAATCAAGAACCAGGATAAGGAACATCATGAGCCATCAGACAACATCCCCCGGTGATGAGAAATTAATCAAAGACAGGATACGTTTTGTCCACCCCAGTTCCATGAATAGCACCTTCCATGAATATGCTGGGTGGCAAAAACAATACCCAAGATCTGGACGTTATGGGCAAAACTGTATAAAAGTGAACTGTTAGAAGCAACCCGCGTGAACGGAGGGAGGTCTGATGCGATAGAGGTCAGACCTGTGTTCACCCAGTTCAAACCCCGGGCTTAGTATTGTTTCCTCTTCGATCGTGGCATTGCGTGTTCGAACTCTCGGACACAAAATAAATTTTATACTTTTTTTAATTTGAATTGCGCTCCGTTATTTATGACATCTCTGTCCATAACACTTTATTTGAGTCATTTGCCAGCACCGTAAATGACTCTCCCCATTAAGAATTGGTTTTCTAGGGAAAGATGAGCAGGATGGGGAGAAGGAGAAAACTTGTGCAAATAATCTGGGTGATTGTGCTTGCTGAAAAACGTGCCAGTTTGCATGTTGCTGATTTATTCCTAGTGCCTTAGTCATTAGGGAGGGTAAAACCACGGTGACAAAGAGAGGTGCTATCTGTTGCTGAGAACAGATTGCAAACTCTGCTTTAGTCCACATCAGTGCTGACTCTCCCCAGCACTTGCATACTAGCAAATTTAGCAAAGAGGTGGCTGCTGTTCAAAGTTATGAGAAGGAGCTTGGTTCCTCCCAAGCACTCGTAGCACTTCTGAAATGCTGACCTTTCATGCAGGTGCTGAGCAGTAGGAAACTCTGAAAATCAACTTTTCAGAGCTCCAGTTTCACAATATGCAAACCAGAGAGAATAAAAGCTACCTTCTGGTGCATTCAAAAACTTGTTTATAGTCTTCCAAGCTTTCTTCAACCCCTGCATGGAAGGTACCGCTGGGGCATGAAGTGTGGTGAAGTTTCCTTCAGCTCCCATGGCTGCTTCTGGTAAAATGAGAAGAGGAAGTGGCCTCAAGGCACCAAAACCAAATTAACAGATGTTTCTAGCAGTCCTGTCTTCCTCCTTGCTCCACAAAATAATGGATCTATCCTTATCACCATCCCTTACCTGTGACAAAATATAAATAAAAAGAGCAAAATACTTAGAGCAGGAAATGAAGACCTGTTATGGGACTCAGCAGTCTCTGAGCATGTTTTCCTTTACATCCTGACAGAACCTGGCATAAATTCAGCTTTTGACACACAGGGGAAAGAACACCTTTTTTGCTCTACTTTTCTGGCTGTTATCATTCATTTGGCTCACTTTCCCCTGCAGTAATGTTGACAAACACATTGCTCATGGCATTTCATCCAGCCCATTCACCTAATTTATGTTTCAATATTTACAGGCAGCACTGCACCACTTGGGCAGTGAGCTGAGCACAAATTTGTATTTAAAACCTTCCAGGACACATGATCCCATTTTTATACCTTGAGGAGGAAGCTTCCAGCACAGAATCCTCTAGCCACATGATCCATGCATGGGGTTGGCATTTCTTTCTATATTTCATATTCTTTCTATACTGATGTCATCTTCCCTTCACCTGTCTGCTCCAGCCCTTCAGGACAGTTTTTCTTTTCACCATGTTTTAACATTTGTGTCACCTCATCATGAGCAATTGCCTCATCCCGATATGATCTTTTTGTAATTAATATGTTTTGACTTGAGACAGAGTGGGAACTTGTCTGTCACCGACATTGCACCTGAAAGTTTATGCCTCCAGTTTCGCAGTACAAAGAAAGGTATTCACCCTATATTATGCCGTTTTCTAGGCTCAAATTGGCATGTTTCCCTCCTGTTCTGATTATTGATTCATTTCCTTAAATCTGACTTGAGCTTGCTATTGAGTTTTAGCTTCAGTACACCAGCAGTGACCGTAACACCCCCAATCCAGCAGGAAAAGAGGTGACAGCAAAAGAGGAAAGATTTTCATTACTTTCACAAGAGAGTACAAATTATTGTTTTCTGATGAGAGGCAAGGAGAAACAACAGTGGACAGGACAACCATAGAGCAGCTGACATATTTCTTTCAGAGGCAACCTTACCTGTCACTCCAGTGTCCAAGCATGTCTTGTAAACCCCACAGAAACACTGACTTGGATTCACAGAGTTGTCGTCAATTCTCTCTTGTAGTTGAACATCTTTAAAGATCCCTTACAAAAGAAGAACAGAAGCCAAGAGTGCTTTTTTCAGGAGCTGGGGAAATTAAAGAACAACTGCTTTTCTCCTCTACCTTAACAAATATTTGAGGAAGTTGCTGGTATTCATTCTATCTGTATCCCACTGGACATTTTGATTAATATAAGTTCCTTTACTTTTTTTTTTTTCTAAAGTGGATTAAACATTTATGATTTTGATCCACCAGAGCACAGATTTCAAAGGCAAATGTGATCTTGCTTTTCCATGCTCAGGCAGATATTTGCTCCAAGAGAAGCCTTTGAGTGTAAATACCAAGGATACAGTAAATGTTCTTGATCCAAAATTGCTTTAAAGCCAGCAGCTGTCTGCTCCCTTATATCTGGTCCATAATTAAAGAAATTTTTTTGCTGAATGCTTGCCCCTGGCTCTCTTTCAGCGAGGTGAGAGACCTATGCATGCAATGAAACACATTGTTATAGGAGTGGCTGTCTCTTCAGTGTTAGCTGGGTTGTGCCCAAGCCTCCAATGGCTTGAGCACAATTTCCTTCCTGCAAGTGCACCCATTTAGATATCTAACTATGTGATATGTAAGAAAGTCCTGTGGCTCTAGGTTTTTTGCCAGCACTTCAGCATAGATTTAACAATAAACTGCAGACACTCTACTTGATGCTCACATTTAATTGCACCTGAACTGTCAAAATGCAGCCTTTGATCACGGGCAAGTTTCAAGCGCTTGCTTGCAGTTAAGGAAGATGTTACAGAAAGCATCAGGCTGCATTTGGAGTGGAAGTAAAGGATGTCAACCAACCCAGGTGCTTTCATTCATGCAGAATTTGTGGGTAGAGACAGTATGAGAATGAACTGAGACCCTGCCATTGGGACAAAGCTTTAGGAGCCCAGGACTCATACATAGTCAGGCCTTGATTATCTTTAGCCTTGGGCAATTCTTTTAGCCTCTTTGGCTCCCCTAAAAAGATAATATGATAACATCTCACTTCCCTCACAGGCCTTAGTGTGAGCTCATTAGTCAGTGTCCTTAAGATACTTTGTAGATGAAAAATGCAATTGACAGCAAAGGCCAAATTCTCTTCTCATTTATACCAGCCCAGCTGATATTAAAGTGAATTGAGGCTGAGCCAGGGAAACCCAGAGGAAGATTTGGCTGTAGGTGTGAAGTACCATGACTGCTCTGTCTCTGCAGAGCTCACTGAGGAAGCTCCTTGAGGAAGCTCCTCCAAGCAGCTCTGGCCTCAGCTGGCACAGAAGCCCCATGCTTATTTTATTCTGTTGCTGCTTCTTTTTTAAATTGGCTGCCAAGGACTCAGTACTGCTGCTGCTGAAGCCAATGGGCTTTGGCTTGTGTTGGCTGGATGATCTGCAGGCAGAGGCATCTCCTTGGGTTCTGTGGTGCAGGAGGCACCACTTTGGGGCAGGCAATGCAAAAGTGATGGGAGCCACCTGTGTCCAACCCAAACTCTGTGGATGAACCAGCACCAGTGTGCGGAAACAAGCCCCAGAGAAGCCCTGTGAGGCTGGGGCCACCTGGACTGGCTGCTGTAGTCATCTGGTAACAGTCCACCCTATAAAGTGAGGTGCAGCAAGACAGGTGTGATGGCCAGGGTCATCCCTTCAAGGGAAACAAAAGAATGGGAGACCCTCTATCAACCAGGTGAGGAGGCTTGACTTTTGAGGCTGTCCTCTCTCTATTTCGGGGAGAGTGGCACTGGGTCAGGCAGGATGAGGGGGGAAAAGCCCCCTGCCCCAGCCAGCTGGATGGCTCTGCAGGGACCCATCAGCAACACACAGCCAGGCCCCACCTCTGCTCCTGGGCTATTTTGATTGTAGTGAAAGGCTCAAGAGACAGAGAGAGGAAAAGCTTGTTCTATGCTAAACTGACATTTGAATTGTGAAATGCTTCTAATAAATTGCATCTCAAGGAGGGGCTTCATCTGATCAGCTTTTGGATGAGTCTGATACTGAATGACATGGTATCCTATAATACAACACATCTGAGATTATTATTATTACTGTCACTACTATTATTATTATCATCATTATTATAATTATTATTATAATCTTAGGGTCTTGGGAATACAATCAAGAAAATATACATAGAGGTTTTGTCTAGCCTAGACTGTACTAAAAGAAGATAGAACTTACTGTCCCTTCTGCCTCTTTAGTGAGAAAGGAATGTCCTATATGCGTTCTTTTGGAGAGTTTAGGGGGAACAAAACCAAAAAATGAGAAAACATGTTCATGATACTGGCTCACACATACATCAGAAATCAAGAGAGACACCAGTAAGGATCAAAAGCTTGCCACACACCCGGCTGTGAATTTACTAGTGGCGTAAAGGGCTGTTTCCTCCTCCTCTCCCTACCCCACAGTCCCTGTCTGTCTGGTCCCTGCCTCATGCTGGGAATAAACACATTCCCAGACCCAATGGACACCACGGGGTTTATCAGCTGACCCAATACTGGTGTGATGGTCCAGCTCATAGCCCTTTTCCACAGCAGCCTCAAAGAATGAAATGTACATACAAGCAAAGGCATGGTACATATCATACTAACACATGTCCAGACTCAGGCGTCTCCCTGAGTCACATGGATGCACATGACTTTTGGATTCCAAGGACCTGTCCTTTGCATGTGCCTCCTGGGCCATGTAGCTGCCTTTACACAAGTCCCACAACAGAGAAGGAGCAAAGCACCAGCAACAGCCAACAGCATCATTAGCTTATAAACCTTGATAAATGTAGGTGAGCAGCTTTTTATGGCACGTAAACTATGTAATAGTGGCCATATCATGTTTTGTAGTGATGAATGGTATTTTCAATGCCAACATTAAGGTTTCCCAGGGGTAACCTGTGATAACTGAGAATAAATAAGCATTTCTCTTTGTGGCAGGGAAGGGAACCCACAGAAGGGCTGCTCACATGCCCCTTTCCCTCCCGCCAGCCCTTCACACACTGGCAATCAGGGTGATAGCAATAATTCACCTCTAGCCCAAGATCCAAGAGCATGAAAGTCACAAGTAACATTGTCATCACCTCATGTGCCTCACCAACAGAAGCAGTGCCTCAGAGAGGGGAGGGGAGGGGAGCAGGAGTGAGGTTGCACAGAGAAGGGCAGGGAGGGATGGCTGCGGAGAGGAGCGGTCACAGGGTGGTATCCATGAGAGGCAGTGCCCAGACATGCTCAGCACTCTGAGCTCGTGGGCTGCTGGCATCAGCACCACCCCAGGAAGAACCAGCACCACCCCAGGAAGAACCAGCACCCCAACTGCATTGCTTTCTGTGAAGTCAGCATATGGGAAAAAAAATCCCCCAGGTAAGTCAGTGGGACAAGGGTTTTCTTTTTATGATGATTCTGAGAAACTTCTCCTTCAGGCAGGCTGGGATAAGGTGCTCTCTGTAGCCCCTCTGTGCTAGCAAAACACTTTCCTGATGCAGGGTTTCCCCAGACTGGTTTTGATTAAAGGCCCTTAAAACTCTTGCACACTTCTGTTGCCCTGAGGGAAAGCTATCACCTAAAAGTCTGGCGCTTTATACATCAAAGGATTTCAGGAGTAAAATTAAGCTAGATGTTTTCATAAAAGAGTATCATCTTAAAATCCACTTTGGTTTTGTTGAGTGAAGAAGTTAGGATCTGAGGAGAAGCTTAAATAAAAGCTCCACTTAAAAAAAAAAATACAAATACAGAATATTTGTACCTTGGGACATTTGTTTTCCCTTTTGAGATCCTTCATGAGCTATGCTGCTGTTCAGCTTCTGACTCATGCACTTGTTCTCAGGAAATTAAACACCATATCCCCGATTTTTTCTTTACATGAACATAAGATGAGCCTGTAAATGTAAGCTGTCTCCACATTTCTGAGTGAGCATATTGCAGTTCCTACAATTATCTAAATAAAATGCACATAAGTGTAAGCTAAATTGCCTCTTACACCATTAACTCAGGCTTTATCTGGCTGTTGTTACCGACAACCACATGTCACTTACTGAAAGCCAGGGGTTCTGAGATATAAGCACAAGGGATTCATTAGCTCCCCAGCATCTGATCTGACCCATCTTTAAATAAAATGCTGGCTTTTCAAAGGGACGATCCTCATCACTTCCTTAAATTGCTCAAGCCTCCTTTAAGTGTATTGGACAGAGCCCATTAATGCAGAACTACCCGTGGCTATGTGAAATCGTGGTGTTTTTGTCCAGCTAAAGGACTAATTTTTTTCAAATATCAGACCACACACGCTTGTATAACCACAAGAATACTCCAGAAAAAATCCCAGATTTGACTAAACAGGATGAAAGAGACACCAGGGGGACAAACTTGGTTCAAAATACACATATTATACAAACAATAAATGCATAGGCAAATATACATTAAAGCAAAAATACCACTAATGTTTGTGGTTCTTTTCTCAAACCCAAGAAAAGACTATAAAGGAAAATATAAAATTTTCCTTTTTGACCTAGGTCCTGAAAGTAAAACCAGTGGGTAGAAAAGAAAAAAGAAGCCAAATTTCACTGAATAACCCCCAAATGAATCAGAAGCAAATACAAACATGTCGAATTGAACTCCTTCACATTTTCTTCATTTGTACTAAGTCATGTCCATACTATAAACACTGAAAAAAGATTTAAAAAAAAAAAAATCTTTTCAGCCAGTGGTGCCTGCTCAGAGCTAATGTGTATTGTGTTGTTTACATCACGGCTGCACCAGGCTGTTTCCTGAGAGACTGGCTTTGCATTGCCTCCAGTCCCCAGCAGGACAGGATATGGCATATTACTGTCAGGATGCACCAGGGTAAGTACAACCAGTGGAAACTGTTCCCAGTTCTCTGTGCCAGCTCAGGCAGAAAACAAAAGCTTGTTTAAAGTGGCTTTAAAGTAGCTGCTCCCAGGACTCCATTAGTCATCAGTCTGCTGGGTCTTCCTCAGTCCCATAAACAAGCAGGTCATCCACCTCTGATTAGTAACCAAAGAGGGTCCTCTTGTTCCAATGACCTGGGAAGGAAACCTGGAGAGCAGAGCTTTGAAAAGTGTAAGAGTTTACATACAGCAAAAGAGCCCATCAGACTTTATGAAAGGCTGTTGTGTACAGGGGCATCATACACCCTGTGCCACTGTAGGTCTAAGTCCTAAATTTCTATTTTATACACAGAAACTAATGTGGACTGACGATATGGACTGCAAAGGCACGTCATAAAGTGCTTCTGCATCCATACAATTTTTCACGCCCCTTTCTGTATAGCTTTTACACTCATCTGTCCCCAGAAAACACCCTCCTTCTAAAACACCCATAACTCAGCAGTTTTGAAGAAGCAGGTTGAGCTGAGCAGGGAAATGCAAGGGTGGGAATCAAGATCTAAACCTGAAACTCACTGAGCTCAGGCTGTAGCAGGGCTTTGATCCAGAAACACCTCTGGTAAATAGTTCTTTTGATTCCCATATTGTTTGGGGCGCTAAGAGGGTGCACTCTTTTCTGTCAGGAAACAAAATCCATGGAACCCTCTTTTGGGGAAGGATTTTTCTTATGCTGCATAGTGATAAATAGCCAGTCCTTCTCTTGTACAGCTGCCCTACCTCTTTCTTTGCCTAGGCTTTCTGAAATAGAAATCTTAGTTTAGGATGACATTGGGGCTCATTCTTTAAAAATGTCAAACCAATTTCTTTCACATGCAAGTGAGGCAAATTTTCTGGTACTTAGGTGTGAATTCAGCTCACAGTTAAGCATAAGCACGTTCTCGAACAAAATTCAATTCTTCAAAGCACGGTTAAATAAATGCTTGTTCCTTGTGGGTCCTAGATACTTCTACAAGTCCTTCATAGCCTAGAATTTTCTTGGGGGACATTAGACTTTAATTGGAGAGGCAAATTTAGTCCAACATCCTAAATACAACCACCTGGTCCTAAGCTGTGGCTTTAGCTGGCATGAAACACATTATTACAGAGGACAGCGGTGACAAACTGAACAGCCACTCCCTCCCCCACCCAAGGCAGAAATCAAGTGTAAGCTGAACCCTGCCAATCACAGCACATTATTAACAGTGGCAATTACAGATAATCACCACAATTACTAATAAAACATTATCAAGGGTAATGGAATGGGTAATTGTTACCTTGCATTTAAGAAGGTCCAAGACCACGGCAAGGTACACTCAAGAAGGATGGCACTACAATGACTCCCAGCTCCCTTCCTATTCAGTGGTGCCCCTTAGAAGACCCCACAGCTACGGTTCAGGAAGAGAAGAGCAAAGGTGTGTCAATCCCTGGATGCAGCTTCCAGGGCAAGACTGGGAGCACGGCTGCAGTAAAAAGTACCAGCAAAATCACTACTTCTTAAGCATTGTGATACCTGAGTGTGACTGAGATGCCCAAGGACACCCTAAAATATTTCCAGCTTGGTGCTTCTCAGAACCACAGCTGAGGATTGTGCTTGCCGGCTTTGACTCAGGATGGGCTCATGGCAGCTCCGTGGCTTGCCTTGACCCTTAGCACTGATCTTTGGTCTCTGTCAAGCAGGAGACCACACATCCTCCCTCAGTCCCCCAAAATGCCTGGCTGTTCACTACAGGGACTGAACACAGAGAGCTGTAGGAATGAAGTGAATCCTCACTTCCAGCCTAGTGCGCATTTCCAAAGGCAAAAGGTAGTGCAGTGGAACTGTTAGGCTATCCGCCTTCCTGGCTGCAGGTCACCTCTGTATATGGCCATTGGGGGACATAGGAGAAAGGTATTTTTCCAGCTGACCTGCTGTCTTCAGAGGTTTGCACTTTACCTCACTCTCAGACTGACTTTCCACATTCCACATTAAAGTATATATAAGCAAGTGGTAACTTGTGTGCAGGGTGACACAGATCAGCAGCAGCAGTTTCCATGCTAAGGAGCAGCTCATACTCTTGCTTATCCTGTCAGAGGAGCTATGTTGAGATGGATGTTTGTGTCTTCTGCAAAGGAAACAACGCTGGTTTTAACCTGATGCACAGGTACATTTATTTAACTGGCATGCATCTAAAGCACAGGCACCCGTGTCTTGGGGATTATTCCATGAGGAGGCCCTCTTGAAAAAAGAGGGTAGGCATGGCATGTGCAGCATGGCCCCATTTTGTGGGGATAGTGCTGTTTGCACAGGGTGCAGCAGTGGGAGGCTCATGTGGACAACAGAGAAACTCAGCTTGTTTGGCTCATTTTAGTATATTCAAGTAAAGGAAAGGAGACTCAGCAATGTAAGAATAAGCTCAATCTTGGTCCAAAAGTGAAGCAGAGAACAAAATTACTGCTCTTCTACATGTCTTCTAACAGCTCACACTGAGCATCGAATCTGGACCTTATCTCAATTCCCAGCACATGCAGCTTTTTTCCTGTTCACCAAAATATTTGCAGTCACAGGTAAAAGTACCTTTTATTGGTTTTACAGTCCCCTCAGATTGCTGTAAAAGAAACAGGATTTGAGTCAGTAGCAACTCTGTGTTGCTGAGCACAGAGCAAATTCCCAGGGCTTTTTATTGGATTTCTCTACCTGGTACTAGGCAAATCCCCCAGGGGGATCAAAATTACTGCAAAGTCCAAGAGGAGCAAAAGTTTCACAATAAATAGCTGGCCCAGATCCAGCAGGCAGACTGGAAGGCTGCCAGCCTGCCATTCCTCAAATAAAGATGGTTGGAATCTGCAAGTCAGGTCCCAGCAGTGTGAGCAAATTCAGGGCGATTAGCTGGCAGGTCGCTGCAGCACACACTGAAGCGGGAGGGAAGTCACATAGGTCTGCTGAGCAGGTGGCAGAAGGTCAGGGAGGAAGAGGACACCAAAAAGGGGTGAAGAGAGAGTCTCTACCTGATCAATGCACAGAAAAAAACCCCTTACAGAAAGTAGCACAAAGGCATATGCAAATACTTTATTACACATGCTGCCATGTGTGTAAATGATGACAACAGTATCTGGATTAAAACAAGGGCTGGAAAACCATTAAAAAACACTACTTTTTGGAAAAAAAAAAAATTCACTCACTTGAAAATTTGTCCTATGTTGACAATAGCATGACCAGCAGGTCGAGGGAGGTGATTCTTCCCCTCTACTCTGCTCTTATGAGAACTCACCTGGAGTGCTGAGACCAGCTCTGGGGCCCTCAATATAAGGACAAGGATCTATTGGACCAAGTCCAGAGGAGGGACATGCAGATGACCAGAGGGATGGAGCACTTTTCCTATGTGGAAAGGCTGAGAGAGTTAGGGTTGTTCAGCCTGGAGAAGAAAAGGCTCCAGGGAGACCTTTTAGCACCTTCCAGTATCTAAAGGAGGCTTTCAAGAAAACCAGAGAAGGACTTTGGACAAGGGCATATAGTGAAAGGTGTCCCTGCTCATGGCAGGGGGGTTAGAACTTGGCGATCTTTAAGGTCCCTTCCAACCCAAACTATTCTTTGATGATTCTGTAAATTTGCTCTGTAGTTAGAGAGGAAGCACAGAAGAATTTTGCTGGAAATTCTTGGTGGAAATTTTCTGCAATATTTTCTGTGACTTACACACTGTCCAGTTGCTTTTCCAAGGATGCTTTGTGGAGAAAGTGGGGGCAACCATCCTATGATGCTTCAGCAAGAATGAGCAAGGCTCTGAAACCTGAGCAGCATGCATACTCTGAGAGACATAGTCATGCAGAGATTTAAGAGCAGTCATAAATTCCTTACCCTGAACAACTGAGGCATTCTGCCCACACTGCAAAATATCACTGTTAAGAACTTCCCCACTGTGAAGACAACCCCATGCTGCCAGCAAGGACAGCCTACAAGGGCTGTGGTGGAAGCTGCTTCTCCAATGTGCTCCCTTTTCATAATGCTGCTTCAGGGCTGACCCAGAAATCCTCACCTGCAGGGCACACTAGGAACTACTATGAAATACAAGTTTATCAGTTCTATAAATATGGACGTCAAGCGTGAGCTTCTGAAACAAAGCAATTTAAGAGCGGATCCCTACGCACTCTACTGAGATATAAATCTCTTTGATGAACAACCATTTTTGACACGGCATTTTCTGAACAGGATGAGGAATCATGCTTAAATTCTTAGAGACTGATGAGCAGTTCTGGGGAATGTGAAAGAAACATCCCAGGCCTGAGCAAGGAGGGCAGCACTGTTTCTTCTGAACTTGTCTACAAATATTGCTGGGCATTAACAGCATGATAGATGTAACTGAAAACGCTGGATGAGTGGACCAAACATATGGAGGAACTACTTACATTAGGCTAATGCTAGTTTATATTTTCAGTCTGTATAACTTTGTCATGGATTTAAATCTCAGCAAATGGCCCTCTCCTCCTAGACAGCTTCACAAAGTCATCCTACTCGCCCTTTACTGCAGTGTCTCTGTCTGTAAAAATGAGACTAGTAACACTGGTAAAATATCCTGTGATCTCTAGATAGAGGGTATCTCCACACCATAGAATTGCTGGCAAATAAACATGGCCCTTCTATCCCACTCACTCAAAGCCTCAGGTCTGGATATCAAGTTTGCATGTGCAATACAAAGGGTAGAAAAATCGGGCACATCAAACTCAATTGCTTTTTTATCCTTCAGCCCAAGAAGCCACAGGGTGTGCATGACCCAGAGTTTTATAGCTCAGGGTGTTGTGACTGGGAAGAAGAGTGGAGAGTCTGCTCTCATGCTCCACTTAGATCTGCCGGAAATCACCCCTGCCCAAACCATGAAGAGCTTTAGCCTCCTCTATGGCTCACGTTGCCCTCCCCAGGAGCCACACAGTGAAATATCCACACAACTGCCATCACACTGGAGACTAGCTGCCAGGAGGGACCACCAGGGCTGCAGTGCAGCAGCCTCTGCTGGGGCTCCTGCCATCCCTCCTCAGCCAGGAGCAAAGGACAGGAGACATGACCTTCCACGACGCCTGTGGAGGCAACTCTGCACCAGCTCTTTGGAGAGAAAAAATTTTAGTCACCTTGTGTGGAAGATGCTGAGCATAAGGAGATGGGACTTCTACTTACTGCCACTGCAATGTAACTTGCAATAACGAGCAGTAAATGTAAACTGTGGAGTTTCCTACCACCAACAGGAAATTTCTAGTATTAGGAAAGTGTGTGTTTGTGTTTCTGCATGAATTTGCGCACCTATACATGCCTATGTTCTCTAAGGATGTTGGTCATTCCCAGGGACATGGATAATGACAGGCTCCATTTGTCCTGAAAGATTTATAACAAAGGAACAAATTAATCTCTACTTAGGCATCATGCAAGAGAACAGGGCTGAGCAAAAAGGCAGCTCAGCTTGGGCAAGCTTGTGGAGCAAGTTCAGGAAACCCCAGCAAATCAAATCAGAAGGTGGGGATTCCTTTGAAAAGTATGAGCTCAGTGCCTGCAGTGCCAAGCTGCTTGTAGAGATAAGGTATTGCATTCCACAGATGAATTTTGCAGGACCCATTCCTTGATAAAAAGTGACATCAGCAAAGCTCAAAAGGAACAACCCTTTTGCTAATTTGTTAGCATCTTTGGAGAGGTTTATGGAAGCGCATGTGAATTGTCTTATGAAAGCATGGTTTCAGCCAAGGAAACTATGAGATTCACAGTCTGCTGGCACGAGGATAACAAGGTCTAAATCAGACCTAGATGCTCATTAATTCATATCACATTCCCACCAGTGGTGCTCAGGTTCAAGTCCACCTCCTTCAAGTTAGCACAACACTCTTACGGTGTCATGTTTTCACAGTATCTGCTAAGAAGCAGTTGCAGTGAGGTGATGGTAAGCTTTGGTCATGTGTGAGCAAAGTAAATTCTCAGAGCCTTTAAAAGGCAAGAAGAGATAAAAGAGAAGCAAGACTTCCTTGAGGAAGGATGATGTATGGATATTGCAGTGTCAGGCTACGTAAACACAGCTGCAAATCTCCATGTAGAGTCAAGCTGCTTTATGGGGTGTTTATTACACATCTAGATGGATATCTCTTTATATACTTATAGAAAACAAATATCCACATAAAACACCCTTCTGCAGGCGCTACTCAGGCCTCTTCATTGCAAAGAAATTGTTACAAGTGGGATAAGGGAATACTGTGAAGCATTCAGATCAGAGTAGTGACTACAGGTTAGCTATCCCAAGGAGATCAATGGCATTGAAGTCCAGCACTCCACAGTCGCAACATCAGAGCACCTTCTACAGTCCTGCAAGCACTGCCACCGCTGGATCTTTTAGCAGCAGTTTGAGGTCATCAATCAGCTGCCAACATGCCACCAGTGCAGGGAAGAGTCACCAAAGCAGACAGTAGCACTGCAGTTTCATTGGCAACACAATAGAAATTGGCTCTAAAAGAAATGTGGACATAAAACCGAATAAAATCGGTTGGCTTGGCAAGAGAACAATCTGGTTTATCAAAACATTCATGGACTCGATACCTTGGCTTGCTTTCCTGCAGGCAGTCACCAGGAAAAGTGTCCAGGGATGATTTTATGCTATGTATTTCCCTATGGCTGGAGAGATACCTGACACCAGGTTTTGCACCTTTATAGCAAGCTCTGTACAGGTTGTTCACAACTCGCAGCCAGCAGTGTAGCTGGTTCTCATATTCATTTTCAGCCAGATCAGCACCCTAGCCTCTGGTTACATCACCTTTTGTGCCAAAACAAAGAAGAGGGCAGGAACAAGTAGCCAGTAAGAAAGGCATATCTCCTTTATGGTGTCTCTTGACTGGCATGAACTTTTCAGCCAAGCTTCCTGTTAACTTTCCTCTGAACCTCGCACCTACACCAATGAATTCTGATATTGCCTGTATGTACCTTCTTTTCTCTTCAAATTCTTCCAGATTTCTTTCAGAGGGGGTATATACCAGTCAGCAGAGACTAAGATAGAACTAAAAAAAAGAGCTAGAACTAGAAAAAAGAGCCATACATGGGGACTAGCCTGTTAACAAAGCTCCAGCTCAGAGAATGATGAAAATTTCCAAAAGACCCCTCAAGGACTTCTCTACTCTAGGACTGACAGGTGCTGAGTAAAGGGGATGCTTTTAACAGATCTCTTGCTACCCCTTGGCCCCACTGAACAGGAAGGGTGGGACACAGAACTGAAGACACAATGGTGTCTCTCTTGCTGGTGGAAACCCTTGATGTGGCCAGCCAAGTATTGGTGCTAACCCAGCAAAACACAGGTGGCTACACTCCTGACTAGCTTCCTGCTGCATTATACACCAATCCATCAGAGCATGTTTCTTCAGTACAGGCATAGCTGAAGAATTTGGAAAATAAAAGGGATATCAAAGCAGGTACCCAAAATAGAAAGCTGGGAAGAATATCCACGACCATCTATTGGAAGAAACCTAAACATGCGTAAGTCCATGGGACTTGATGAGATTCCTCTGCAGGTCCTGAGGGACCTGAGAAATGAAGTCACTAAGCCATCATCTGTCATTTTTGAAAAATTGTGGCAGCCAGATGAAGTCCCTGTTGACTGGAGAAAGGGACATATAACCTCCATTCTTTAAAAGGGGCATGGCCAGCAGGTCAAGGGAGCTGATTCCCCCCTTCTACTCTGCTTTTGTGATATTCCACCTGGAGTGCTGCATCCAGCTCTGGGATCCCCAGCATAAAAAAGACATGGAACTGTTGGAGCAAGTCCAGAAGAGGGCCATGAAGTTGACTAGAGGACTGGAGCACCTCCCCTGCAAAGACAGATTGAGAAAGCTGGGGCTGTTCAGCTTAGAGAAGAGGACGTTGCATGGAGACGTCAGCAAGTTTCAAGTACCTGAAGGGGGCCTACAGGGAAGCTGGGGAGGGACTCTTCATCAGGAACCGTAGTGATAGGACAAGGAGTAATGGGCACAAATTGAAAGAGGGGAAATTTAGGTTGGATGTTAGGAAGAAATTATTTCCTGCGAGTGTGGTGAGACACTGGAGCAGGTTACCCAGGGAGGCTGTGGATGCATCAACCTTGGCAGTGTTCAAAGCCAGGCTGGATAAGGCCTTGAGCAACCTGGTTTAGTGAGAGGTGTCCCTGCCTATGGCAGGGGGTTTGGGACTAGATGATCTTTTAGGGTCCATTCAAATCCCTTAACATTCTATGATTGAAGCAGTTATGCAGCATCTATTCTATATGAAGTAGATGTAGCATCTACTGCATAACTATCAGATATTATGGCATCTGTGGGTAACCTTTATTCTTTCCAAATTGTCTTTCTGTATTTAAAAAATCCCAAACTTCCTAATCACACAGCTTTTCCTCACAGTTGACTTCTCACTGTGGTGACTAACCAGATATGCTAACCACCTCAACAGAGGTTCTCTTAAACTGTGTGCCACACTTAACATTCTTAGCATAGCTGCAGCAAGAAGCTCCATTTTATGATTTAGAAACAGAAGTTTTCAGTTGCAGTAACAATTTTGCAGTCATTATGTATTTTGTGAAGGGGACTCTTATAAACTGCCCCTGCATCAGGAACCCTTTACCAGAAGAGAGCTTCTGGTGGAGAAGCCTGGCTCTAATAAAAGTATTCCACTCCTCCAAACATTATCAGATGACATGGGAGGTTTTCTCCCTTATTTACTTTTCCTCTGGGCAGGCTGAGTACCCAACCACCCAGAAACTCCTTCAAGGACAATACAAGGCACTCTGAATCACGGATGTCTCAGACACTCTCATGCCATCCTGCATCCCCTCCCACCGAGGGAAAAGCAGAGAAGGGCAACCAAATCCTCCCCCAGCAAAAGTGCATGGTGACAGGAGATGTAAGCTGCTTCCCCCTGCTTTTCTCCTCCTGCATGTCCTCCCTCTGTGTGTGGCTCTGAGGAGTGTGGTAAAAGGTGCAAGTTGTCATGGGAGAAGGAGAAGCAGCATTTCTCACAGCTGATTTTTTTGCCAGCACGAGCTGTAGTTCATGAACTCACTCAGCCTCTGGCCCAAGGCTAAGTTCAACTCTGTCTGAAGCCTGATGAAATGCTTTGCATTGCTCTAATATAAATTTTTATTTCAGCTGAGGTTTTTTCCACGGCAGGAGACAATTCCTCTGCCTGACTGATGAACAGGCTTTGAGCCGTGTTTGTAATGTATTAAAAGGGATTTGCTTTATTAACTTTCACAAATACCAAAAAAATTGGTATTTGTGAAAATTAATAAAGCAAATCCCTTTCAATACATTACAAACGTTTCTGTACATAAAATGTACAGTAAAAAAAATTGTGATCCATCTAAGGACCACAGAGGTTCTCTTCTTCACATTATGTCCAGTTGAGATGATCAAGATCCTGAACTTTAGGATTTTGTAATTCACAGTGAAAACTTTGACTGTAAAAAGATATTTCTAATACTAAACGGCTCCTTATGAGACCAAAATGTAGTGAGATCTAATGGCTGGAAACTTGGCTAAGATACAATTAATTTTAATAATCACTAACCATTGAGAGTAATTAGCTGCTAGATCAAACTACCAATGAATAACAATAATTTTTAAAAATCTTAATTTCTGGCCTCATTTAATTGAAAGTACATATTCCTTTATAAGGTGCACTGCAGCTCAAACAGAAGTTACAGGGCTGAAAAATGCTGTGACCTGCATTATACAGGTCAGGCTGGATGATCTAATAGCCCCTTCTGGCCTTAAATCCTATGAATTACAAATCTAGGGTGCTCTCCTTGGGGAGTTTGAAAATGCTTTGACAACATGAGGTTATAATCCTCTGTCATACTGTGGGCCAACCACGGCATCACCTCAATGTCCCAAAAGCCAGGTTTTACGGCTATCTCTAAAGGGATAACCTTTACTTATTAGGGTATTAAATATTTCAGAGGAATAGCTAGCAGATCTGATATGTGGAAAATTTCCCTTTTCCGAAGTGACAGCAGAGCAGATATGCATTATGAATGACCCTGGGCCAAGGACCTCTGTCTGCCCTACAGAAGCACCATCTACGTCTAGGCTGATGCCTTGATGCCACCCTAGCAGAGCCACAGCGACCTCAGCTAATGATATGGGCTTGTCCTCACTGAAAGAGCAAACAACCTGACCATCTGCCCCATCTCTCTGTATTGTAGGGAAATACAGGGATGAAGACTCTCCTACTTAGGTATTGCTAAACAAGCAGTGGAGCAAGGCAGTGTATGCTCATGTGGACACACCAACACCAGAATTAAAATGCAGGCATGTGGATTCCCTATCCCTGGAGGTGGTCAAGGCCAGGTTGGACAGGGCTTTGTCCCTGCCCATGGCAGGGCAGTAGAAGTAGATTATATTTAAGTTCCCTTGCAACCGAAACCATTCTATGATTCTGTGATTGTGAGGAATAAATTTTCAATAGGCAACTTTAAGCTATATAGGGGTTGCTTATTTTAGTTGCAGACTAGCAAGACTGCAAGTTGAAATTGCCTCTAAGAAACTCAGCTCAAGCTTTGGGAGACTTCTCTGTCCCGACATGTTAACACAAGAATGACTGGTTCCAAAGCAGCTCAGCTCCAGGAGGAAGTGCCCCACTTTTGTGTAGCAGGGAGCCCAAGCCAGCCAACCTGGCAGACACAGATGAGTCCACCCTCCCACCACCAGCACAGCACGATCCCCTGGTACCCTGGGTCAGCCTATGCCCAGCAGCTTCACAGGTCTGGCTAGATCCAGACCACGCTCCCTGGCACAGCAGATCTCCAGGGCTGCAGCATGGGGTGCTGAGCCATGATCCAGAGCTTTCCTGGACTTCCCAGTGCCACTGAGGGGAAGGATTCACAGGGGAAGGATTCACTTCTGAAGATCAATAAAGACTGGGAAGCCCAAAGACGTCCACTGAGATAGCATTAACATGCCTGAACCCAAATGACTCCTCTTTACAGAGGCAAGAAGAGCTTCAGAGGCCTTTTCAGTGTGGCTTATAGATACAGGAGAGCTGACTAATTATGTACAAACTTTGCTAGTGAAACAAGTGTGTGAACATCAAGGCTTGGAACAATTGTGACCATACAAACATCTCAGGGAATCTAATCATTGCAGTATCAGAACTGCTGAAGCAACATTTCAGAGCAGAGCAGGGAATGACCCCAGAGAGGATCATCCCAGCTCCTGCTCTAACAGTGTGACCACACAGCTGGTCATGCCCAAGTGCCTTGTGTAAAGCCCCTTGAGGCGTCCCTCCATTGCAATAGTCAATTGCAGATTGACTTACCAGATTTTATACATAAAGCTGCTGTAGAATGGGCCTGAATGCTTTTCATAAAAGTCTGATCCAAACCTCCTGAAGAAGATATTGCATTTAACTTTTGCAATCAAGCCTAATAAGTGTTTTTTAATATGCTACTGCATTGCTCAGCATGCCCTTTCTCTCCCTTCGCAGTCACATGGCTTTCCTACCGAGTTTTATTTTGACCTAAGGTAGCACTTTCAGCAGGCAGACATCATGTGAACAAACCAGAAAATCAACAGGCTGGTGATTTGCTGCTCCTCTTGTTAAGCAGAACAGAGAGAGCACCCTTGTCTTCATAATGCTCCACTACAAAAACCTCAGTCAATGAGTCAGTGAGAGGTTAGGAAGTTGCTGCTTCAGTCAAATTACCCTTAAATCTGTTATGAACTGTCCTGTAATCTCGTGAAAAACGGGGGACTAAAGATTTTGCTTCCTTGCTGAGCCTTTTTATCTGCTTTGGCCAAGGTCTCCTTGCTTTTGGGTCCCATTCCTTAGGCTGTGCTAAGGCTTTGTTACAGGATGAATGTGGGTATGAGGCAGGTGGGAGCTGTAAGCAGCAGAACATTGACTGCCTCATCTGGGACAGGGCTTAATGTTTCTGAATCATTGTGCTAAGTGTCTTCAAGACTTGGACAAATAGCTTAAACATGATAATAAAACATATGGAAACAAACATTCTTCTTTAAAAGAGGAATAACCTTGCTCCGAGTTCAACAAATGCATATGCTTTGTCTCGGTTGCCTTTGTGTAAAGGATGGGTTCATCACCAGTATTAGTTCAGAGCAATATGTTGAACTATGGATAATGAAAGGCACAACTACCACAATAGCAGAGCTCTATAAATAACCTGTAAAAACTCTTGGACAGACACATGTAGCTAAAGGACTTCATACTTCAGTGGGCAAAACCACAAAATACCAAAATAATTAAATTCGTCTCTCAGAAGCCTTGAAAATAATTGGGTCAAGTTTTTTTGCCCCCTCCTTTTTATAAGATAATTATGAACAACCCAATACACCCAGTTTCTGGAAGCAAAATTCTGCACATCCTTTTCTTTCCTTTCTGCTTCCAAAAAAGCAAACAAAAGAAAGAATAACTAAGCCTGAGCGCAGTTAGGTCTGCAATATGCCACTGGCTTTCCTCCGCACAGCTCTCTTTAAGTCAAACCAGCCGATTAGTTCCGAGATGTCCGTCTCTGTAGAATCTCTCTTCCCAAAGCCTACAAAAAATGGAATTGTGGTTGCCTGAACCAGAACAGTGCTTCTGGGACTTTTTTCATGCACTCTCCCTGTGCAGAAGAGTCAACATAATAGTGCAACATGACAAGATGTTGAGCCACAGTGCCAAGACAACTTGCACACTTTGCATTTTTCCTATTAGAGATGCATCAGTGATTCTAGAAAGGAAGAGAGGGAGAGGAAAAGAGAGAAAATAGTACAGAACAGCCAAGTCCAGCTCCAAAAGCCTTTGTGTTTCCATTTTTCTATCAAGATGAGGTATTACAAGACAGTGATGATTTGTAGCATTCAAATATTGTAATTATTTTTCCTCTTTATTAAAACTGCTTTCCCAGAAAAAAAAAAAACCAAACACAGAACAACCAACCAGACACCAAAGCAAACAAAAAACCACAACCAAAAAAAAAAAAGACCCAAACATTACAAACAAGATAGCATCCTCAACTGCAGACCTCATGCTAAGATGAGCAAACAGAGAAAAAACTAAAAGCAAGCCTTCTTTCTGATCCCTCCTCGCAGTTTTTCTGGGAAATATTTCCCCCAGATCACAGTACCAAAAATCCTGTGAGATTCAGTTCTTTTCTTAATACCAGGAATGAAAAAATATGGAAAGTTTTCAATGCATTTTCCAATTTTCATTTTTCTTCTGAACTTAGGCCTGATTTTAGGCTGGTTTTTCCAGGCTTTTTTTGATTTAAGGGAAAGGGGGTTTGCACTTTATCTCTGCACCCTTCCAAGTCAGGGCTCTCTGCAGTGCCAATGCAGGGTGTGGCAGCAGCCAGAGGTTGGCTCATGCTGCAGTCCCCTCCCTCAGCACCCCTCTGGTTTGGTGCCCACTGGGGTGTCCCTGGCCAGGACTCTCAGCCCTGCTCTGGCTGCCCCTCTCCAGCCCCAAGGTGCTGTGTAGCAGGGAGCCTTTCAGCCTCTCCAGGCATCCAGGGTGCCTGTTCTGGACTTGAGCAACCTACACCGTGACCATCATCTCACAAAGAGTCTGTGACTTCTCACAGCTCTTGAATCTTTTTAATTTGTAGTGACTAAAAAAGGGATTGCCCATTGCTGATGGGCCTGTGCTGGAGGCATGCACAGATCTGTTCAGTCATAAGGAGAAGGCAGCTCATTTTCAGCCTTTTTCACTGTAAATGCATTGGTAGATTGTGGGGCAGGAGGATGATATGATTTCTAATGGAAATTAGCTTAGTTATAAATTAGAAACATTACAATAGGATTACCCTCACAAAGGAAAGTATTATCTCATAATTGTTATTAAAAAACTACTGCTCTGTCGTTTTAACACAGTCAACTTAAAAACCTCAAGGCTGATAAAAGAGTTCACTCTCAGTGTTCTTTTTTTCAAGTAAGGAGAAGATATTTGGATTGACTTCCCTCCCCACCCCACCCCGCTTCTAAAATGTCACTAAATTGCGTCACAGCAGTACTGATCCATGAGCTGTATTGTACGTTTGCTTTTAAAGGTCCACAAATCCCAACTGTTTGTTAGGTGACAAATATGCCTGGGGCCCTGGCAGAGATTATTAACCTTACCATTTGGTTGGCTTCCTGACAGAGATCTTAAATCCTATGAATTATTTTTAGAAGGGCTACATCAAGAATTTCAGAGCTGTTTTATCATCTCTGAATCAAGCCTTGGCTGCAAATTCTGAACATCACCCCTACTTGAGAAAAGCAAACATATGTATGTATGTATAGGGATATAACAAATGAGTCCTTCAGACCCATCTTGACAATTAAGTTCATGGCTTTACATCCATTCTAAAGATGCAGTAGAAAAAGGACAGAAGGTCACAAGTTACTTTCCAATATAGAGCCTGCATTTAGCCCAGCACATGCTGTATGGAACCCTGAGCCTGAAATTTGCCAGACACCCTCAAGCGACAGAGGGTATTTTTTCAGCAAAAAGAAAATTAACTGCAGGATTGTTTTTGCAAATATGGCTCAGCAAACAGTTACCCTCTGTTGAGACTCTGACTTCTACACTGAACCAATAACATTTCTGCACAGAAACTTTCCTGCAAAAGTAAGTTTTTGCTCTGATAAAAATTCAAATATAGAAACCAGGCAAAGAAGAGCTACTTTTTTAGATAGAAATCACTTTTCAGCAAAACTTTTCCTCTTTGGCCTTGCCTTTCAGTTAAAAGTGTTTTTCCAAGCTACATTTTTAAAGATCATAACATGAACTCTGAAAAGGCTGGGCTTATGGGGAAGGGCAAGGCTCTACATCAGATTTTCTTTATTCATCCATAGGACCATTAGGCAAGTCCTGCAGACACCTTTGGGGGCGTGGAAGAGAGGGAGGTACACATCGGATGTGGATCCGTGCACCCATCCGTGTGTAAATCTCATGGAGAAATAGGGTTGGCAAGCACAGCAAGCTCCTTCCCTCTCGGAAGAGCCCATGATCTCTCCTTGATGGTGGAAAAAAGCAATTATCTTGGCAGGGAACCACTGAGCCCTGAACACACCAGGGCTGCAGAAGCCTCTCCTGAAGGCCACCAGCCACGTGCTGGAGCTCCCTCAATTCTTTGGGCTTGCATCTGCCAAAGATACTGATGTAGAAAAATCTCTGCAAAAGCAGCAACATGCTGCCAAAATGGGGAGAGCAACAGGTCTGAGATTTGCTCTTCATGGGCTATGGGAATTCCAGCATCTCTTCTGCAGATCCTTGGGCTGGGAGTCCCAAAAACCTAATAAACTGGGATCCAAGCATCCACCATGTTGGGAACCACGTCCTCAGATCACCCTTTGGGCATGTTTATACATTTAGGCTGCATGCAAATCTTGTGGCGAGCTATCAATTATAAATCCTCAAAGGCTTTTGCACTGTTATAAATGATACAGCATGAGAAATGTTAGAGTCACAGCTCAAGCGTTTTCCTAAGCAAAGTCATACAGCCTGGAGCCAGGAATGAGGTAATTACTTGTACAATAGAAATGTAAATTCAGTAACCTGAAGCGGGGGTGGGGGAACACAGAAGCGATACAAGTCCTTACAGAGACAGGTCCTGGGGTGAGTCTCAGGCACCAAGAGGCAAGCAGACAGGAGGAAGAGAAAGTTTTTCTGTGAAGTAACACGGCAACCAGAATAGTTTCTCTAGAAGTCACTTTTAAAATCAGAGGACGAGGTAACAGAATATCCCAGCCCCGGCAGCAGCAGATAATGAATTACTCCAAAAAGCTAGCTGGTTGAGGGATTAGCCAAAAAAACCCTATTTAAAACTAAGTACAATATCAATAGTTCTTTTCTTTTATTAACTTTATTCTAGTATCACACACCCTCAGGCCTAAGTAAACATCCTTTATCGTTCAGTCTCATCTAGTGAAAATGCTGACTGCCGAGTAACGTAAAACACAGGGTTTGCAGCCCTTCTGGGGTGGAATCAGAGGATTAGTATGCCTTAACAACAAACAACAGATTTTTAAAAAAGCCAGCATTCCCGGGGTTTCACAAACCTCCACAGAGAGGAGGAAAGCTCCTTCAAGAGCAGCTGGGCGTGGGAGCCCCTCTGATGTTCAGAACGGGGTGGGAATGACCCTGGGCACAAAGGGTATCCAGCACAGATCCATGAGCACCGTTGGAAGCCTCTCTGCCCGAGATAAAAGCCACATACCAAACCCCCCATATAGAAAGAGCTCAGGACACCTACTTGAAGGAGCCCGAGGCAGGAGAAGGTCCACTGGAACCATAAGGAAGAGAATAAGCAAGAAGACCCCAGCAATCCCAGCTCTTGAGCTCAGCAGAAAAACCCTCATCCCCCAGCTGCTTCCCATCGTCCTCCAGCCCCTCTGTCTAAACAAGTCAGCTGAAACCCGTAACCCGGGGGTGGCTGTTCATGGCTCCCACTGCAAGAGGGGTAAATCAGCTGTGTTTTGGCCAGACCTAATTGAAAACCCCAGTCCTACAGTCAGCAGGGCACAGGCAGCGGCCACCAGTTAAAGCTCATCAGCTGATGAAAATCAGCTCCCCATGCCCACTGTAGGTGCAACTGTAGGAATTTGCATCCTGCAAGGCTCTGGTCTGTTGAATGCACCCTGGTTTCCTCTACAGCGTCAAAAATAAAACTTATTTGCCGAGGTTTGGGATGGGGGGTGGGGACATGACAGCAAGATCCCGAAATGTTTAAATAAATGGAGGCAGCAGTGTTTTGAAGTACTGCTTGTTCCTCTCAAGGCTTTGCCCAAAGAAAGAAAAAGAGGTTACAAGAAAAAGAAGTGTGGCCTTGTGACTTTTTTATAAAACCCTGCTGCATCAGAAAGTTTGAAATACAAAAAGCTACTTTTACTGACTACATCAGTGCAGCTGGGCTGCCTTAATCCTTGGGTAGCAGTGTTTATAAATACTGCTCAGACAGGCAGGTTAGATCAGATTTTCTCATGAGCTCACCCAGGATGGTTGGCTTTCATGGACAGGCACGCTGCTGTTATCTCTTTTATCAGCCAGCGTTTTAACAGTCAGCTTTTGAAAGCCAGCCACAGTTTTCAGAGTCAGTCCTGGGGAGGAGGAGACGGAGGTGGCAAAGGAGGGTATCTTTCATCACAAACCTGACGTGGGAGAAGCTGTGTGTGGATTGATGCTGCTGGAGAATGGATCACTCACTGTCAGGCAGAGCCGGGCCATTTCCGACAGGCAGCGACAAAGCTGCTGCGGAGCCCTGGGCTCTCCCCGGTGGGCACAGGCCTACTGAGACCAAAGTGCCCCTGGAACGCTGGAGCCTGTTTTTGCCCAGGGGGTAAAGTGTAGCAGCAAAGGATATGGCACTAACCTCCTCCTTCTGCATCCCTGAGTGCATCCCAGCACCCTGGTACTCAGGGGATGGGGTCTTCCCACTGCAACACCTCACCCTAGAAACACCAGTGAGATGGGACCTGTGTATTTCGGCGAGGATTGTTCACCTTTTCATACAAGCCAGGGTTGTTAACACCAAAGGGCAGCAATGCTTCCAGCTGGCCCTCCTGGCACCGTGGATCCTGGCCCTCAGAAGTATTTATCTCAGTGGCATGGTCATCTCCATGGAGGGCCACATACCCTCACCTAGAGGAAAGCATCTTGCAAAGAAAGGATTTACCCACTGTAGAAACAATAAAATGAAGATGCGCTATCAGTAGAGCTTAAATTGTAGGAGGACGGCTAATCAGAGCCTAGCTTTGGATGGCCTGTGTGGCCTGTGGCTGGCAAGAAAGCGTTAACCCAAACCTCCTCAGTCAAGACACACAGAAAATCACCTTCAGTTCTGCTGCCTTTCAGCTGATCACTACAGAGGGGTTTCAGAACAGCAAACACAGCGCTGCCGCCCCAGGGAGAAATGAATCCATCAGGAGAGAAAGGGGAGAAGTCCCACAAGAAAAGCGGATTAAGGAGCGTTTTGAGGGGCGCAGCGCAAGGCCGGATGTCTGAGGCCGCCTCAGTGCTCGCCCTGCGCTCTCCTCCGCCAGTCGCCACAAGAGCCGTCGCAGCTGCGGGGCACGAGCTGCCCTTCCTGTCAAAAGCCATTTCGTGACAATCTTGCTGTGGGCATTTGACTGATGTGTCAGGAGAGCCCCGAGGAGATGAGGGAGGTGACATTATTGCTGCCACAGAAGAAAAGTGCAGATAATGAAAATTGTGGCTGTGTCAACAGTGCTGCTGAGGAAAGGTTTTTTCCTCTCTATGTTTCTATTCCTTCAAAAAGAAAAGCAAACCTCGAAGCGCTGGCAAAAGAAGAAGTATTTTTATGGGAGTCCACTGAAAAAAGCATCCAGTGTGAAGCTATTTGAGCTTATTGGCTCCACTAGTGTTAAACCCAATGCATCCCTCAGTGAAGGATGCTCAGCAAAAGAGCCTTTTCCTACATTTCCTCGTCTGTCCTTATTGTGATCCCAGTGGTGCCAGCCCAACTGAAAAAAAGAAGTTGAAAAAAAGCCACTACAGCTGCATGTGCACTCAGGAGGGCCCAGTGCATAACAGGTCCCTGACGAGGGTCTGAGCTCCAGCCACAGACCCAGCCCGGCACAGGAGGCTTGCACCCATCAACCCCACAGGGCACAGAAGCTCCCTTTCTTTCCTGAACTCCATCAAGCCTGAGGGAAAAAAAGCCAAAGCTCAGGTCTTCATAGCACCCTTCCAACTTCAAGGAAGTCACTAGTGAACCCACAGGACAGGGTTAGTTTTGGCTGATTTGGATCACAAAGCGCAGAGGCAAAAACTGCATTCACAAAAAAAAAGGGTGATCCACCTAGATGATTTCTGCCAGAGGGCACAAGTTGTCTTTAATTTCCAGTTGCCAAGGGCTGCAATAAGGGAGGGGGGAGAAGGATGGTCGCTGGGAGGCCAGAGTTACTAGCCCATGTCCTCAGGAGAGAAGACTTCATCCCTCTTTGCCTCTCTCTCTCTCAGCCAATTTCAGCTGAATTCAATGGAGTCTCAGAGGTGTAAGTCTCAAAAAGAATTGAACTTCCCCATGACTGATGAGACATAGCAGTCTGGGAGAATAAGAGATCCCAGGGAAAAGCACATGGCCCAGACTGGGCACATCTGGCAAGTGGGTCAGCAAATGGAATTAGTCTGGCTGACCCCTACCTGGACACTTGAGGAACATGGCTGGGCAGCCAGGAGAAGGGGGCACAGGCACAGCCTTCCCAGGGTCCCCCAGGACTTCCGCTCATGGGACATAACTTCAAAAAATACAGGATATTGCTGGGGGGAGGAAACAACTTTTAGAGTCACTTTCCTTGACTGCTGTCCTTGATGGGGGGTTTCCATGCTTTAGATAGAGACTCAGCATCCAATTCCTTGGCTGCAGTTTGAAGGCACATTATCTAGGTTGAAAACAATCTCCATATTTTCAGAGGCAACGGGGATTTGTCCTGTATGCTACACGAACACACCATTTCCAGCACAGGGTTGCACACCTTTCTGCAGCAAGTTCCAGTCAGAGCTGCAGGCTTCATGCAGCAATATCTGGTAGCTGATCACACTGGTCCTTTGAGCCTTGAATTTAATTAATAAAAAACTGAGAGTAAGTTAATCACTTTCAGTTATAATTGAATAGGTTTTATATGATATCAGAATGAATACCCATCCGTTTGCTGAGATTACAAAAAGTGGGGAAGAGAAGAAAAAACTCCTTCACTTTTGTTTGTGTATCACAAAGAAAAAAAAAGAAAACAAACATGCAATCTCTTCTTTCACAGCCCATTATACAGATTTATTGAAAGAAAATACCCAGCCCTACACGGATCTCTATGAAAAGACAGATTCAGTTCCTGTCACTTCTGACATGGAAGCGCATGCAGAAGTAATCAAGGTTTACTTTGCTTATGGTTCTCCGTGCATAGCTGGTGGTAATTGTTCTTCCTGAGCAGTGGGGCATTCTTCATTGTGAAAAAATCAATAAATATTTAATTCATAAATGCAAGAGAGGTGATGAGCAAAATATACAACTAATAAAGATAAATGGCTTTCGTACTCATGAAGAAGTTTCATAAAGAGTCAGTGGAAAAAGTGTCCCTGCTGAGGAAAGAGAACAAAATAAATGGTGGATTTTATACTACAAACACAGCATTGAATAAAAAAAACCACCCAAAAAACCACAACAGAAAACAACATTAATGCATCATTAATGTTGAGTCTTTAAATCTACAGAAGCCAGCACAAATATGAAGGAAGATTCCAGAGGCAACTTTAATTGGGACTTATTGTGGACTCTGTTATTGATGATTGCATACATTCAATTGCATAAACAAATTGCCAAGGCTGTATACAACTGGAATGTAAATAAGGGATGTGCAGTCATGTGGTTTCTCCTACACAGTGAGACCCATCAGGCAACATATGCAGCAGGAACAGCACATGGGTCACCTACAGATGCACACACATGCATATATGTTACATGGATAAGAATAAGGCAGAAATCCCAGCCAACCTATGGTATCTTCGAGATAAACACAAATAACTAGAAAATGTACTTATTTGCAGGCAAGGTAACAAAGATGGGGCTAACAATGCATTCTTTTAGTGCTTGCATAATTTAATTTGTTTCATCTGTTACATCTGAAAATGCTGAGACATGACAAGAATGTAACACTCCCTATGTGGTAAAGTACTTCAGTTTAGTCATTTTTATGGCCAAATGAAAAGTTTGTGTTATTTCATGTCCCATATTGCCAGTAAAACTGCAGCTGAGCTAACATGCTCCAATCCCTATGCCAGTTTTCCAAAGCACAACGTCCTGGGGACATACTCCCTAAATTGACTGCAAAGGCTTTGGAACCCTGCAAATGCAGCCCAGAGAAAGGGCCCCATCCATCAGTGGTGCTGTGCCAGAAAGGCCGGCATCTGCCTTGGCTCCAGCAAGTAACATTGTACCTTATCAGCACCAGGTGGTCACAGCTTGGCAAATGCAGGAGGGGCTAATTATTTGCATCACTGAGATTCCCAGAAACCCCAACTGAGATCAGATTCCTGCTGCAAGTACAAAGGAAATTGCCCCTCGTCGTGTCCAGGTAGGCTATTAACCTTTCAGAGAAGGGTTAAGTGTGAATGGGTCATCCTCTCAAATAATTCCCATTTCACGGGGGGAAGAACTGACCCTTCCACTGAATGCTGTGGATCGAAGTGGGAATTTTGGTTTCATGAAATTTTGTTAAAATTTAAATCAAGATCAAAAAAGTGATCCCAGACACTGCACGTCCCAAGGTTGCACACTGTGACAGAATCCAGAGCTGTCCAACTTCCCCACTGGCATCTCCCATGACCAGCCAGTCTCTTCCCACCTTTTTGTGCCTCCTCTTTAATCAGAAAAAAATAATGGAAGTGCTCATGCGGTGTTGCATCTTCTTTGCTACTTTTGCTTCCAAGCTTCCCAGCATCTGAGCATGGGGTGAAATAGACAGGGGGGACATTCTGCTGAGATGATTTAACTAATCTCATGCAAATGTACTCAGCAGTCTTGGTACCCATTGTGTTTTCACCTACATAATGGCCAAGACAGCTGAATATTGCTTTTTCCAAGGATAATAGCATTTTTATGCATTATTCCTTAAAGCTTTTTGTGCTCACACACTGAAAAACAGCTTTAGCTGAGGAATAGCTGAAGTCAATATACTTAGTCTCTGTCCAGGTAATTATGCATCCTTCTCCCATGCTAGCTTAAGAGAATATGATAATGATAGGACATCATTAACATGTCTATTTTCCCCCCCTTTTCTTACTTTCATCATGTGGAATGGAGAACTGCAGTTAAGCATTTATTATTGCATATTTTCTGACTTATATGCCGCCTATTTATCCTGCATTTGAGGAACGGGAAGGATTTTGCAGGCAAGACAAAACACAAAGGACTGGTTTAAATCAGAAAACAATACACTTGCCCCTCTTGGTATGAATTTATGTGATTTACTGATTTCTTAATTGTCTGAGTTCAGAGGAAAAGTACAAAAAATCCCCAAACTAGATATAGATATATACAATTTCCTTTAGTAATAGAAAGAAAGCCAAACCATTCAATAATGGTAGTGGACGAGTTGTCAGCTCCTCTTCTACATCCTTCACCAATTTTCAAGTTAATTTGCCAGTGATAAAATCCACCTCAGTATACCTTCTTCCCAAGGAATCGGGATTGGTCGTGAATATTAACATCAGCGGTTTGTTCCCCCTTCAGTCCTGACCAAGTGTTGCTCCTGCCCATGCTCATGGGTTGACCAATACACAAAGACTCCTGAGTAAAGACTGGGATTCCAAATCTGAGACCAATGGAGCTGGAGGATTTGGCTGGAAGGCATGGGGTGGGTTGCATTTGAGCAACCATGAGCATGCAATACGAGAAGACAATCAGCCCGTGGTCACCTGAACCGTTACCTGGAAAAGCTGCAGCAATGTGGCACCTGCAGTAACATTCCGGAAAGCCACAACTTCCATATAGGTCCAGTATATTAAACCTGGCTGTAAAAAAGGAATGACAGTAGACTTACAAAAAATGTAAGTGCTGAATTTTGTAATAACCAGCCTTTAACTTATGCTCCTGAGAGAGCACTTGGACTGTTGATCTATCTACAACTGACCTTTCAATCCATTGGCTTCTGCAGGCTGTAGGAAATTCCTGCGGATTTTGATGGTTGTTGGCTTATATCCAAGGTCCATGCCTTACAGAAGCATAAAATCCATTTTGATGCTTTAAACAGATATGGAGAAAGCTCCAGCCTGCCCCCGCCCCCCCCAAAAATATGACTGCTTTCATTGTAGGTGTGTCTCATGCTGTTTGATCATTGTTCAGTGTCTCAGTGTCTTTCAAGTTATTTCTATTACAAGGAGAAATTGCTGAGAGATTCAGGTAATTTTAAGCAATCCTGTTGATTTTGATAAGAAAAAAAAATACAAAAGCCTTGAAGACAGTCTGAATCAAATCAGAGATAATTTCTTTATCATCTTCTAGCCTGCACATGTACTTGTTGTGAGAATTTTCAGCCATTCTCTCCAAATTGTATTTCCAACTTTATTTTTCTGTCTCCAGGACTTTCTAGATCCTATTTTTCCTTCTTGTTTCCTGGCTACTCAGACCAGGAACACACTCCAGTAACAGCGCCTTATTGTTTAGATCTTATTTTGAGCCTCAGAAAAATCTTTTCATGTTCCTTTTTCTGTTTCCTGTTAATTATCCAGAGCCTATGTTTTGGGCACTGAATCCACTCACATTTATTCCAGAAAAGGAGATTATCATCTTCCTTCATGTCTCCTGAATGAAAGACACCATCACACTGACACGCTTTAATTAAGCTTCACCCAACCACCACGAACTTCAGACATGTTTTAAGAGAGATTATATCAGCAGAGATAAATTTAAAAAAAATAAATTATGGAGCCAAAAAGCTTCCCAAAATGGAAAGAACATGCAACAGCAGCATGTACTGTTCTGTGGTGATGTAAAAGCCCACACGGATTGAGTGAATGCCTGGTGAATGTACAGGAGCCATTGCTCCCAGGTGTCTGCTGGAGATGGGAGGGGTAACTCGAGGAGCAAGTCACTCTGACAGCAGATATAAGCCAAACTATTCTCCTTTAAAAGGAATAAAAGGAGAAAACTGTGGACTTCATTTAATTTGGTAAATTTCACCCAGGTGCATGGAAACATTCCTGAATTGTTCCACGGAGACCAGAACCAACCCTTATTTGGGCCTTCAACTGTTGCTTAACACTTGTGCTTCAGAGCAGCTTCTTCAACCTCCAGCTTCAGGAACTTCCAAATACACTGTAAGTGGCTTGTGAGGAAGCAAAGTTACTAACAGGATTTTTGGTGGGTGCAGGATGATTGCTAGAGAAGAGTTGCAAATTACTGGAAACTGAGAACACCTTTGGGAGGTTGGGTTTTGGTTTTTTAGTTGATTTTGTTTGGTTTTTGGTTTGTTGGGGTTTTTTTTTCCCAAATGCCATTTTCAATTAAACCATTCAGTGAAAGCAACATTTGGCCAAAGCAGAGCGTGATTTTCACAGAACAGCAATAAAATATTTAGCATGTTTATGTTCCCAGAAATTAAAACCAAACCAGAACAAAATGCATAAAACGAAACATTGTGCTGAAATGGGCAGACCAGATTAGTCTTTTGCTGGAATACTTCTGGTTTTGCCCTTTGTCTGATAAATGCTAGGCGACTGACAATTCCCACTTCATCAGTAGGAGCTGGGGATGCTCCATCTGTGATGAGCTCTGATCTGTTTACAGTCCCGCTTACAGCTGCCATCCCGGTTTAAAAGCATTCTAAAAGAAAGCTTTTCCTGTTTATAAGCTCGCTTAGCCAGACGCCTAAGCGCCCTCCCAGTCACTTAAGCACACATTTAACTAAAGTGCAGGAGCAGATTCCCGAACTTAAGAGAGGCCCTGACACTGCGAGCAGGGCCAGGTTGTTTGAAGTTAAGCACATGCTTAAGTGCTCTGCTGGATTTCTGCCCAAACTGCCAATCTTTTACAGTTAATCATTTATCACCCCGCTTATGTTCTGGTAGTTATGCTTCAGTGTGCAAATATGTAAATTGCTTTCATAAAGCTCCATGCACTGAGCACAAATACTGCTTCCTCAGCCCTTTGCAGGAGTTCTCCAGTCCTGTGACACCCCAGATAGATCAAGCAACACTTAGAACGGGCAAGAAAGTTACTTCTCCCTTAATTAAAAAGAATCATTACCGTGTTCGTCTTCTTAATGGCGAGGCGCATTCGCAGACTTGCAAAGTAAGCAAATGAATAATGCCATTTAGCTCTAACCTGACAAGTATCACACATTTTGCCTCTAGAAGCATGTACACCGATCCATCTTCCTCCTCCACTCTGACAGTGAGAAAGGGATCAAGCTGTCAAACGTATCATAAGCATATTTGCATAACTTTGGCACAGATTAAGTTAAATCACTGCCTACAAGGGTATTTGCAATGCATCACAAGGTAATTCTCCCAAACACCAGTGACCATTTTAATTTTTCTTTCCCTCCTGAGGTTCATTGCTGTGAACTACAGGGGAAGGTCACCTCCACTTACCTGTGCTCTGTTGCTTTGTATTCAGAAAGCTCACAGCTGCTGTGATTTTTCACAAAGAATTAAAATTGCCACGAGGAGAGAAAATATAGTTACTGCCATTCAGTTCCCATACATTTATTGGAATGATAGGCAGCAATGGTGCCTCAGTGAAATAGAGCCTTAAAACACAATTAGTTGCAGTTCTATAAATTGCAGAGCCAGTTATTCTGTGCTCCTGCCCATGGGCCTTCCATGCACCCACTAATGAAAAGACTGCTTTTCCCCAGATGTCAGGTACTTTAGCAAGAAATGAGCAGTGGGAAGGGAAAATGACTGAGGCTGTTCCCTTGCTCTGTAGAGTAACTTTTGTAAAAATTTATTCTCTGTCAAGCAAACTGCCTGAAAAAAACCCCCCCTGCAGTCAGCTACATTTCTAAGAGGAAGCTTGAACACTGCTCAGATTGAATCATATTAAAACGAATTAATGCCGACAGCTGGTCTCACAATCATTACTTGAAAAAAACTAAACATCAAGCTTTAAGTATAAATTAAAAAAACCCCTCCTAAACAAACAAACAAAAAAGCAGCAAACTAAGCAAATGGGCTCTTCTGTGATAGACTGGCTGCCATTATGACCCACTGAACAGGACAAAATTAATTCCTTGAACAGTCCTGGGTTTGGGTGCTGACTGCAAAATGCTCCTCAGATTCTCCTTCAGAGCTGGGCTGGCAGGTCAGGTCCTGGGCCACCCAGGACACAGACAGCTGGAGGAGCAAATGTAGGAGGGATCCTCAAGGGGGATCTCTGAAAGCCACGCTTGGGAAAAAAATCTTAGGCAGGGTTCACTGCATGGCTCTTTTGGAATTGATGGAGAAATAAAGCCCCAGGAAACGAGGAGCCCCAGACAAATTTCAGAAGGCTTGTGTTCAACTGCAGGTCTTGGATGGAGATTTGGCCATCATCCCAAATACTAGGAGGTTTTCCTGCACTATGTAATTCTTTAAAAATGACATGCATATTAATTTCTTCTTTTGGCTGTAACTACCAGTTAATTACCAAGTTACATCAAAGCAAGTAAGTCTGTAGCATTTTAAAGGAAATATAATGTGTTAATGTAGGTTAGAAGAGACACAGAAAGATACCGCTTGTATGAAAAAATGCATGGTGGTGAAACAGATATTTTCCTTTCAGAGTAGGTCAGATATAACAAGCCCTTGATGGAAAATATCCACTCACTTCTGGAGATCTAGTGAGATGGAGACACAAACATCTGAGCAGCTAAATATAGTTCTGGATAGCAGTGCTTTGTACAGTAAGTTCTAGTATCTCTTAACTTAATATGGAAATTGATACAAAAATAAAATCACAGCATTTTCAGAGCCTGTCTCTGCTTGTGTGCTCACTGGGACTCACACCACCAAATTTCAGCCTCTGTTGAAGTTACTCTGCGGTTTTTGTCTTGCACTGCCTCACATGCCAAGAGGGCAGAATAATGATGTCCATCACTAAAAGGCCACGTCTATTGAGATATATAAAGGTTACTCCACAGAAAGTCAATATGAGAACTGCACTGAGAAGGCCTTGTCCTTCAGCTTTTCTGCAAGAGCAATAAGCTAAGTTTAATTAGAGGAGTCCAGGTCTCGGTCAGAGATTTTCCCAGCTCTAAATGCCAGTGGTTCAATTTTGCAACGTTTGTTACTGGACACGTGCCCTTTGGATCAGCTTGGGGTTGCTGACGCTTGGGGATGGGCATGGGCAGGTACTGCTGGAGCAATGCCGCAAACCCCTTGAGAAGGAAGAGGAGGCAGTGGGAAGAGTGAAGAGCCATGGTAGTGACACATGGCTTTCTCACCCTTCTCCTTCTCGCTTTGAGGCAAAAACGTTGGACCCGGATGTGATTGTTTTTGCAGTGATTTAAATTTAAATTCCCTAGGCCTGACTCTGTGCTACCCTGTTCCTTGCTCAACCACTGGTGCCAGCATCAGGTGTGCAGGACTTGGTGGCTGTACAGTGGGTCACAGGACAATTCAGGTCAGGAACGACCTCCTTGCAGCAGAGGTGACACCCTGAGAGGGAGGGTGCAGAGGGCAGGAAATTCAGAGTAGAAGTGGGCTCCATCCCTGGTCTGCAGTCATAGATGGCTGTGGGGAGCTTGGTGTGGTGCCTTCTCTTCTGGTCTCAGAGAAAGCACTGGATGATATCCAGCTGTTATTAACAGGTTTGTCAGCAGTGAAAGGTAAACCTTTAAGTCAGCTTCACTTTATGTAACACTAGAGGGATTTGCTCTTACAACTCACATGGAAAATAAAATGCAAACAAAACAAGGTGTGTTGTCATCCGCTTTATACTATCCACCTTCAAAGTTGGAAAGTTATGCCAAGCATAAGTCAATAAATAAACAAATAAGGAAAATATCAACAAGCTTGTTGACAGAGAGTGCCATGCTTTCAGCCTTCTCCTTCTTCTTTTCAGTCCTCAAATACTAGAATACTCTGCCCTGCCCTGCCCTGGGGTGAGGAGGGAGCTCTTGCAGGAAGCAGCTGAATTCAGAGCCTCTGTAAGCTGCTGAACTGGATTCAACACTATACATCCTTATGAACATAACTAGTCCAAGACAGACCAGTGAGAACTGCAAATAATTTGGTGACCACCAGCTGCTGTGACAGTCAATTCCGGCTCACCACAAGCCCTGTCTCATGGATGGATAACCAGGACTGATCTGGGGCTGTACCACACACCTGGCAGCACTGCAAGAGAGGTTCCCAGACCCTCTCCAGCCATGGCAGCTCACAAACCAGCTTCTCAAAGACAACACACAGGAGAAGAAAGTTTCTCACCTTCAGGCTGGATGAAGCCATGTGATGATGGAGAAGGACACATCTGGAGCTGTCCCACCACTGACACACAGCACACCCCAGAGCAGGTGCAAGATAGAGAAGTTCTCCCTTCCGTACCACAACTACAGCTCCCAAAAATATTCTCTTCAGCAGGCTCCTTCTCACAGAACCCCACATCTATCAGATGCAGAAGCAAGCACGGCACCCTCCATGTTCTCATCCTTTTTGCCAAAGACATCTGGGAGAAGTACTCCCACCACTCCAAAGCCATGGGAAAAGGGACTGCAGGATTCACACAATTTGGAGAAGTAATGAGCATCACATCCTTACAGATTAGCTGGGGTGGTAGGAGCTGAAAAAACATTTGCATTGTGGCTTCTCCAAAACAGACACTGCAGTTTAAGGTTTGGGTGAGACCATGAATGTTCATTCATATCTTTGTTCTCATTCAAGAATGTGAAGACTGTAGCAGACTTACAACTAACAGGCACGGCATGCATTGAAATTGCCAAAGCTTGTAAAATCTGATTTACTCTGTGAGGGAGAAGGGGAAGTTATTTAGTTTGAGTCATAAGAGGTCTTGATACAATCTAAGCTTCATCATTTCTGAAGAAACAGCTCACTCCCTGGGCAGATATCAAAAGGCTGCTGTGTACAGCCTTGATAACACAAAAGCAGAGAACAATTCCTAGTGCTGAAGATTACAAGACCTTTGTATCAGCTGCTCTTCAGTACAGTTTCTCTTGCATTACACCACCTGATGGGCACTCTAGGTTTATGGTTAGCTCTTCAGGGATCCATGGATCTGAAATCAAGAAGATAGAAGCTTTGCAGAGGTTTTTAGTTGAAAAAAAAATGTGCAGCCCTTGGCATACATAACAATGTCAATCTACCTGCCTTTTCCTGCCTGAGGTCTTCACTCTCTGGAGCCTCACCTGCTCCAGCAGTCAGAGAGTGCAACTCTGCTGCAGGTGAAAGAAGGCAGGCAGAAGGACTTGGGGTAATTCTGCTTTCATGCCCTTTAAAGAAAACATGGTGGAAGCCTCTGCTGGCTCAGAACCCCCCTTCTGTTGCCTGAATCCTATCAGGACCCCATGAAGAGGCATGATGATGCTTTAAGACCCACAAGTAGAACAAAAGAAATCTTAAACCCATCAAAGTATAAAATTTTACTCGCTAGTTTAGCTGCTAAGGTTGGGAAGGGCTTTTTATTGCTAATGCCATTTGTTTCTGGAGAAGAACTCGCATCTGTGGGAGGGAAGAGTCAACTTTGTCACACACCCCATGGGGCTGTGTAAAGTAGCTGAGTGGTGGAATTTTTGACACCTCTCCATGCTGGAGTCAACCCAGAAGTGCAGGCCAAGACTCCAGCAAGAGCCTCCCCTGGGGAGACATGAGAATAACACAGCCAATCCTTTCTCTCCATGAGAGCTGCTCTCTAGCACTCCTGTGGCCTCCGACAGAAACTGAATTCACACATGGCACAGAGATGCAAGGAACCAGAGGGGGAAAGGGAAAGGTCAGCTAAGGTTGCTACCACTATGGCCCAACCAGAGCAAATGCCAAACAAGAACAAACCCCCACAGAGCAGCACTAGGGGAAAACAACAAGCATGTTGCAAATATTCCCTGTGCTCTTTGTCCCCTTTCTTCTCCTACAAGGAAGGATAGAAAAAACAAAACCCACTTTGTAGAAAAAGGTGCCATGCAGAAAGAGTAACTGATGCAGGTTGTACTTTGCACATTCCTTTCCACTTGCTTGCATACCAGAGTATACAGATTATTCCTGCTACCACAGATGAGCTGCACCAGACGCAGTGGGCTGAGATGCTGTTTTATTACCAGCCCCCTGTGGTAAGAAAAGGCATCAGGCCTGAGCTCCTCTGCATTCTCCCAGGGATCCTGCAGTGCCAGCAGTATGGACCTCCT
Source organism: Pomatostomus ruficeps (assembly GCA_013400735.1). Taxonomy (NCBI): domain Eukaryota; kingdom Metazoa; phylum Chordata; class Aves; order Passeriformes; family Timaliidae; genus Pomatostomus; species Pomatostomus ruficeps. Next base: position 5,755 of record VYZT01006691.1, on the reverse strand, counting down.
AATAGGTAGGACAGCCACTTGGTCTTGTCATAGATAACAAGCGGTTTTGATGAGCGTACAGAAGGTGTGACTTAAGGGTGGCAGCCTGTGAGTCCCACATTCCTACTTTTTCAGCCAATTTCTTCTCATCACACCAATGCCAGCTGTTCAGCTGCTCCCACGAGTGACTTTGTTCTACAAGCAGCAGTTCTGCAGAGCAGTCACTCCCGCAGTGGAGGCTGGGATGGTCAGTGCTTGCCGCTGCGTGCGCTGAAGGGACAGCAATGGGGACAGAGGTCTCAAGATGTCAGCCAGGTCACACAAAGCTGAGGATACAGTATCAACAATGCTACAGGACACTGCAGATAGTTGTGGGGTGAGGATGAGGCGAGGATAGCTCTCCATAGCGAACACTCACTGGATCCTGGAACAAGTGTGGCACATTCCCATGCCTACACGCAGAGTTTGCCATAGTGGCAACTTTCCAGCTGCTCGTGGTTGCCTTGGCTGTAGGATACAACCACCAGCAATGGGCACATGCCCACCTTTAGGTGTGCAGTCTGCAGGTACAGCCTGTAACAAATGCAAAGTATCTTCTGTGACTGAGGCCAGCTGTGAGGCAACATGCCCAGAAGGACCACTGGACCGCTACCTAGTGGAAAAAATTACTCTTTTAACAGAACTCAGACACTCTCACAAGGCACTCTGAAGATGCACAGATCACTGCGGGCCCATGATGCCATTTTTTTTCTAGTATTCAACAAGCAGATGGAGGTTTGTGACCGGTTGCTCCCAGCCAAACTTCCTGCAGAGGGATGACCAGTTTTCAGTGTTAAACAGACATGTGACCATGGCCAAATGCCAGATGGCTGGAAAGAGCATTGGAGCAGCCCTCATGATGCATGTCTGGCCTTGGCTGCCAGCATCATGTACCATATGTATCAGCTCCCAGATAAAAAGGCCTGGCTGCAAGTTGGGCGTGTGACACAGGGATACTACATAGCACAATTTTTAGTGATGTCATCACAGAATGGGCCAGAATGAACAACAATTTTTCTTTTCTTTGCTTCTCACTTGCAATCAGTATACAGGGAATCTGCATTAGATTCATTGTGCAGCCATTACTGATGCTTGTAATCAGGAGCAGAACACAAGTGGAAAGGAAAACAAGGAACAAGCCTCTGCATGGCATCACTCTCTGCAAACCAGCAACTCCAGCGGCACTTTCATGACCTCTATGCTGATCTATCTCTGGGCTGCTATGGAAACAATCAAGTCACTAACCTTCCTTCCCACCCTGTCATGAGCTGGCCCAGGGAATTTGACTGCTGTTTGACCAGGTTCCTTTTCATTTGGATCAGCTACGGGGGTGTCACACTGCTCAGCCCGTCCAAGCTCACAAGGCAGCAGGAGAGCAATCAGCAGCAGCAATTTGCAGTGGTCGTCCCAAATTGCGGAAAGATGTTGTCCTACAGCACCAGCCTCACAGCACACCAGCCTTAACCTGCCTCAGCATATCCTCACAGGCACGCTAACAAAAAGCACCGCCTGTTTCAGAGCTATTCCAGTGCGTGTGCCACATCCACATTGGTTACATGCAAACCAGAGATCTGCCCAGACTGATTTCATTCATGCTCTAGTCTGGGAGCTGCTTATGTGAGACATGAAACGAAGCTAGAACTTTGCAGACTGTAATGAGAGGATGCGTGAACAAACAGCTGGCAGCCAAGTTAGAGCAACAAAAAACCCCAAAAACCTACCTCCCCAAAAAACCCAACCCAAAAGATAGTTGCCTATGTATTTAAAAAAAAACTTTGTTGCTGTTTTCATTTTCAAGAAATACATATGCTTGAAGAATAAACAGAAGCTTTTTTATTCCCACATTCCCATTGATGTCTAAATGGCAACCCTCAAGTGCAAATTTCAGTCATGTGACAGCATTTAATCCGTATCAGCAGAGCACTCTGATCCCTGGATGGGATTTTGGTGGTCTAGTCCATTAACTCTTATTTACATTTCAGAGCTAGAGGTTGCTTCAGAGGAAGCCTGAGGATGCTTTATCACGTGGAGTGGTGCTTAGTCCTTCTGGGAAGTCCAAGTTTCTGTGTAGTTAACAGCTGGGCCAGTCCATTCATCACCATCATAAATATGGTCAGTGACATCACCAGCACATAGTGGCTGATGCTGCAAGGAAGAGACAGATAAAAAAAGTGAGAGAAAAATACAAATTTGCAGAGGAAAGAAAAACACTCTTGACATAAACGACCCTCTGAACAATTTTTATTTTTTCATTTTAAGTAGGCCTCATTGTTCACCTAGGATGTAATTTTATATACGCTGCTCTTAGAAGACAAGTATTATAGCAGCACTGTCATGTAAAAACCCACGTCCGTGACAAAATAAAATGGTGGGGACAACAGAAAACACAACTGAGCGTACACCAAGTAAGAGTTACCAGGTGTACTTCTCATTCAAATGGATAATTCAGTATATGTGAGTGAAACAATTGCAAAACTTTCATTTGCTGTCAACTACAACACAGAATCTAGAGAGAACTTGCCATCAGGCAAACATTCATTGGTAGTAAGACAACTCATATATTTATTTCAGATCAAGTGCAATTTTCTAGAGGAAACACTATGCTAGTGACAAGTAGCTTTAAGAATAAAAAACCAAACAAAACCAAAACCCCACTGTTTTTTCCACTCAGCATTGTTAAAATCTGTAGAATTCTCTGCTGTGGTAGCACGTGCAAAGAGATTACAGAGATGAATTCAAGAGTGGCTAATAAACACAATATGAAAATGCAGCTTCTGGGTTAGGAAGTCCTTAAGTCACTAATGATTAAAAGGCTAACAAGCAGCGAGCTTGTTCTCCACTTGCTCAAATTCTGTTACCTGATGTTCTCAGGTGTTATAGATGGGCTATCTAGGGTCAGACTGAGATTCAATCCAGGACATTCATCATTCTGTGTTCAATGGGTTCAAGGCTCATTTGGAATTAAATTTGGCTAAAGATGTCCAGAATAACAAGAAGGGCTTCTTCAAAGACACCAATAAAAAAGGGAAAACTATGGAAAATGTGGGCCTGCTACTGAATGGAGCAGGGACCCTTGCAACAGAGGCTGAAGCGAAAGCTGTGGTACTGAATGCATTCTTTGTTTCAGTCTTCACTGCCAAGGCTTGCTCTCAGGAATCCCTGACTCAGGAGATCAGGGAAAAGGTCTGGAGGAAAGCAGACTTTCCCTTCACGTGGGAGAATTGGGTTAAAGACCATTTAGTGAAACCTGACATCCACATGAGCAGATGCCTCCTCAGAAAGTTGACTGATGTCACAAAGCTGGGAGGAGTGGCCAATACCCCAGAGGGCTGTGCAGCCCTTCAGAAGGACCTGGACAGGTTGGCGAGATGGGCAGAGAAGAACTGCCTGAGACTGAACAAAGGCAAATGCAGGGTGCTGTACCTGGGGAGGAATAACCCCAAGCGCCAGGACAGGCTGGGGGCTGACCTGCTGGAAAACAGCTCTGCAGAGAAGGACCTGGGGGTCCTGGTGGACACCAAGCTGTCCATGAGCCAGCAGTGTGTCCTTGTGGCCAAGAAGGCCAAAGGTATCCTGGGGTGCATTAGGAATAACACTGCCAGCAGGTTGAAGGAGCTGATCCTGCCCCTCTGCTCAGCCCTGGTGAGGCACATCTGGTGTTCTGGGCTCCTCTCTACAAGAGAGACAGGGAGCTCCTGGAGCAGGTCCAGCAGTGGGCCACGAAGATCATCAAGGGACTGAAGCAACTGTCTTACAGGGGAAGGCAGAGAGAGCTGAGCCTGTTCAGCCTTGAGAAGAAACAAGTGAGAAGGGACCTCTCCAATGTCTATCAGTATCTGAAGGGACAGTGTCACGAGGATGGATCCAGGCTCTGCTCAGTGGTTCCAAGCAATAGAACAAGAGGCAACGGGCACAAACTGGAGCACAGGAAGTTCCACCTGAACATGAGGAAGAACTTCTTTACTGTGCAGATGACTGAGCACCGTAACAGGCTGCGCAGAGAGGCTGTGGAGTCTCCTCCCCTGGAGAAAAGCCATCTGGACGCAATACTGAGTAATGTGTTCTGGGGGACTCTGCTTGACCAGGGAGGTTGGACTAGGCAATTTCTGGTGGTCCCTTCCCACCTCAACCATTCTGTGATTCTGTAAGATCTGAATGACCAGTAGTCATTCAGAAACCAGAAACCTTCCCAAGCCAGTGACATTTCAGGTTAAAGTTGCAGATGAAACTGCTGCACCCTTGTCTATTATGCATTCAGTGTGGCTTTAGTTTTTCCTGGGGCTACTGATGAAACTGGCACTCTGACATGAGAGATACCTCCTGATACCCAGACCTCCTGATGCACCCATACCTATTATTTCAAAGTAGATGGCTCTTTAGGACAAACACAGTAACTTCAGACTCAATGAAGTCTGAGTTTAGTCACAAAAAAGGATTGCAAGGAACGCTTGCTGGCTTAGTGATGTGGAATTTCTGCCAGAGGACTCATTCAGTTTGAGAGTTTAGCCACAGAAGAGCAGTAAAGCTCATAATGCCGACGCTATCAATCCTCACAACCCTGAGACTGTGACAACTCTGGCGCTAGCCTAGAACAATTTAGCCCTATGAAGTGGAGAAACACCAGCTCTCAACAAAGCTGGGCCACTAACCAGTGTGAGAGAATAGAAGTAATCCAAGAAGTTCTTCCACAGCCAGGCTACCAGCAGCCGAAGGACCAAAGTGTATGGAGAACATGGAAACAGACTTGTTGCATGCTGTAAGATTTTTGTTTCAGTTGAGTCTGAGTAAAACATCTCACAAATGCCTTGCTCAAAATATATAGTTTTAAGAAATCAATTAGAAAAATCCATCATCATAAAAGGGCTCAGACCTCAACGAGCATAATGAGCAGCAGAGCAGCACGTCTATGTCTACGAGAGCCAAGCTCCTGTCCTATTTCTGTGGGGAAGTGTAAGAAGACACAGGGAGAGCATGAAGTCAGGCACAAAGCCTACTGTCACCTGGGCAGTGCACTTTGGACTTCATAGTTCACAGCACATTTACAACAACAAAGATAACACAACTCCCTCAAGAGCTGCCCTTGAAAGACCACCTGGCTGTGTTACAGCTTTGGTTTCAGTTCTCCATGGGAAAGGACATACTGACAGATGAAATTCAAACCCCTGCTGCAGTTATCTTCATGGCCTAATGTGCCCTTGGGGACTGTAGACTCACCACAGGTAGACAAGGTTGCTGGTTCTTAAGGGAACAGCAACTCTGGTAAACAGCTGGACACTTAGTGTCTCCTGCCTTTCTGGTAACACCTCAGCTTTCCTTCTCACCTGGCACCAGAATTCTAGATTTTCATGTAAGCAGCAACACGACTTTCCTTGTAACTTTCAAAGAAAGCTTGGATGAGAAATCTGAAAATTACAAGCCAAACGAAGACCCTGCCTTTATTCCCATGGATACCCCAAGACCATCACAGACCATGCATAGTCCCCAGACAGGCATCTGAGTTCCTGTGCACCCTCAGCTCTTTCAGATGTGATCAGTGATTTGGCGGGGCATAGGGAGGGGCTTTCTCAAAGCAAAAATGTCTCTTCAAACTCTGCTTAGCTTCCTGACAGTTGAGGGACTGGATCCTCCATTCTTCTGTGAAGGAGAGAGTGTTGCACATACTTCTCCCTTGCTATACTGCAAAAGGCTGCATAGTTATGCTCCTTTAATAAAATATCAGATGTTCAAATATATATAT
>VYZT01006689.1:26310-39052 GCA_013400735.1 Pomatostomus ruficeps | reverse complement strand
AAAACTGGTAAAATGAGGAAAAAGCTNAAATCTGGTAAAATGAGGAAAAAACTGGTATAAGGAGGAAAAAACTGGTAAAATGAGGAAAAAATTGGTAAAATGAGGAAAAAACTGGTATAATGAGGAAAAAAACTGGTATAATGAAGAAAAAACTGGTAAAATGAGGAAAAAGCTGGTAAAATGAGGGAAAAACTGGTAAAATGAGGAAAAAACTGGTATAATGAAGAAAAAACTGGTATAATGAGGAAAAAAACTGGTAAACTGAGGAAAAAACTGGTAAAATGAGGAAAAAACTGGTTTAACACCCAAACTTCAGGTTAATATTGTTTTTTTTAGAAAAGATTGCTAGTTGTTGTAGCAGACTCGAGTTTACACGTGATCTTGATCACCAATAAATCACTTTATCCTCACTCCCGTGGCTGTGTGAGCACACCTGTGTCACCCCTGCCTGGCTGCTCGAGTTTGAGGGCAGGGATTGGCTCTTTCTGTGCCTTTAAACATCGATAATCAATAAAAAGAGGCAATAAATGAATATTTGTGCTTGCAGCCCGTACCTCGGTGCCCCACACCAGGAGATGCTGCCGGGGTGGGGCTCAGGCCGTGCTGTGCAACAAATGTGTAAAGAAATATTAAACAGGGGGGTTAGAGAGAATCCCTCCTGTTGGAGGAATGTTCTGAGCTGAGGGGAATATCTTCATAAAATAAACGGGAGACAGATGCAGGGATGGCAGGGGCAGGATAAATGGAGCAGGAAGGGAGCTCGGGTTTGATGTTCACACTCATTTGCAGGTCAGGATAATGGGAGAGGGGATGAAGCTTTGTTTGGAGTCACTGCAGTTCATTCATACAAAACTGCATCGTCCTGGCTGGGATCTTTGCTCTGGNACAAAACTGCATCGTCCTGGCTGGCATCTCTGTGTCTTAATTAACTGGATAAGGATGGACTTAGCTGGAATTGTGACTTCTGAGGGGAGGCCTCTCACTGACCTCGGCTGGCCTGGTCTGGAACGGGTTGGGAGTTCTGTCCCAGTGCCTTTGGCACACCAGTGTGGATGAAAAACCCAGGGTTTAGGGGCTTAGGAACAGAATATTTTCTCTGATGAGTTCCCAGCCCAAGCAGAGAGAAGAACAAGCATTGACCTTGAGGAGGAGGTGGTGACATTGCAGGAGACAGGGACAGAAGAGCTCAGAGCAGGCCCGGAGTGTGGCTGTGGTTCATTCAAAACAGACCCAGAGTGTGGCAGGGGCAGGATAAACGGAGCAGGGAGGGAGCTCGGGTTTGATGTTCACACTCCTTAGCAGGTCGGGATAACGAGAGAGGGGATGAGGCTTTGTTTGGAGTCACTGCAGCTCATTCATACAAAACTGCATTGTCCTGGCTGGCATCTCTGTGTCTTAATTAATGGGATAAGGGTGCTCTTAGCTGGAATTGGGACTTTTGGAAGGAAAGCTGTTCCCAGTGGGGGCCTTTCACTGACCTCGGCTGGAACGTGGGGTCGAAAGCTCTGTCCCAGTGCCTTTGGCACACCAGTGTGGATGAAAAACTCAGGGTTTAGGGATTCAGGAACAGAATATTTGCTCTGATGAGTTCCCAGTCCAAAAAGAGGGAAGAACAAGCCTTGACCATTGCAGGAGACAGGAACAGGGGAGCTCAGAGCAGGCCCGGAGTGTGGCCGTGGTTCGTGAAGCCCACCCTGCCCTTCCCGCCCTGTTTGAGTGTCTGCTTCAGAGACTCACACACAAAACAGCTTTTCCAAGGCTCACCCTCACCCCCGGCCTGCCCAGCTGTGTCACTCCCTGTCGGGGAGCTGAAACCTCACTTTATTCCCCTCGTCATTACAGCTTGTCCCTGGCAGGTGGACTTGGCCCCACGACTGTTGCCTTTGGGCAGAGCTCGTGGAAGGAGCTGTGAGAGGCAGGGTCAGCTCCCAACACTGCTGGAAAACACGGAAACAGGAGCAGAACTGTGAAAAGCCAGCACTGCGTTTAAAATTTACCATCATTACTTTGAATAGAGTGAATAAATAAGTAAATGAAAAGGCAAAGTAGCAAAGTTTGCATCACATCTGTGCCATAAAAGCGTCCAAGGAGGCAAAACTGCCGTGGAAAGGCTGAGCTTTAACCCCAGTGCTGCTCCAGCCAGGGACAGGGAATGTGTTGGAGCACAACTCTGAGCCTGAAATTTGTATCTGGGTGTATTTTGAACCCAAGTGTTGCTCGAGTTGTCTCTGCCTCACAGGGAGGTCAGCGAGCAGCTCCAGGGAGAGAGTGAGACTCTGCCAGCAAAAACCAGCAGCTCCCACCAGAGTGAAACACCTGGAGGTCCCCTCAGAATTTGGTCCTCTCCTCTCTGAAAAGGAGAGGAAATATTTGAATCATGGTGGTTCACTGTGCAAAGTTAGTTAAAGTCGTTGGGTTAAAGGGAAAGGCCCAAATCTGCGAGGGGTGAAGGTTTGAAAGCTGCAGGTTGCATTTCTGAATTACACCAGAGGGTAAAGAACAGCAGGAGCAGCTCTGTTATCACTCCCGGGGTGCAGGAGTGATTTTGGAGAGGGGGTAAGGCACGGGTGCTGCAAACTGCGATTCCAGAAGTATTTATTTGAGTTTAGAAGGCCCTGAATGAAAGTGCTTATGAGTGGTCAGCTTCTGTAAGAGTGGGAAAGGCTCAGGGAGAGCTGGAGAGGTTTGTGAGGATGCTCTGGAGTGAGAGTCCAAGGAAATTTGTTGGGATTGCTGGAAAGAAGTGACCTGGGGTGAGGAAGGGTTAAGGAGGAGCTGATCTAGGAGAGGATTTGGTGGTTATGGAAGAAAGGCACCAAACCCAGCAGCCAGGGAGGGGAGACCCAGCCCTTTCCATCTGCAGCTTGAGGGGAACATTCCCCTGGAGCCCTGGTTTGTTCAGGGCTGCTTCTCCCTTCATTTCTGGTCCTTCCCCTGGAGCCCTGGTTTGTTCAGGGCCGCTTCTCCCTCAGTTTCTGGTCCTTCCCCTGGAGCCCTGGTTTGTTCAGGGCTGCTTCTCCTTCAGTTTCTGGTCCTTCCCCTGGAGCCCTGGTTTGTTCAGGGCCACTTCTCCCTCAGTTTCTGGTCCTTTCCCTGGTGCTCTGTGCTCTGTTGGTGCCTGTCACCTGCCCAAGGTGAGCACTGGGACTCTTTCCCATTCATTAACAGCATCTCAAAAGGGGAGAGACTTTTTACACCCCACCCCGAANCTGCCCAAGGTGAGCACTGGGACTCTGTCCCATTTATTAAAGCATGACTTTGATGTGTCAAACAGGGAGAGACTTTCTGCAACCCTCCCTCAAAGAGTTCTGTGTCATTTAGAACCTGGAAAGTTCTTTAACTCTGGACAGTTCTGTGAGGACTTCAGTTCTGTGTAATTTAGAACCTGGAAAGTTCTTTCACTCTGGGCAGTTTCAGTGAGGATTTCAGTTCTGTGTAGTGTAGAACCTGGAAAGTTCTTTTTCGCTGCACAGTTTCAGTGAGAACTTCGGTTCTGTGTAATTTAGAACCTGGAAAGTTCTTTTTACTCTGGGAAGTTTCAGTGAGGATTTCAGTTCTGCGCAATTTAGAACCTGGAGAGTTCTTTTTCTCTGGACACTTTTAGTGAGGATTTGAGTTCTGCTGCAGCTCAGCTTTCGGGCTCCACCTGCACGAAACACACCCTTAAACGAGCCACTGAGAGGATGATTTTTCTTTAAACACCACAATCCTAAAGCCAGATTATTCCACACGTCCAGAGCCAGATCAACAAACCTATATCAACAAGCCACCACAGACTCTCTACTTAAATTTTTTTTTATTATTTTCAACCATTTAAAAAAAATAATATATATATAAAGAGGCTACTTCAGATTCTGCAGAAGTAATAATAAAAGCAGACCTAATGGGTCACCATATGTGGAGAGGAGTTCTCTTGGGTCTTAGGATATACACTTAGAGAGTGAAGTAAAGAAAAGGAAAAAAGCAGTAATATTGGCAACTGTTGTTAGGTAGTATAAACAACAGCCAGCCATTGGCTTGGAGCAGAGGATCAAGTTCCAATAGCACTCAATAGGGAGCCTTCCTTAAAAAATTAGAAGAAGCTGGGTTGGAGCTGGTCCATGCTGGGAATGGCAGAAGAAGCAAAAACAAGAGTAAATGAATGGAAATTAAGCAGCAGGAAATGGGGATTTGGCACAAGGCTGGAATTTGAAACTGCAGAGAGGTGTCAGTGATAAAGGTTGGATAGAGTTTCTGGCCAAAAACAGAGAGAAAGAATGCAGATGTGTTCATTGAATAAAGTGCAGATGTAGAAACAGGGAGGGGGGGGCTGACGGGGAGAGAGGAATAAAGAAAACGAAATAAAAAAAAGAAAAAAAACCAAGGGGAAGTAATGCTGAAAGTAGGTGCATTCATGTTTAATGTTTTCGGGGAACAATTTTTCTCTGTGAGCCGGTGGAGAGCGACAGCTCTGGGCTCAGCTCGATCGCTGCGTTCTGCAGGGAGCAGATTTTTTGCATTTAACTTATTCTTGCATTGAACTTATTCTTGTATTTAACTTCTCCTTGCATTAACTGATCCTTGCAATAACTGATCCTTGCATTAACTTATTCTTGCATTAACTTCTCCTTGCAATAACTGATCCTTGCATTAACTTATTCTTGCATTAACTTCTCCTTGCAATAACTGATCCTTGCATTAACTTATTCTTGCATTAACTTCTCCTTGCAATAACTGATCCTTGCATTAACTTATTCTTGCATTAACTTCTCCTTGCAATAACTGATCCTTGCATTAACTTATTCTTGCATTAACTTCTCCTTGCAATAACTGATCCTTGCATTAACTTATTCTTGCATTAACTTCTCCTTGCAATAACTGATCCTTGCATTAACTGATCCTTGCATTAACTGATCCTTGCATTAACTGATCCTTGCATTAACTTATCCGTGCATTAACTTCTCCTTGCATTAACTTATCCTTGCATTAACTTATTCTTGCATTAACTTCTCCTTGCATGAACTGATCCTTGCATGAACTGATCCTTGCAATAACTGATCCTTGCATTTAACTGATCCTTGCATTTAACTGCTCCTTGCATTAACTGATCCTTGCATTAACTGCTCCTTGCATTAACTGATCCTTGCCCCGTGTGTGTTTTGGCCCCGCGTTCCTCTGGGTTGTGCGCCGCTCCCCAGCGAGGTGTGAGTCCGGGCTGGGGATCTGCTCGTTTATCATCCCACAGGATCTCCTCAGCAAGAGGGGCTGATGTCGGTGCTGGGACTGCACGGGTCGTGTTCTGCACCTCTCATAGAGAACCTGCGATGTAAAATCTCCTGTGCAGGTTTTTATTGGTGTTATCATTTTCTCAATTGATTTTATTCCTTCCCACCTCGCTGCAGTGGGGTATTTAGGCCTCACTCCAGGCACAGGGCAGCCCGATCAAAATTTATCCTGTATTATTTAAATAACCCCACACTGTGGCCATTGACAGCGGCGATGTTCTTGCTAATTGCAAATGGGCTGATTTGCTGAAACTGTTGTGAATTTGAGCCCATTTTCCCTGCACTTGGGAGGCCAATGACAGTTTTGTTTCCCTTGCACCTGAGGGGTGATGCTGTTGTGTTCTTTCCCCAAAGTCCTTTCACGCCCCCACTGCTGCTGGTTTCTCGTGTGCAGCTCTGGTTTCCCGCTGTGACCAGGGCAGTCCTGTCCCTCCTGCTGAACACCCAGCGAACCCAGAGCTGGGAGCTCTGGGGGCACTCAGCCATTTGTCTCCTATTGATCCGAGCCCATAAAATGAGAAATAAACTCTCAGCAACTCCCAAATAATCCCACAGCCTGGAGCAGAGCTCAGGGCAGGAGCTGGGCTTTCTAAACTCAGGCTGGGCTTCAGCTGTTGAAGAAATTCCTCTGATCCCTGAGCAGAGGCTGCCCAGAGCAGAGGCCAGACAGGATTGAGAGAATAAACTGGGGATTTATTGCAGGGCCTTCAACAGGGACACCTCGGGCAGGCAGAGCCTCTCCGGGAGAGGCCACAGCCAAGCTGGAGCCCGGGGCACGAGTTTGCTGCACTTGGATCAGTTTGGATCCATTCCCAGCTCAGGGTTCATTCTCCAGTGCCAATTGCAGGGGATGATGGAATTGAGCCCAAGTCTGTCCCCCCTTGGAGAGGTTTGGTTTCCATCTTTGGGGGCCTGGGCCAACGAGGTGTCCTTGAGTGCAGCCTGGAGAGGATTTGTTGTGTCTGAGCAGGATGGGAGAACAGGAGCTCCCAGCCCGTGGGGAGTGCGAGAGTCACACACTAAAGCAGGGCAGGGGCTGGAAATATCCAAGCTGAACCTTAAGGCATCACTGGTGCTCACTGAAACCAGCCCAACCTTCCTGGGGTTTTTTTTTGGGCTGACCATTGAATTTCTCTGGCTGGATTGTCCCAATGAAAACTCTGGCAGGTGCTGTCAGCCTCCAAGGCTTGAATCAGGGAAGTGAGGCCGAAATATGGACAACTGGATTGTCTGTGAGCTCTTTCCCAGAACTTTCTGCTTTGTGATATCAGTTTGTTCAAAGTAGTCCAGTAGATATCATTATCTGAGATTTCATGAGCGCTCAGATCTTGCGATCATGGCAATTCATGAGCCTGGTTTTACAGAAAGGAAGACCTCAAGCGATCTAAACCAACCATAATAAATGAAAACTTCCATATTACTTATAAGCAATTAAATTTATCTCTTAATAAACTCACTGTAGGTTGTTTGCTATTTTACTTCTCATTTTTGCAGCTTAGGGCTTGGCCATCTGACTCAGGATTTTGTTTTTTCATTAAGACAGAAAATAAATGATATTTTAGCATTCGAGCATCATTTGATATTTAGCTCAAGTAGAAAATGTCTCCACTCCAGAAAGTCTTTATTGTCTCAAGGAGGAATTTGTAGCTTTTTCACAGCTGTTGTTTTGCTCTTAACTAGGAGAAGTGGTTGCACAACATTTCCTTTATGTTTCAGGCTATCGCTGGAAAAAAATAAATCTGCAAAACGAGATGGGTTTTTAAGGGACAGGGAATTTAAAGGAGCGTTATTCCGGGTTTTTAAGCAGCATCTGGCCACCCTCTTTATTCCATTCCTCCATTTCTGCTCCGTGTCTCATCGCCTCTCCTCCCATCCTTCCCTTTATGGAATCCTTAACTGGAGATGCTACTGAGACAACTAAACAGCTGTAAAAGCACCGGGCAAACCCCTGGAAATGCTGAGCAGCTGTGCGGGGCTGGGCTGCACATCTGGGCAGCGCTGGTACCACACGGGAGCCGGGACCTTCTCCCCTCGCCGGGAGGGCAGAGTGGGAAAGGGCTCCAGGGTTTCCTGGTGCTGAAGAATTTCACTGGGCAGACTGGGGAGGGAATGGATCCTCATGGGATCCTGGAATGGGAACTTCAATCCCACCCAGTGCCACCCCTGCCAGGGCAGGGACACCTCCTGCTGTCCCAGGTGGCTCCAAACCCCATCCTTGGACACTTCAGGATCCTCTGACAGGGTTTGGTCCCAGTCCTGGATTAAAATTTCGACCAGATGAAAGTAACCCAGGAGAAATCCCAGAGGATCATGAATGACAAAACCCTGTGGGAACACGAGAAGATGTGAAATTATTCCAATTTTAATGACCAACACCAGAAGATGTGAAATTAATGTTTGAACCCCCTGAAACCCTGAGGCTGGGGTGGATGAGGTGATCTTGGACAGAAACATCATTGGAAAAAAAGGGCAAGAAAAAGCTCAACAAAGCAAGACACAGAGAGGTGAGAAACAAGAGGTGTAGAGGGTTGATTTTAGTGGCTGTTTATCAAATGCTTTGAAAAATTGCATTTTTATGATTTGCTGTTGCTAAGAACACCCAACCACACCAATAATAACCTATAGATTGCAGTTTTTGGCTCATGGAACCCCAAAAGGGTTTTCCAGGAGAGCCACAGGCCCGCCCCAGGGTGGGGACAGCAACCAGCCAGGCAAGAGTCACGCGAGAGCAAAAATAATTCCTCAGGAAGCACCAAACCCTTCCCAGTTCACCAAAAACTCCCCACTTGGATACCAAAGTGAATGCTGGGCAGACAGGAAGCTGCTTTTCCATCTCTTTCATTCGTGGAACGTGGTGGGGTTGTCGGGGGTGTCTGTGCAGGGCTTTGATGCTCCTTCCAGCTCAGGATGTTTGATGAATCCACGATCCCACCCAATCCTTCCACCCCCGTGCGCCGCGTCCACGCCCTGCACGGAGCACAGGGCAGAGGGCACGGGAAGGGGGTGGAAAACTGAGAGCAGCAGCAATTGATTGAAAAGAAAAATGAAAAGGGAAGGGGAAGAGGCTTTGAAGATGGAACACGCTTGGAAAAAGCCACCTTGTGATTCATGCTGGGAACTGGGCTGGGGTGGGGCTGCTCTTGGACAGGGCTGGTGCTGCCATCTCCCCTGGGATTGCCTCCCTCAGTGCCCACAGCTCTGCGGTGCCTCTCGGTGCCCACGGCTCTGCGGTGCCTCTCTGTGCCCACGGATCTGCGGTGCCTCTTGGTGCCCACGGCTCTGTGGTGCCTCTCTGTGCCCACGGCTCTGCGGTGCCTCTCTGTGCCCACAGCTCTGTGGTGCCTCTTGGTGCCCACGGATCTGTGGTGCCTCTCGGTGCCCACAGCTCTGTGGTGCCTCTCTGTGCCCATGGCTCTGCGGTGCCTCTCTGTGCCCACGGATCTGTGGTGCCTCTCGGTGCCCACAGCTCTGTGGTGCCTCTCAGTGCCCACGGCTCTGTGGTGCCTCTCGGTGCCCACGGATCTGTGGTGCCTCTCGGTGCCCACAGCTCTGCGGTGCCTCTCTGTGCCCACCGAGCTGAGGCTGGGTTACGTTCCCCATCCAAAACCCCCTCTCCAGTGAATTCCTGACTCATTCCCTTTCCACAGACCGTGTCCCACACCAGACATGAGTCAGGCACCTTCTCCTCATCACCAACTTCACAGTGAAAACCCCTCTGCTGCCAGGCAGGCGTTTGTCAAGGATCAGCCTGCTGATTTATCTGGGAATGCTGGGTGGGATCTGCTGCCAGGCAGGGGTTTGTCAAGGATCAGCCTGCTGATTTATCTGGGAATGCTGGGTGGGATCTGCATCGGTGACTGAGAGCTTTTATCAGAACTGTCCCCACAGCTCAGCTCTTGCTCTGGTATCCAGGACTTGTGCAGCTCACACTTTGTGTCGTGGTTTGACACAAACACCAGGCACCCATGAAAGCCCCTCGCTCACCCTCCCTGCCACAGCTGGGCAGAGGAGAGGAAAAAAATCAACCAAGGGTTCCTGAGTTGAGATAAGGACCAGGAGGAAACACTCCAAGGGCGAAACAGGCTCAGCTTAGAGGTACAAAGTGAATTAATCACTAACAACATCAGAGGAGGATGATGAGAAGTAAAATCTGCCCTTCAAACACCCCACTTTCCTGGTTTAAACCCCTCTGTGAGGGTGTTGCCCACAGGATAAACGGGACACGCTGGGACTCACCTCTAATTAAGGTTCAGGGCAGTTTTATTTCATTAACAACGGAGGCGAGGTCAAAATTCCCAACCTCGGCTTTAAGGCAGATGTGCAATTCTTTAAATCCTGTATTTTCTGTGAGATTGGCAGGGTGGTGAGTGGAGAAGGACGACGGGGCATTTCCACCCTCAAAACCAGGCCCAGATTTGCAAATAAGGTTGGGAGGACTTCCCGACCCGCGGGGGTGGCTAATGGGGCTGTTTTTGTGCTGAGATTTTGTGCAAGCTGCAGCTGTGAATAAGGATGTGTCTGAGCCACAAGGTTTGGATTCGTTTCCAGCTTCGCAGGCCTGGGCGTTGGGACGGGAGATCGCAGCCTGAGCTGCTCCTTGGGCCGGGTCCAGTTGAGATCCTGGTGTTTTTCTTTTCCAGCTTGTTTTGTTCTCCTCAATCCTCAGCCCGAGCTGGTGGAGGTTTGCAGCCCTCGAGCTCCCCGGGTGCTGTCAGGGAGGGCAGGATGGTGCTGGAGTGTGGGAATTGTAAAAGTCCTTCCGAGGAGGGCTCTGGGCCCAGCAGAAATGCAAAGATCTCGCAGGCCTGGTGAAATATTTTAGGTTGGATGTTAAAGCAGCAATGCTTTAATTGCATTAAAATTGGAAAAATGCATTAAAATTGGAATTATTGCCCCATGCCTCGGCTCTGCGTGATCCTCGCACCTTCCCCAAATTTTGGATCTCAGTGCGAATTGCAATTCCTGCTGCAGGGAAGCTCTGAAGTTCTGTGCAAACCATTCCTGCCCCAGAGAGATCCCTGGAAATGAAGAACCAAATCCCTGCAGCAGGAAAGTGGGGTTTGGTTCTTCCCCAAACTGCACAGGAAAGTGGGATTTGGTTCTTCCCCAAACTGGGATTTGGTTCTTCCCCCAAACTGGGATTTGGTTCTTCCCCCAAATGGCACAGGAAACTGGGATTTGGTTCTTCCCCAAACTGGGATTTGGTTCTTCCCCCAAACCTCACAGCAAACTGGGATTTGGTTCTTTCCCAAACTGGGATTTGGTTCTTTCCCCCAAACTGGGATTTGGTTCTTTCCCAAACTGGGATTTGGTTCTTCCCCAAACCGGGATTTGGTTCTTCCCCCAGACTGGGATTTGATTCTTCCCCCAAACCTCACAGCAAAGTGGGATTTGGTTCTTCCCCCAAACCTCACAGCAAACTGGGATTTGGTTCTTCCCCAAACTGGGATTTGGTTCTTTCCCAAACTGGGATTTGGTTCTTTCCCAAACTGGGGTTTGGTTCTTTCCCCCAAACTGGGATTTGGTTCTTTCCCAAACTGGGGTTTGGTTCTTCCCCCAAACCTCACAGGAAGCTGGGATTTGGTTCTTCGCTTCCCCCCGATCTCAGCAGTTTGGCCAAACGTTTAATTGCTGCAATTCCAAAAGGGCATCGCGCCGCACGTCAATCATCCTGCATGGCAAATGTTTGCACATAACCAAGATTGAGAGGAAAACAAATACCCGGGGTGGGCATATGTTCCAATTTCGATGTGAAATCCTCCTCCTGGAGCTGGTAATGTGCAGCAAAATTGGAGCGACTCTCGCAGAGAATCCTCTGAACTGGCTCAGAGCGCCGAGCCTTTTGTTAGCAATGTTAAATAAGAGTTCTGTGAGGTTTTTCTTGAAGGAAAAACTCCTTTCTCCCAGTATTTTGACACTTCTGTGAACGTCCCTTTAAATTTTGCATCAAGGCGGTTTAATTCGCCAGAGTAGCAAGTGGAAAAAAAATATTTATTTCTTCCCTCTTGGAATTCTACTGAGTAAATATCCATAGGATCCTCCATGCTAAATTATGATGGAACCATATGGTTTATTCCCAACTGAATATAGGACTTCTGAAAAGGAGGATGGTGGCATAAATTTTATTTTATTTTTTTTTTTTCCAGTACAACCATCATTGTCTATTTACATCAGTTTCACAAGTATATATTAGGGAAATGAAGCTGTTAAAATATTCTTTATTCTGGTTGGGTTTTTTTTTTTTATTTTTTTTGAAGGGCCACTGTGGGATGGTGGAAGTCAATTTTGATTTTAAGAGAGACGTTTCTGACAGGCAGAAAAATCCAGAAACGCCTGACTTTGTGTTGTTGTTGCTGTTGTTGGCTGATATTTGATTCTCTGTCGTGTCTAATTTTTTTTTTAATCAAGAGATTTCTTTCCGTGCAACTGCTGGAAAATCCTCTCCGGGAGGTGACAGAGCCGCACTCCCACTCCTTTCTCCTCTGTTCAAACCCAGATGATGCCATCAGGGCTCCCTTCCTCATTTTCATTTATTTCAGGTATTTATTTGGTTTTTTTTTAACCAAAACTCACCAAGTTTCATCCACATCTTTAAACCCCTGCACGAGGTGAAGGTTTGAGGCATCTCGGGGTGTTTTAAGCCAGGCGGAGTTTTTAACAGCCCTGTAGCCAAACTGATTTATTTATTTATTATTATTATTTTTTTTTCTTTCTCCTTGATTTCTTTTGACTCTTGTTGAGGTGGGGCAGGGGAATAAGCAGAGAGGAAAGCGAGAAAAAAAATACCGTGAACACAAAGGAGCACTTCTTATTAAGAGTAGGTGGGTAAAGGCATTGGAAAAATAATACCTCGAGATGCATTGAAACATTTTAGGGAATTAGGGAATTCTGATCTCCCGCAAAAGGAAAAAAAAAAAAAAAAAAAGGAGAGGAGGGGGGGAGAAAATTAATATTAAAGACAAGCTGTGAGTTTCCATCTGGCCTTGCCGCTTTCGACTAACGCTTCCATGACGGAATTCATCTGTCCATCAACTGTCAAAAATTCTCCTGTCAGGAAATCCCTGGGCACTCTCGCTCCAGCCCACCCCACTCAAAAATATTCCGAGGCACAGAGTGCTCCGAATTCCGAACGGCCCCCCCGGGCCCCTCCCCGCCCAGCTCTGCGCTCGCTGCTCCCAAAGTTGTAGGGCCCAGGAATTTACTTAGTTATTTATTTATTTTATTTATTTGTATTTGTATTTGTATTTGTATTTTTATTTTCATTCTTACCTCGCTGAGGAAGAGCTCATTTTCCACCAGGATGGCTCGGCTGTACTGGAAGCCGTCCTGGGACGCGGCGTCCAGGTAGGAGCTGTGCAGCAGCGCCACCGCCCTCCGCAGCAGCGCGCCCGGCTCCTCCGCCTCCGCCGCGATTCCTGCGGGGAAACGGGAAAAACTCCAGCCGGGAATGAATTCCCAACCCTCAGAACCACGTGGGG
>VYZT01006689.1:0-26299 GCA_013400735.1 Pomatostomus ruficeps | reverse complement strand
TTCATATTTATTTATTTTATTTTATTTATTTCCTTACTTATTTCTATCCTCCTCCTTTGGGGGGGGGGAATTTTATCTATATTTTATTTCTTTATTTATATTTATATTTTATTTTATTTTATTTTATTTTATTTTATTTTATTTTATTTTATTGTATTTTATTTTATTTTATTTTATTTTATTTATTTATTTACTAATTCATCCAGATTTGTGTGTTCTGGGCTGTTGTTGATGAGGGGAATAGGAGGGAAGGGAATTTGGGCAGCTCCTGGAAGGTTCCGCCGCTTTCCATGGCCCCAAAATCCCATTTCAGGGTCGTTATTCAAGGGGTTCCACCCCCCAAATATTTGTGGCTGCTCTGATCTTAACCGGAGTATTGATTTTTTTTTATTATATTCTGGTTTTTTGACTGAAAACTCAACTGCCTTTGAACCAGCTGCCTGTTCTAGGGTGGGAAGAGAAGCAGGAGAAACATAAAAATCTTTAAAATTGCATTTTATTTCAGTGTTTTCCCCTTCAAAAAAAGTGTTGGTTACTTGTGCCTTCTGACACCTCATTAATCAAGTGATCAGAATTCAGGATTTTACAGCAGCGAGCCCAATTAACCTTTGCTGGCTACACAGCAGCCAAAAATAATTTCTAATTGTCAAAAGAGGGGAAAAAAAAAATCCCACCCCAAACACCAAACCTCTAAAGCACAGAAAGATTTTTTTAAAAAGTGAGATTACTCTTTTATTTTGCATTTAATCGGAGAGAAATTCTGAATTCTGGTTTCTTTTTTGAACTTTTGAAAGTGATGGAGAAATTCGGTGTGGGGAGAGTTCCAAGGTTGGACTCTGCTGGTTGGAGAGGGGAGCCCAGAACGTTCCTAAATCCCGCGGGATGAGGGCTCGAGATGCTAAAACCTCTTATTCCTCCCTTCCACGTGGATGTTGCCAGGAGACAAAAGATGATGGAGAAATCTCAGCTCAGAACGTTTGAATTTGGTGAAAATGTCATTTTTAGTGTGTCCAGAGCTCTCTGCCGCGCGAGTTTCCCCCCCTGCGGAATTCCCTGATCCTGGAGCACTGGGGGCAGATCCTCCAGAAGGGAATTCTGAGCTCAGCTCCCGGCCTGAGGGGTTCCTGCTCACCCCAAATATCCATGAGGGGTTCCTTGGCACTCCTGCACTCCGTAAAATGAATCGGGTTTGGGCCGTGAGCTGAGTTTGGTGTTTGCAGGGGAATGAGACTTTTAGAGGCCATCAGAACCAAGCGTTCCGTTGGGCAGCTTCAGATTTTGAGTAGAGATCATCTTAAAATGTCGTTTAAATATTAATGGAGGGGAAGAATGCTCCAATAACAAGTTCTTGGTGAAGGGGAATCGTTATCCCAATTGTCCTCATGTTCTTGTCGCTGTTTCTCAAGAGGAAGGGTAAAGACTTGGTCAAAATCCCGTTATGGACCCTCAAATACACCCAATTAACCAGTTTGGAGGGAAGGGCCCCAGTGTGCAACCTGCTTGTCTGCCACACAACCCTTTTTATCCATTTTATCCCCTTTTTATCCATTTTTATCCCCTTTTTATCCATTTTTATCCATGTTTATCCCCTTTCCCTGTCCCTGTCCCCGTTACAAACACTCCCTGTCCCTCAGCCCTACATGTGGAGAACCCTTGGGGGCTGAGATTGAGCTCAGGGTGGGAGGAGCCACGTGTGGAGTGGGGTCCCTGTCATGGGTTTGGGGTTCTGAGGTCACAGTGTCTCCGTGTCACCATCCCGTTAGGGCTCCCAATCACCCCAATTAGGGCTCCCAATCACCCCAGTTAGGGATTCCACTGATGCCTGATGGTTTTCGTCTTCTTTTTTTGGGTTCCAAATTTTTGGCTTCCAATATGGTCGAGTTAACAATGTCACTCAGAAACCCTTCTTTTTATCCCCTTTTTATCCATTTTTATCCCCTTTTTATCCATGTTTATCCCCTTTCCCTGTCCCTGTGCCCATCACAAACACTCCCTGTCCCTCAGCCCTACATGGGGAGAACCCTTGGGGGCTGAGATTGAGCTCAGCTTGGGGCTTCTCTGAGGGGAGCAGACGGAACATCCCGAGTGTCTCCAAAGCAGAGGCTCCAGCCTTGCCCGGAGCCTCCTCTCTGCAACAGGTTTGTTCAGCTGGGCTGGAGTCTCAGGCAGGGCCGGGAATTCGAATGGGGGACAGTTCCCTCATTTGTTCCGTTCCTGATTGGGGATTGGAGGTCGAGCTGCTGATTTGGGAGCTCCATCCAATTGGATCCGCGTTGGACCCGGGGGTGCTGCTCCGCTGTTCCCACCCGGGCCGGGTTGTGCACCTGGGATCCCATTAAACCCCGGGAATGCCCTTTGCCCCGCGCTGCTGGGGCTCTCTCTGATTTTTAGCAGCTTTAAGGCATCACCCACCCGCGGGGCTTTGTGCGGCAGCTGCCGCCTCTCATTGTTCCCCGCGCCGCTCCCCGCCACCCCTGACAACAGCCACCGCCGCTGGCATCCCACCCCGACATCTGTTCAGCTTTATTGATGCTCTCCTGGAGGAATTCCCAGTGTAAACAGGGAATTCTCCACGGGAACCCCGTGTTGTAAAAGGGATGAGCTGCATAATGCAAAGATTTAACCACTATTTAAAGGTGTGACACTTGATTATGAGTGACTTGATTTTTTTTTTTTCCCTCCCTCCCTCTCTCCCCAACCACCTTTAACTGTATTTGGCACAAAATGTCTGGGTTGACTTTTTTTTCAAGTTTTTTTTTAATTTTGTGTAGGATTTCTCCTCCTCTTCCTTTCTCCCTTTCCTCCTGTCTTTGGTTTCACTGTCAGCATGAATGAGAACTGAGGAAAGGGAGAACACCAAAAATGGGATAAAATTTGCAAAGGTGGGAGAGAAAAACCTGGTTTGCGTGGAGAGGAGTCTGGTTCCTCCTCTAAAAGCTGTCAGAGCCCACCTACTCCTTGGAGTGACAACAAATGGCTCGAAGACCTTTGTGCGTCTCTGCTGAGAATTCCTTCTGGGAGGGCTGGAAACTGGGACAGAACGCTCGACATCCGCAGAAACAGGAAGGAAAATCATGCACCGAGCCATCAAACCTCTTTATTCCCGTCCTTTCCCCCGGAATTTTAAAAAGGGGAATCCTGCGTGCTTTGCTTTTCCCCGGGAGCAGCAGCAGATCTGCTCCTGTGGGAAATATTCCAGCGGATTTTGGCACCCAAAGAGCTGATCTGAGATCCCTCAGAGCTGGCGAGGCTCAGCCCGTGGATTTTGGTGGCTCTGGGGGGGAATTTGGGGATGCTGAGGTGGCCAGAGCAGCGCGAGGGGCTGGGAATTTCCGTGTGCCCGGAGCTGGCAGCGTTTGGGCTGCCGGATTCGTTTAAATAAATGCGTGAGAAGAAACGGGGACGCTGGAAATGCAAACAGGAGGTCCTCAGCTAATCAGATCAGGCAAAAACACACTGAAAAACAACACAAAAATCACGCTGCAGAAGTCCTGCAGGATTTTAATGAGATATAAACTGATATCATTCTGTCGGAATTGCTCGATCAACCATTGTGTCTTGGGCTGGGGGTCCAGCTGAGGTTCCCCGAGCCCAAACACGTGGTTATTTAAATTAACTCTGGTTCTGGCCTACAAACCCTCATTCTTTGTTCAATTCTGGCTGGATTTCATTGGATTTAATTCTATTTTATTGTATTTTTCAGTTGTGTTTTAAGTATAAATATTCCCGTTATTGGGTTCCCCGAACCCAAACACGTGGTTATTTAAATTAACTCTGGTTCTGGCCTACAAACCCTCATTCTTTGTTCAATTCTGGCTGGATTTCATTGGATTTAATTGTATTTTATTGTATTTTTCAGTTGTGTTTTAAGTATAAATATTCCCGTTATTGGGTTCCCCGAACCCAAACACGTGGTTATTTAAATTAACTCTGGTTCTGGCCTACAAACCCTCATTCTTTGTTCAATTCTGGCTGGATTTCATCGCATTTTATTTTATTTTATTGTATTTTTCAGTTGCGTTTTAAGTATAAATATTCCTGTTATTGGATGACACAAAGGTACAACCCCGCAAAGAGTGAAGTGCAACAAGAGACACCAAACTAAAAATGACACAGAAGGAAATAAAATATTATAAATGTTTGAGGAACAGGAAGAAGGGGCTGCATTAAAGAGAAATCTCTGAAATCTGAAAATGTTATTTTTAAAATCAATCCGAGGTTAGGCCGTGTCGGGCGCAGAGAATTCTCTGCAGCTCTTTTGGGTCTTCCTGGGGTGTAATCTTGCAGGCTGGAGTTTTTATGAGGTTTATGGCATCACTGGGATGAATAAAATCACCTCAAACTCGCAGCAGAAATGCAGAGTCTGCATTGGTTTGGATGAATAAAAATTTCAGGGGTGGCTGTTGAGAGGAGAAGTCTTCATGAGGCGACAACGAGAAGTTTTATTGGGTTGTCTATGGGATCTCACAGTCAGGTGTGGTTTTATTCCACAATTCCATTGCATTGGTTAAAAATATTGCAAATCTACTGGTAGCATCTCATCTTTAAATTAACGAAAAAATTGGATTTGAAATTAAAATTTGATTTAAATTGGAAAGGTTTTAGAGGAATTCCTTTGAGGAATCTCTGGCTAAGTTCTTTCAGTGCCTTTCAGGAAAATTCATGAAAATATTGAATTTTAATTTAAAATTGGAAAGATTTTAGAGGAATTTCTTTGAGGAATCTCTGGCTAAGTTCTACCGGTGACTTTCGGAATTCTTTCCGAGGAGGGGGGTAAATGTCTGAGTTTGTTGAAAAGGAAAAAAATTCAGAACCGTCCTCTCTGCCTCAAAGCCGGTGGCCAACTGAGCATCTTTTTGTGGAGCTGGTGGGAAATGGGGGTTGGAAAAGATGATTTTTAAGGTCCTTGCAACCCAACCAGGCTGGGATTTTGGGAAACGAGGGTTGGAAAAGATGATTTTTAAGGTCCTTGCAACCCAACCAGGCTGGGATTTTGGGAAACGAGGGTCTCAGTGAGCAAAGGGATCACCCAGTGCCAGCAAGGAGAGGCAGAGCTCCTGAAAATCCCAGAGAGGATCAGACCCTGGGGATGATTTTGAGATTAAACCAGGGAGAGAAACAGGAGACGCCTGATGAAATCCCAGAGATGCGGGGTGATGGCGTTTGCAGGACTGTCTCTAATTAAAATCTCTCATTTCCCCCTCGCTTCTGCTCTCCCCTCGCTCCTGGGAGTGGAAAATCGGGAACACAAACACCGGGGGCGTTGACGGACGGCCAAAGCCGCGGCCAAACCCCACTTTCTGCTTCCTGCGCCGCTCAAACCCAGACACAGACAGGAGCTGCTACTGGAATTCTCCCCAGCAGGCGATCAAGGCCACAAATACACCGGAAAATTTATTTTTTCTCGGAACAAACCACTTAGAGATTGAAAGGTGTAAACAATTCCCTTGTAAGGTTTATTTGGAGCAGGAAGCGATCACGGTTTTGTTAGAACCTGCCTCTTGCCGGTGTCCTGAAATGCAGATTTCTCCCCTTCCAGGTGTAAATATTTGGGGAAAATCGATATTTTCTAGAAAAAAAAAGTCACCAAACATTCAGCGTATTTGTTTTAATGTGAGAAGAGCGACAGGAATAATATTTTTATACACTTTATAAAGGTGCGTATCATTCCTATACGTGCACGAACGCATATTTGCACAAATCCATTCGCATCCAGGTCAAATAACAGCTGTCATTAGTAAGTTCAGCTTTTATTATCAATTTGTTGGTAGATTCAGGCGCCGTTTAAAACAAAAAAAACAAAAAAACCCCTCCAAAACCAGAAGTCCACATCTGAGCTCTTTCCTAATCAGCTCCCTCATTTCGCTAATATTCTAACGACTGTCAATTTACTTCAGCGGTGCCATTTGCAGAATTTTCCAATTAGCAGGAAACCTGTTCCACCTTCTCCCATAATTACAGGGGACTCGCTTCAGATCAGCTGTGGCCAGACAGCAGCTGATGCACTTGCCAAAATCTGGGCACTGAGGGGTTTTTTTTTTTCTTTTTTTTTTTAAGTGTGAGTGTGATTTTTTTTTAACCTTTGCATGAGCTGGCACCGAGTTTACGTCTCTGTTGCGGGAGGGAGCTCCCTCAGTAGTGGCACGTGTCAAAATATCCCAATAATTCCCGATAAACACGGCGCGGCGGGAACACAAATACGCGGCTTTGATGGGGGTGAGGGATGCTCAGGGCCCTGCACTGACACAAATATCTGTGTACAGCCGTGAAAAGCAGGTAAATATTCAGTATTTGATGGTTTCCACTCACATCAGATGATTTTATTCAAAAAACCATCATTTTGGTCACTTCTTATCACCTTTCTCCCCTGCTGTCTGTCCTGCCACTCTCTGGTATCACCCCAGCTGATCAAAAAGCAATCAACCCCTTTTTTATTTTTTATTTTTTATTTTTTATTTTTTATATTTTTATTTTTTTTTCCCCCCGAGCTGCTTAACCAGCTGATATCACAGCCCCCAAACAATGGAGCAGCGATAACTATTATTGTTACACGGGAAGAAAATATATTTAATAATAAGCTCATTGATTTTTAACAGCGTCTCCGTGTCGCCTAATTGATGGGAAGTTGTATGTTTGTGTAGCCGACGGGGGTTATGAATTAAATATGCTCGGCGTTCCTTGAGGGATGCATGTCAATGCAAGAAGGATGGAGGATCTACATCCCCCCCAAGCGAAACAATCCCCTCGCAAAAGACGCAGGAAAAGCCCGGAATGAGAGGAAGGAGGGGGCGAAAAAAAGGGAATAAAAAGCATCCATCACTGTTTATTAAGTGCTGCTACTTGAAGGTAAAAGGGGTATTGAACTGTTTTCAAATCGGAGGGAACGGAGCCAGACGAAGCGTTGACGGTGATTTCACACCGGTGACGAATTTTGTTCGTTTGTCCGCATTGATTAGGGCGGCGCTTTGGAGTGATTTATGCCCCTCCGAGCCCCTCTGTGTATGCACACACCCCAAAATTCAGTGTTTTTGGGGGGAGAAAACAAAACTCTTCTGGTGACAGCCACAAAAATACGGGGTGAAAGCATCTGGGAATGTTGAGTTTTAAATTTAAGGCGCTGAAGAGGCTGGTGAGCAGCCCTGGGTGAAAAATGGGCTCATCTGAAGGTGGCTCAGAGTGGGAGAGTTTCTCTTGCTAGAGAATCTCAGGGTTCTTGTTCAGACCTGGGCCAGACTGGGCGAATTACCAATAATTCGTGATAATTCCCTCTAGCTCAGAGGGACACAGGCAGTGTTTGAGATGCCAAGGACTGCAGGAGTTTGTTTTTTGGAGATTTTAAGGTGCTGAGCTCTCTGGAATCCCGACTTTCCCAGGGTTTGAGCCTGACCTGTGAAGGAAAGAGAAGCTCTGAGCTCGTTGTGCTCCTGATGAGCAGAGCGAGGCTCAGTGCCCGTGAGAGCCACCCCCAATGTCCCACTCCCTGTGTGACCTCTGTCCCAGGACCTAAAACCCCCAAAATGCCCTCCCGTGGATTTATTGGTGAGCTTTGACCAGGAATATTCTGCAGATTGGCACTTTCCACCCCTGAGCTGGGAGTTCTGTGATGAATGTGATGGTTGGTACCTGACACTTTCCACCTCCTTTTTTTATAGAAGTTTTATCTCATTCTTCCCCCACTGTGGGATCATTTTCTGTCTGTTCAGAAGTTCAGTTTGGCCAAGGAGGGCAAGGTTTGGTTGCTATCAGTGAAGAGTAATTATTTGATCATAAAATTCACATGGAAGGGAAATAACAGCACAAACTTTGCCGTCCCCAAGGACGTTCCGAGGGCTGTTGGACCATCCAAGCTTTTGACAAAAAGTTGTCAAGAAATTCCTATTACAAACTCTCTGAATCA
Organism: Pomatostomus ruficeps; assembly: GCA_013400735.1. Classification (NCBI taxonomy): domain Eukaryota; kingdom Metazoa; phylum Chordata; class Aves; order Passeriformes; family Timaliidae; genus Pomatostomus; species Pomatostomus ruficeps. The sequence continues at coordinate 18,402 of VYZT01006689.1, read as the reverse complement.
TAAATGTCATTCTATTTTCTTCTCTCTGCTGCTGTTCCGTGCTCAGATCCATGATTTCCCTGTGATTAACGGGGATAATGCAATGCAGAGCAAAGTTTGGGGTGCAGGGCGCGGGATTTGCAGGCTGCAGTCGAATATTAAATTGTAATCATCAAAGAATTCTAAACTTCTAGTGTGAAACAGAGCTGGGGTGGTGTTTGTCAGAGCAGGATTTATTCCTGTAAACAGCCACGACAAAAACAACCCCAAACCACTGGGGATGGGAATTAAACGGGTAAATTCACACCGAGGCTGGGACAGACGGGGTTTGAAACGTTCAACCCCAAAGTTGAGCCCGAGCAGGGAGTTCCCCAGAGGGAAATGAAAATCACCCTCCCACCCAGAGCAGGAACAAAGCGCTCGCGGTGGGAGGATCGGCTCTGAGAAGGCAGGAGGGTTTGTGAAGCAGCACAGTCACGGTTTTGAGTAATTTCTCAGCGTCAGCTTCACCTCCCACTCCTGATTGCAGCTTCAGACACCGAGGTGGGAGCATTGGTGAAACAAAACTTCTGCTGGATCTAAGAGAGGCTTGGTAAAACAGCTTTGGTGAAACAAAACTTCTGCTGGGTCCAAGACAGGTTTGGTAAAACAGCTTTGGTCAAACAAAACTTCTGCTGGGTCCAGGAGAGGCTTGGTAAAACAACTTTGGTCAAACAAAACTTCTGCTGGATCCAAGCAAGGTTTGGTAAAACAACTTTGGTGAAACAAAACTTCTGTTGGATCCGAGCCAGGCTTGGTAAAACAGCTTTGGTAAAACAAAACTTCTGCTGGATCCAAGCAAGGTTTGGTAAAACAACTCTGGTAAAACAAAACTTCTGCTGGATCCGAGCAAGGTTTGGTAAAACAACTTTGATAAAACAAAACTTCTGCTGGTTCTAAGAGAGGCTTGGTAAAACAACTTTGGTCAAACAAAATTTCTGCTGGATCCAAGCAAGGTTTGGTAAAACAACTCTGGTAAAACAAAACTTCTGCTGGATCCGAGCAAGGTTTGGTAAAACAACTCTGGTAAAACAAAACTTCTGCTGGATCCGAGCGAGGTTTTGGAGCTGATTTCCTCGTTGCTGGGTCCTTGGAGGCTCAGGAAAGGAGCTGCTCTGTCTCCTGCTCTTTTATAACTGCTGGGCCAGCCAGGCCCTGATCCCTCTTTAAAGGTTTTGGAGAATAAAAACAATTCCTGCCACTGAGAGGGAAAGATGTTCACGAGTCCCCAAGCACGGCCAGGCCGGGCAGTCGCAGCCGTGGGGAGCCAAACCAAACCATGGCAGGGAACGGGAGAGGAAAAGCCCTTCAGAAAAACAATTCCATCTTTTCCCAGAGTTTTTTGTCCTTTTCTGAGCTCCAGCACGAACAGTGCCAAGCATAATAACGGCCCTATTATTTTTGCTCAGGTGCTCAGGAGCGAGAGCTCGCTCAACAAGGGAAAAAAAATGAGCAGGCTTTTTATTTTATTAGAAAGAAACACTCTGTTATGTGTAAAAGACACTTTCCCCCCCCCCCTAATATTTTACTTGCTAATGGAGAAGCACAAAGTAATTATGTAGGACAGATTAAATGGTTTCGAATGCCTCATTTCAAGAATTGCAGTGAATGTTTTCCTAAGCTGTCCTCCAAATTGGGAGCCTAATTAAGCAACGAAAAAATTATGTTGGCATTCGCTGAATTATTACAAAACCAGAATTTAGGCTGAAACTGTTCAATCTTTTTTTTATTTTATTGTTGTTTTTTTTTTTGGAAGGTAGAGAGGAAAAAGAAGGAATGGAGAAGGGAGGAATTTGGGGTCTATTATTAGAGGAACTGATTAATTGCTTAAAAATTTTGAAGTGTCCTGGCAGAGATCAGAGTTTTTGGCCCGACTCTCCTTGGTTTGGTGATTCTTTATGAATGTGACCAGTAGATTTAAACCCCAGGAGCTTCTTTGTAGGACATGGATTAAGATGTGCAAATCCTCCAGTTCATCCATAGTAAATCCTCATCTTCCAGGAAGAGACACAAGATTTTGGTCCTGGGTCCCCGAAAAACCACATTTTGCCAAAATTACTGTCTGTAGAATCGCTTCACCTTAAATTCAAAGAGTGAATTTTGGGCTGTAAGATCTCACGAGGCAAACGTTGCTGGAATTGTCCTGCTAAAAATGATCCCAAATTTCCTACAGAGACCCTTTGGAATCTCCCAGCACTCCCAGTGCAGACCCAGATCAGGTGGGGTTTTCATTTGAGTTCACAGCTTTCAGCAGAGGTGGAATTTTGTACATTTAGAATTGTCCACTTGGAATTGTCCACTTAGAATTGTCCACTCAGAATTGTCCACTTGGAATTGTCCACTCAGAATTGTCCCCTTGGAATTGTCCACTTGGAATTGTCCCCTTGGAATTGTCCACTTAGAATTGTCCACTCAGAATTGTCCACTTGGAATTGTCCACTTGGAATTGTCCACTCAGAATTGTCCACTTGGAATTGTCCACTTGGAATTGTCCCCTTGGAATTGTCCACTTAGAATTGTCCACTCAGAATTGTCCACTTGGAATTGTCCACTCAGAATTGTTCCCCTCTTAGGTGTGAAGGAACCTTGCAGAGTTCATTTTCTTGGGAGCGAAGTTTTGAAAATCTTCAGCTCTTTCCTGGAGCATTTCCCCCTCTCCTGCTGGCTCCTTTTACGATGGATTTTGGGCCCGGTGACCACAATTCCTGTGGAATTGCTGTTCCACAGATATTCCAGGGGATTGCATCGGGATGTGCGGTCATTCTGCATTTTGGGGGAAACTCGGTTGTGCAATGGAATGGGAGGGAATAGACAGGAGCTGATTTCACATAGAAAAATCTTCACCTGCTCTAAATCATCATAACTGAGCAATTTTTCTGTGCGTTTACATAGCAGAGAGTATTTGAGAAAATCAGGGAAAAATCTGTAAGAAAGAGTAAAAAGTTCATTACAATCACCATCCTTAGTTACAGCAGCGGAATTTAAGAAGTGATTTTAATAAATCAGTTTATCAAAGCTCCTGCAGACCTGCACCTTGTGCTACTTCCTCTTGAGCTGCCTTGGTTTCGGCGAGGTTAAGGTTGGTTTTTAGGAGGTTGAAATTAAAACAAAGTGGCAAAAATTAGGACAGGAAATTTCCAGTGCTTTGAGCAGAGCCCACGTTCCCTCAGACTGAACGTTTCACTCTCAGTCCTGAAACCCCAAATCAAGGCAACCCCGCTGAGGCTTGAGCCAAGCAACATCTGCAGCATTTCGTTCATTTGGGAGCCTCAGAAACCACCCTGGCTGTTACAGGAGCATAGTGAGAGGTTCTACAAAGTGGAGACATGGAAATAATTCCTTTTTAAATTTTATTTTTAATTAAACCATGGAAGAAACAGCAACTTTTACAATGGCAAAGACTGTAAGATCTCAAGATCTATTTTTTCCTTACAAGTTCTGTGTGGTTCGTGTCAAACCTCGCTCAGAGTGTCGGGGATGGCCCTGATTTAATGTTTTCCAACAAGCTGCACTCCTTCCTCGCCCTGAGCTGTCCTGACACTGCAGGGACCCAGTCCTGATCCGGACTCTCATCCTACAAGCTCTCCCCGACGACAGCGCGATTCCCATTAGCCTTCCTTGATGTCTATTTACCACAGCAGCTCCTCAATTATTTAAAATGTAAACATCTGGATTAAATCGATGGAGAAAACACCCAGCAAATGGTGCAGGCACTCAAAAACTTTGCACCAGGAGCCGGAGAAATTATCCAGTAGGACTCAGGAAGGGAAAAGAAAAAAAAATCCAAAATTCCCTGGGCTCACCAGGCTCTCGGTTCTCCAGGGACGTGGGCAGGAAATCCTAAAGTTGGGAGCTGCCAGGAGAGCTCTCGTCAGCGGAGAGGATGTGGTGGTGATGCCTCTGGAAGGGCACTTTGTTATTTAAAGCACCTAAAAAGGAGGATTTTCCAATCAAATCCCAGCTGTCGGCTGGCAGTCTGTGCTCTCGGGGATGTGTGTGTGTCCCTGCACAGAAAATTCGTAAAACATGTACAGAAATCTGTTGGCCATCTCCAAGAGGTAACGTGGGGTGGATTTGCTCCCTGAGAAGTCTTTCAGGCTCAGGTCAGGGTGGGTTTCTGTCCAGCTTTGTCACTGCCAGACTCGTGGCCAAGCCTCATCCTCGGCTGTTCCAACCCCTCCCTTAACACCAACCCCAATCCCCGGGATCTCCCCAGAAGGAATATCAGGATTTGGAGTGAGTCAAGTGTTTGGAAACTTCTGGAACCCTCACCCGAGGTCATGGGTCTGGTCATAAATCAGAGCCTTGCAGAAATCAATGGAGTTAAACCCAACCCCAAAACCCCCGTGTGGGAATGGCGGCTCTGGGTGGGCTCTTGGTGACTCTGGGAGGCTCTTGGGGACTTGGGGTCTTCGTCCATCACTGGATGGAGTTTTTGGGGACTTGGGGTCTCTGTCCATGACTGGAGTTCGGGATTTGGGGTCTCTGTCCGTCACTGGATGCAATTGGGGATTTGGGGTCTTTGTCCATCACTGGATGGAGTTGGGGACTTGGGGTCTTTGTCCATGACTGGGTGAAGTTGAGGATTTGGGGTCTTTGTCCATGACTGGGTGGAGTTGGGGACTTGGAGTCTTTATCCGTGACTGGAGTTGGGGATTTGGGGTCTTTGTCCGTGGCTTGGTGGAGTTGGGGATTTGGGGTCTCTGTCCATGGCTGGATGGAATTGGGGATTTGGGGTCTCTGTCCATCACTGGCTGGAGTTGTGGGACACGGTTGAGGCAAACGCTGAATTTGAGGAGGATTGAGGGGAAGACAAAACGAGGAGCAGCAGAGCTGAAATGCTGCATCACAGAGCAGATGAATAAACACAGGCATGGAGGCTACAGATTATTTTAATAAATATCACTATATAAATATAAATATAAATATCACTATATAAATATAAATATAAATATAAATATAAATATAAATATAAATATAAATATAAATATAAATATAAATATCCCACTATTGTAGGCATCCTTGTTTGTAGAACATCCTGGGATGTTTTGGATCTCCCTCTTTCTCTCCATGATTATTTTAGAGAGATTTTCGATCTCAAGACTGGGCTGGTTTAACCACGAGGGTTCTGTGGGCATTGTTTCTTGCAAAATACCCTGGGATGTTTTGGATTTCCCTCTTTCTCCCCATGATTATTTTAGAGATTTTCCATCTCAAGACTGGGCTGGTTTAACCATGAGGGTTCTGTGGGCATTGTTTTTTGCAAAATATTCTGTGATGTTTGGGATTTCCCTCTTTCTCTCCATTATTATCTTAGAGAGAGAGATTTTTGATTTAAGTCTGGGCTGTTTAAGCCACGAGAGTTCTGTGGGCATTGTTTTTTGCAAAATATTCTGTGATGTTTGGGATTTCCCTCTTTCTCCCCATGATTATTTTAGAGATTTTCCATCTCAAGACTGGGCTGGTTTAACCATGAGGGTTCTGTGGGCATCCTTTTTTGCAGAATATCCTGGGATGTTTTGGGTTTTCCTCTTTCTCTCCATGATTATCTTAGATATTGATATTTTTGATTTAAGTCTGGCCTGTTTTAGCCACGAGGGTTCTTTGTGCATCATTTGTGGCCTCTAACCCAGCCCGTCTGGCTCGTGCCCCTCCTGCAGCCCAGCTCTCCAACCCGAGAGCAGAACCCTTCATTTCGATCATCACAGAACGAACCCAGGGCTAATAGCACTTAATTGTTCCTCCAGAACGCTCTCGGTCGGTTTTGGCAGCCGGGATGAAAACAATTCCAAATCCCATCAAAGGAGCCGATCCGCGCCCAGCACGTTCGGGGTGAGGGGTTGAGAGGCAGCGCCGGGGTGGCATCAGAGCATCTCCTGCTCCTACACGAGGTTCTGTCATCCTGCCCTGCCTCCCTGCGGGAACTTGGAAGGGTTGAGGGGTTTTCCTCGAAAAAAAAGGAAAAAAAAAAAAGAAAAAAGACCCAAATAAAACAGACACAGAAAATCTTGGTCCGTGCCCCTGAAAATAATGTGCTGACGGTCTCTTCAAGCACACACCTCTATTAATCTTGACTTTCTTGAAGCCTGCCCGCTAGTTTGAATTTGTATGCGACATCAAACATACCTTTTCACATATGTTCTTTCCAGATTTTTTTTAACAGTTACTTAGCAGTTTATAGAAGGAAGTGAATGATCTCATCAAGCTGCTTAGAAATTAAAAAAAAATCTGTGCTTATTAATTATGCAGGATTAGTCTAATTATAATTCAGCAAATTAATTAGCGACAGAAGGTGTTCTGAAACATTGGAGTACATTTGCATGTTAAATGGAGAGGCTAGTCTGTAATATATGTAAATTTATGCATGGCTTCATAGTTTAATTTAAAAATTTGCAGCTGCATATGGTATGGGAGCAGGTGAAAAGTCAGTTTTAGTTTAATGATGCTAACAAACATTGGATGCTGTCCTGTCTCGGGGAAGGAATGTGCTGAACGCACCCCTCTCTGCCAATCCATAAATCTGTCGCAGGAATAGAATGTTCCACCCACGTTCGCAGTCAAGGTCATCTGCGCCCAGAGCCAGAGCACAATGGGGCAGCTCTGCCCTGTGAATAGCCCCGGAGAAGGGAGGAGGCGCAGTGAGCCCGGGCTGCGAGCTGCTGGGATGGAAATCTGCCTCTTTAGCAAATGAATGTGGGTTTGTCCCACACAAACCCGCTTTGGGGACGGATCATGAAGGAGTGCGAGCTCGGAGCTGAGTGATATCCGCTCTGGCAGGTGGAAAATGGGAGCCCAACCTTGGTTCCATCGCTCACGTTCACGTCAGGGCAGCTCTGTGATCTCTGGAGTGGCTGGGAAGTTATTTCTGAGCTCTGCATTGACTGCAGGGTCGGGAGCTTTGCTGTGCCGGGCTCTGCCATCTGGCAGCGACACTAAAAACCAGCCGAGCCAGCAGAGGGGCCACTGGTGTGACTGGTGCTCACTGCTCAGCCTAGCATGGCTCAGCACGCTGAGCAGGGATGGGCTGGAGGGTGGAAGAGTCACGGGAGAAAGGAATTGCAGGTTTCTCTCAGTGTGGATAAAAAAATGTGTGAAAATGGGGTCTCTGCTGTCCAGCCTAGCATGGCTCAGCACGCTGAGCAGGGACGGGCTGGAGGGTGGAAGAGTCATGGGAGAAAGGAATTGCAGGTTTCTCTGGGTGGGAAAAAAAAAATGAGTGAAATTGGGGTCTGTGCTGCTCAGCCTAGCATGGCTCAGCACGCTGAGCAGGGATGGGCTGGAGGGTGGAAGAGTCACGGGAGAAAGGAATTGCAGGTTTCTCTGGGTGGGAAAAAAAAATGAGTGAAATTGGGGTCTGTGCTGCTCAGCCTGGCATGGCTCAGCACGCTGAGCAAGGATGGGCTGGGAGGATGGAAGAGTCACGGCAGAGATGGGCTGCAGGATGAGAGAGTCATGGGAGAAAGGAATTGCAGGTTTCTCTCAGTGTGGATAAAAAAATGTGTGAAAATGGGGTCTCTGCTGTCCAGCCTAGAATGGCTCAGCACGCTGAGCAGGGACGGGCTGGGAGGATGGAAGAGTCACGGCAGAGATGGGCTGCAGGATGAGAGAGTCATGGGAGAAAGGAATTGCAGGTTCCTCTCCGTGTGGAAAAAAAAATGAGTGAAATTGGGGTCTGTGCTGATCTAACACCTCTGGCAGCCTTTCTGGGATCTGCAGGGTTTGCAAAGTAGAGCCTGAGATAAATTTGCACCTGGGAAGAGCTCTGAGGATGGATGAGTGGATTTGAGCGGGGCTGCAGAGCGTCCTCGGGCCTGGGTTTGGTGACACAGCCCAGCTCCAAACTGTGTGTGCTGCTGAGGCTGACATGGGTTTAAAGAACAGGAATTTCCAGACCTTGCTGGGTGTTTTGTATGGAGACAAGAAGCTCTATGAGATTTGTGTCAGTGTTAAAAAGAACCAGTGAAACCCCAAGCGTGGATTTGCAGGGATGGGCTGTGGAAAAGGAACCAGGCCTATGTTGGGTGACACAGCCCAGCTCCAAATCGTGTGTGCTGAGGCTGACATGAGTGTAAAAAACAGGAATTTCCAAACCCTGTTGGGTGTTTTGTGTGGAGACAATGAGCTCTATGAAATTTGTGTCACTGCTGAAAAGAACCAGTGAAACCCCAAGCGTGGATTTGCAGGGATGGGCTGTGGAAAAGGAACCAGGCCTAGGTTTGGTGACACAGCCCAGCTCCGAANGCTGAGGCTGACATGAGTGTAAAAAACAGGAATTTCCAAACCCTGTTGGGTGTTTTGTGTGGAGACAATGAGCTCTATGAAATTTGTGTCACTGCTAAAAAGAACCAGTAAAACCCCAAGCGTGGACTTGCAGGGATGAGATGCGGAAAAGGAATCGGGCCTGTGTTGGGTGACACAGCCCAGCTCCAAATTTGAGGCTGACACGGGTTTAAAGAACAGGAATTTCCAAACCCTGCTGGGTGTTTTGTGTGGAGACAACGAGCGCTATGAGATTTTTATCACTTCTTAAAAGAACCAGTAAAACCCCAAGCGTGGACTTGCAGGGTTGAGATGTGGAAAAGCAGCCGGGCCTGCGCCATGGGGCAAGGCCCTGAATTTCCCTTTGCCTCGACTTCCCCATCCCTGAGATGCACCAAAGCCTCTCCTCCCTGCCCTCCTTGGTGCCTCCTTTCCCCCAGAACAATTTCACAATTTCACTGGGCACAGTTGGAGCCCACAGAGCCCGGAATAAACCCGGGAATATTTCCTGCAGCTCCCTTTGGCCAGCCCAACCCTCTCCTCTATTACCTCCCTGCCTATCGACTTTTGATTACGCTCCGGCGTTTGGGCCTGTGCCAAATGGCAGGAATAATATGGATATTCAGGATAAATCAGCTTTTCGCCATTGTCTCAGAAGTTACTGGGAAGTTTTGGTGTGGGAGGAAAGGGGAAAGCCCAAAGGACGAAGGGGAAACTGCTCAAATTGCAAAGAGTCCTCGGAAGACTTTTTCGGAGAACAATTGCAATTACAAACACGCTGTTAGTGTTGTGTTTCATTTTCAATTCGAGCCCATAGAGTTCAATTATTATTTTCATTAATGGTGTCAGGTTTTCATCAGAGTGCACAAACAAGGAGGTTCTCCTTGGAGATTTGGGGGTTTTTTTACCCCCCTAGCAAATGTGGCCGTGGCGAATGAGTACATTGAGCACTGAGAAATGACTCCTGGGTACCTGGCAGGGCACCCTCCCCCAGCCCTTTTTTATTGAAAATGGGATCATTTTGCAACAGAAAAAGCATTTATTTACCCCAAAAAGTGTGAACTGCAGTTGTGGGGGCGTGTCCCTGCTAAAAAGGAGGAGGACAGAATCTGTTTCAGGGATGAAAACTGTACAAAACGTACAGAAAATGCACAGAAAATAAATATCGAGTTTCCTGGCGTGTTTGGAGGTTGGGTGACACATTGCAGGTTTATATTCAGTTATTATTGGTTTGAAATTAAGCTTTTTTTTTTATAAAAAAGTGTGAAGAGAAATCTGATGTTCCAAGCTGCAGAGAGGGGATATTTGAGGAGGAATTGTTCTGTGGCTGAGGGAAAAGACTGGAACTGGACGTGGATCAAGTCCAACCATTGCTGTGGACTCGTGTGCGATGTTCTCTCTTGATCCATCTGAAATTCGGGATATTTTCACCTCATGTACCTCCATTGTACAGGGTGTTACTTACCCAAGTGTGAGCAGGACTTCTTGGCACGGCAAAAAATTTATAATTAGAGGCAGTTTTAGGATGGGTTCTGCCATATTGTGATTTTAAGGTTGTTTTTTCGGTTGCTCGGATCTCTTGGGCTCCTTTAGCTCATTCCCTGACCCTGTTTTTGTTCCTTTTTCACATCTATCTCCATCGTTGCCTTTTTTTGAATTCAGGGCCAGAGGAAATCAGACATTTCTGCCTTCCCCCAGGTGGCATTTCAGGGATTAGGCCCTCAATAATGTTCCCACATAAAAATTTAAACCGAAAATCTAAATTGGAGTGAGTGAGTGCATCGAGAAAAAAAGGCTACCCAGACTGGAGAAATTGCTTTGAATTAAGGCAGGAGGATGGAGAAGTTTTCTGGTTTGTCCCCTCAGGAAACGAGGATTTTGTTGGGCGTAGGAATAACAGGCACAATGTTACTCTGCTTTTTGGGTTGTTTGGTTTTGTTTGACTGTTTTGTTTGGGGTTTGTGTGTGTGTGTTCTTAGTTGGTTTTTTGGTTGGTTTATTTTGGGGTTGGTTGGTTGGATTTTTGTGCAACTGGAGCCTCTCTGATCCCTTGGAGAGGCTGCCCAGAGCAGAGGACAGACAGGATTGAGAGAATAAACTGGGGATTTATTGCAGGGCCTTCAACAGGGACACCTCGGGCAGGCAGAGCCTCTCCGGGAGAGGCCACAGCCAAGCTGGACCCCGGGGCACGAGTTTGCTGCACTTGGATCAGTTTGGATCCATTCCCAGCTCAGGGTTCATTCTCCAGTGCCAATTGCAGGGGATGATGGAATTGAGCCCAAGTCTGTCCCCCCTTGGAGAGGTTTGGTTTCCATCTTTGGGGGCCTGGGCCAACGAGGTGTCCTTGAGTGCAGCCTGGAGAGGATTTGTTGTGTCTGAGCAGGATGGGAGAACAGGAGCTCCCAGCCCGTGGGGAGTGCGAGAGTCACACACTAAAGCAGCGCAGGAGCTGAAATTATAAAAATTAAATTTCAAGTCATCATTTCTATAAAAACCCGAGTGCCAAAGGAGCAGCCAACCCCTCTTCTCCCGGCCCAGGCTGGGGATGTCACCGTCTGACTCCGCTCCCTCCTCTCCCAGCGCAGCTCTGACAGACTCCGAGAAGTCTCCTGACCTACATCTGTTGGTTTCCACGTTTGTTAAGCCGGGTTCACACTTTATGCACAGGAGTTTTGTGAAGATTAATTAGCTGCTGGTTGTGGAGTCTCACGGAAATGCTCCGGCTCGCTGCAATAACCCCCTCATCTCTCACAGCCTGTGCTCGGTTCAAGGGCCTTTGTGCACTGCCCGATCCCACCCTGGCTGTAACTGCTCCAAAAAAATGGGAAATTTTCTCATCATCTCCCTAACAACACACCCAAACAGATCACAATTACTCCAGAGATGAATATCCAGATTACAAAGAAGCCTTCTGCTGTGATATTCATTAAAATCAGGACGGTGATATCAAATAAATGCAATTAATTGGTTTGAAACAGCGACCTTCAAACGTGGCCCTTGGAAAGGAAGGAGTTTGGGGTTGTGGGGGCACTGGGCAGGGTTTTTGTCACCCTTAGCTCAGGATTTGCTGTGGGGTGACCTGAGGGGAGGATGGGACACCCTGATCCAGAATCCCCTTGCTCTTTTGGAGCTGGAGTCACAATATATTTGAAGTTAATATTGTTTAACTGATACTCATTATAACAACTTCTGGCTTTTTTTTTCTTTGTTCCTTCGGTGATTTTTTTGGAAGCACTGAATTATTTAAGCAGAATTGCACTGCATCTTTATATTTTCATCAGGATTTGCTGAGAAGCACAATCAGAATTATCCTGGATGGCAGGAGAATTTTGGATTCTCATCCAAAAACTGACCGAGGCCACAACTCCAAATTCCACAGCGACCCAAAAACGCTGAAATTATCTCAGTATTTGCTTTACAAGGGGTAATTTTTAGATGTTTCCAGAAAGCCAAGGCACCTCTGGGACACCTCTGTGGGATCCCCAGGAGCTCTGGGGTGAAATATCCGGGCTGAGCATCCCTGGGTTTGGCCGTGGCTGCCGCAGAGCACCCGGGGAGGACGGGAACGTTCAGCTCTGCGGCAGCTCAGGGACAGGGGGAATTCTGGTTTTTGTATTCTTTTTAAAGGACATTGCACCCCTCAGCACAAATCAGCCCGGATTTAATGAAAATCCAGCTTCATTTTCACCTGTGCTGTTGGTTTGCGTTTGCTGAGGGTCCGAACCCTGATTTTCTGCAGGAATTTAGCAAGAAAAGGGGATTTTAGTTCCCTGCCACACAGAGTTTGCTCATGGATGCTGTTAAATATATATTTGGAATTTCTGCCTGTCTGAATCTGCCTTTTAGGGGTCTGAACCCTGATTTTCTGCAGGAATTTAGCAAGAAAAGGGGATTTTAGTTCCCTGCCACACAGAGTTTGCTCGTGGATGCTGTTAAATATATATTTGGAATTTCTGCCTGTCTGAATCTGCCTTTTAGGGGTTTGAACCCTGATTTTCTGCAGCTATTCAGCAGAAAAAAGGGGATTTTAGTTCCCTCCCTTGCAGAGTTTGTTCCCCCATACTGTTAAATATATATTTGGAATATTTGCCTGCCTGTGTCTGCCTTTTAGGGGTCTGAACCCTGATTTTCTGCAGAAATTTAGCAGAAAAAGGGGATTTTATTTCCCAGCCACTCAGGCTTGCAGAGTTTGTTCCCCCATACAGTTAACTGTGCATTTGGAATTTTTGCCTGTCTCTATCTGCCTTTTAGGGGTCTGAACCCTGATTTTCTGCAGGCATTCAGCAGAAAAAGGGGATTTTAGCTCCCTGCCTTGCAGATTTTGTTCCCCCATACTGTTAAATATATATTTGGAATATTTGCCTGTTTCTATCTGCCTTTTAGGGGTCTGAACCCTGATTTTCTGCAGGTATTCAGCAGAAAAAAGGGGATTTTAGTTCCCTGCCATGCAGAGTTTGCTCGTGGATGCTGTTATATATATATTTGGAATTTTTGCCTGTCTGAATCTGCCTTTCAGGGGCTGTGGCACTCCCAATCCCCCAGGAGCTGCGCTCTTCCCAAAACCGGCGCAGCTGACACTGCAAACTCTCTCCCAGCCACCTTTCCCTGCTCGTTTTCCTCATCCTTCACTTCATCTTGATCATTTTTCTCATCTCAATCAAAATTCAAGCATTAAAAAAATTCCAAAAGAAGCTGCCCATTTTCCTGCTTAATTTGATTTATTTTTCCTCAGAAGGAACAACTTGTGGATTTTATTTTTTTTAAGTTTTCCTGCAGAATAATCAGCCAGGGGCTCATGGGTTTTCATGTGAAAGTTCCTTGTCTTGGTTCATTCTATAGTTTGGTTCCATTCTGGAGTTTTCCTTTCCTACAAGCCATTTATATATCTGCAAATATTCTTTTTTGTCTCTGCAAGAAGAGGGAAAGATAAAAAGGAGCGTTTTTGAGTAACATTTTTGCCTCAAATTCTCTTGTGAAACTCCCAGTGTGCAGGGGAATTTTTCTTTTTAGGGATAAAAATCTCACCAAATCGTTCCTACAAAAGAGGTCGCAGGTTTCAGCACGGACTCGACAGGACTTATTGAATAAAATATATTCAGTGCTGCTCCCAGGGCATGAAATTACGGAGGATTTTTTTGCGTGGAAGAAGTTGCCCTCTGAGAGCTGAGCACTGACACCTCTTCCCTGCTGAACCTCCCTGTCCTGGTGAAGGGAAAAAAGGAGAAAACAACACCCTGACCCCGAGAAGACAAACATTTTAAAAAACCCACTACATTTGCGAGGGATTTACGGAAATAACAATTAAAAAATGAGATATTTTAATATAAAAGGGTCCCCGGCAGGGTAGGTTGTGGGGCAGTGGGTTTACGTGGCACAATCTGGATTTTGCTGGGGGTTTTGTTCGCTCGAGCAGCACAGGGACGGATCCAACCCGTGGCTTTTTTCTTTGTGTTTTGGGGCAGATGGAGGAGAAATCTCGCGCGGGGAGCGGCGCAGAGGAAGTGCCGCTAACGAGGGCGAGCGGATTGCTGCGGGTTTTGTCTTCTGCCGGGGCTGCTTGGGAGGGTGGTGTTGGTAAACCCGGGAAATATCCATCTTTCTCCTTTAAAGTTCTAATTCAAGGCATGAATGTGTGAGTTCTGAAGGGACTTAGGGACTGCGGTAAAAAATCGTTGTCATAGTAACAGAAAGGGAAATAGGCCTGGCTCACCTGGGACTTTAACTTACTGCAAAAGCAGATTTTTTTTTTTCTCTTTTTTTTTTTTTTTTTAAGGCAAGCGCTCAGCAAAGCGAAATAAATAAATAACTTGTTCTTTGTATTCCAAATCAATTCTTCAACTATTTATTTTTTCTTGCATCCGACTCTTTCTTTCCTTCTGAATCTATCTCGAGGCCTTTGATTTATTTTTTTAATTACGATTGTTGCGGTTAAGCCCGTCTCGTCTGACAAACAGAAACGGAAAGAGTCACAGGGAATATTTGCACTCGCAGCAGAGGATGCCAAAAAATTTCTCGCTTATGCCTGAATTTTGAAGGCTCGCTCGTTTTGCTTCGAATCCAACAACTGTGGCTTTTCACAGAGTTTCTTTACCCCTGAAATTCCCAGATTTAATCAGAAAACAAAGGGTGAATCGTCTCCTCCGCGGACGTGAGACAAAATTCGGTGGGAAAGCTTAGAGAAAAAATCTTATTTAATAATTCTAAACTCAAAAATCTCCGTGCAGTGTTGGGTGAGTCACCCGAACAGGCTGGAAATTCAACTTTTGGGCGCACGAAAAGCTAAAATCTGCAGGATAATGGATCAGATGAAGATGGGGGGGTGGGTGACAGGGCAAAAATAATTGGCAGGAGGACTTTGTGGGGTGTTAATGGGCTGATCTGCTCGGCCAGCGGGAGCTGTCATGTTCCACCCCAGCTCGTGGGTTCCTTGTGCTCCGTCAAAACCCAGCCAGGAATAATCCGGGCTCTGGGCAGTTCTGCTCCTCTGCTTTAGGGACCGGGATCTTCATCGGGAAAAACATCACTGGGGGGAATTTCACCGGGTTCTGCTCCGAGCTGGGTTTGCTCCGGGGCTTCTCACACATCCCAGGTCCTCCCGAGGCTTTTCATCCCAGAGTTTCCCTGTTGGATTTGTGGTTTCCACAGTCCTATTGTCCTCCTGTGTTGTTTCATGGAAAATCCCTCCAGACAGCCAAAGAAAGACCTGAAATGTCTTCGGAATATAAAAGATATTTGAGATAAAGGAAGAGACGAGAATGGTGTGGTCAAACCCACAGAGAGGCATCAGAGGAGTGGTGGTCACTGACACCACGGTGGATTTCGGTCAAACCTGTTGGTTCCTGTAAATTCTGATTATTGGAGTTTGCTCTCAGTCACATCAGTTACACTTTACCTGTTGGTTTCCATAAATTCTGATTATTAGATTTCGGTTTCAGTCACATCAGTTATATTTCTCCCATTGTTTTCTGTAAATTCTGTTTTTTAGAGTTTGCTTTCAGTCACATCAGTTACACTTTACCTGTTCTTTTCTGTAAATTCTGATTATTACAGTTCCGTTTCAGTCACATCAGTACACTTTACCTGTTCTTTTCTGTAAATTCTGATTATTACAGTTTGCTTTGATTGTTTTTGAGGAGTCCTTGCAGCCCTGTAGCATCCACCACCACACAAATCACTCAATGCACATTTTAAACCAGAACATGACAACAAGTCTTGCTGNAGTTTGCTTTCAGTCACATCAGTTACACTTTACCTGTTCTTTTCTATAAATTCTGATTATTACAGTTCAGTTTCAGTCACATCAGTTACACTTTACCTGTTCTTTTCTGTAAATTCTGATTATTACAGTTTGCTTCGATTGTTTTTGAGGAGTCCTTGCAGCCCTGTAGCATCCACCACCACACAAATCACTCAATGCACATTTTAAACCAGAACATGACAACAAGTCTTGCTGTGGTTCACAGAAGTGACGTGGGCTCTTTATCTTTCCAGATTCTTCCTCAAATTTTTCCTCAAGTGCAATCAGAATTGCTTGAAAACAGCGGGAAACCCCAGAGACATGAGACGGTTCCAGGTAAGCCCTACAAAGCTCAGCATTGACCTGTCTGCTCCTGCTCTTCTTTTCCTTTCACCTCTCCTCTCTGCTCCCTTGTTCCTAATAAACACGATAACAATCTCTGATAATCCCTATCAGACAGCGTTAAAGTTTCCCTCTATTTATTGTGTTTAAACCTTTTTTTTCCCCCTTTTTTTTTTTATTTTTTCCCTTCCCTCTTTTTCCACGCGGAATCCCCAGGGGGAAGCGCTGCGCTGCACCAACCAGCGGTGGATATTTGATTTGACACCCTCGGGCAAAGCGCTCGCACATGCAGCTGCCCACAGCAGGGATCGCGCCTGTGATATTTAGATGCCTCAGAATTTTTCAAAGTGGCTCTGTACGCGCTGCACGAGCAAACTCCTGCGTTTCCTACCTCTCTCCCTGTTGTTTTTGGTTTGTTTTTTCCTCTCTCTCGCCCTCCCTTCAGCTTCTTTAAAAAAAAACAACCAAAACCCCAACAAACCAAAATAGCGATGGTCACTTTAAGATCTCACAGCAAAAACACCAAACCCCGTGGGACCCTGACCCAGCTGCTTTGCAGGGAGATCTGCCACTGGTTCCATCAGCCACGGGGGCTGACGGATGGGGAATTGGGAATTCCAGCTCCGGGAGCAGCGCGGGACGAGGAGGAGGAGGGTGGGATGGGCACTGGGAGGGCAGAGCAGGCACAGCTCTGGTGCCCTCACCTTTTGGGCACCTCTGGTTCATTAATGACCTTTTTGGCAGCTCTGGGTAAATAATGAACTTTTTGGCAGCTCTGGTTCGTTAATGACCATTTTGGCAGCTCTGGTTAATTAATGGCCTTTTTGGCAGCTCTGGGTAATTAATGAACTTTTTGGCAGCTCTGGTTAATGAACGACCACGAGGGCTCCACCTGGAGCTCGGCCCCAGTGCCAAGGGAAGGGTCTGGGAGCCTGGATGGGCTCTCAGCTCCCCGCGAAGGGTGGAAAATGGGGCTGGGACCGACCCTGGGGCCAGGCTGAGCCCCGGGGATAAAATCAGGTGATTGTTGAACTCCAGATTTTCTGGGTGACTCTGACGAGCCATTCCCCTCTTTTCACCTCTCATTCCATGGGGTTGCTCACCTTGGTGAAACTCTCTGATCCAGGAGAGCCTGGAGTAAATCCACGAGTCCTTTGCCAGCCAGGGCCTCCAAAATTCATTGATGGAACCCAAAACCCTTAAAATGCTACTCGTTCTCATATTACTGTGCCTTCAGTGCCACATTCCTGAAAAACCTGGATTTTAGCTCACTGGGGGATGTGTGATCACTGTCTCCCATCCCTGAAAAAAACTGGATTTTAGCTCACTGGGGATGTATGGTCACTGTCTCCCATCCCTGATAAAAACTGGATTTTAGCTCAGAGGGATGTGTGGTCACTGTCTCCCATCCCTGAAAAAAACTGAATTTTAGCTCAATGTGTGGATTTTAGCTCAATGTGTGGATTTTAGCTCAATGTGTGGTTTTCCTGTAGATCCTCGACATGGGAAGGTGCCATCCTCAGGTTTGGCATTGATGCTCCATTGCTTCATATTTTGTGTTTAATTGCATCACTTTCCTTGTTTATAAATGAAGTTAAAACTCCACAGGAGTTCTCAGAGTTGCTTCAGACTTCCCATCAAAATGTGTTCCCGTAGAAAAAGTGATTTTTTATTTTGCTTCTGCCGGCAATGAAGAATTTAATAATTAAAAACAAAAAAAAGAGGTTTCAACTTTTACGAGAAATCCGGCTAAACAAAAGCTTCTGAAAGCTCAGAAAAAATTAAAGAAACGCAGGCAAGAAAATAAAAAAATTAAAAGATTTGTTGGCTTTTTGTTTGGAGCATGGAGAAATTTAAAGAAAAATCTCTGCCCAACCTAATTTTTCTCACCAGCAGTTTAAAGAGGCTGCAGTGACTTCTTCACTCTGTGTTTTTTAGAGATGATAAGACACGAGGAAAAAAGAGGTGCTCATTGTTGGGGAATTTACACAGAGGGGTTTTTTTTCAAGTGGCGATTTCCATAAAGAAAAAACAGCAATTAGTTATCATCTGCCAAGAACGCTAAAAAAGCTGGGAAGCAAAAGAAAATCTCTTTTTTTTACAGCATGTAAACAGATCTTGTTGGCTCTTGGAGCCAGCGAGAAGAGCTGACTGTGGAATGTCAGGAAACATTAAAAATCTCCTCTTTTTTTGGGTTTTGTTCTGAGTTTGTAAAGAAAAAATCGTGCCCGGGGCTCTCCTGATTAACACCTGGGGACCTGAGGCGCTGCCACAGTACACAGAATATTGGCTGCAACAGCCAAGAGAGAAATCCTGGACCCAAACACATTGAAACACTGAAGGAATTCAGCTCTGATTTCAAACCCGTGCTGGCTGCCCCCCAAAACCCCTCAAATCCTTGATTTCCATCAGCTGCAGGAGGAGTTTGGGTCTAATTTTTTGGGGGGCAGAAATCTCTCTGTGGTCTCAGCGTTGTTCTTGGTGTGGTGATGCCTCAAAAGTGGTAAAAATAGGAAGCAGCCGCAGCAGCGCAGGGAAAAGGGAAT
>VYZT01006684.1:2355-16477 GCA_013400735.1 Pomatostomus ruficeps | reverse complement strand
CGTCCCAGGGGCTCAGGGATGGGAAAGAATCCCGGATTCCCTGTGATAGGAACAGCCTGGAGCAAAGGAGGCTCCGGGGGCCCTTCTGGCTCCGCACAACTCCCTGACAGGAGGGGCAGCCGGGGTGGATTTGGGATCTGATCCCAGGGCACAGGGACAGGAGCACAGGGAACGGCCTCAGGCTGGGCCAGGGGAGGCTCAGGGGGGAATCAGCAGGAATTTCTTCCTGGAAAGGGCTGTTAAATTTAGGAACGGGTTGCCCAGGGAGGTGTGGAGTCCCCATCCCCGGAGGTGTCCCA
Source organism: Pomatostomus ruficeps (assembly GCA_013400735.1). Lineage (NCBI taxonomy): Eukaryota > Metazoa > Chordata > Aves > Passeriformes > Timaliidae > Pomatostomus > Pomatostomus ruficeps. The sequence continues at coordinate 16,178 of VYZT01006684.1, read as the reverse complement.
GGAACGCCTGGACGTGCTCTGGGCTGGGGACAAGGTGGGGATCGGGCACAGCTACCCCGGAGCTCTTTTCCAACCTGAACGACCCCGCGACATCCCAGAAATTGCTGAATTTCACAGGATAGAGGTGGCCAAATCACCCAGTGAGAACAGCGGTGCCACCGCTGCCTTTTAAATGCAAATCCAGCAGCAATTTACCCTGAAAACCCTGAGAGAGAGAGGAACCACACGGGAGAGGCGGCACAAGAGATTCTTTACGGCTGAACATCAATTTTCGAATCACAGGAACTGCGGGAGTGGCTCTAATGAAAGGGGAGCTGCTGCCTGCAACGAGGCGGCCCCGCTTTCGTGGATCCCTTTGGAAGTTCTGCTCCGCTGTCCCGCGGGTCTGGAACGCTCCAGAGCCTTCCCCGCCGAGCTGCCAATTAAAGAGGGTTAAACCAGGCCTGTTTAAACCAACACGGGCTGGAGCACGGGGTTTGTTCCATCCCCAGCTCACCTCTGCTCCAAAAGGGAAAAAAAACCCCTCTGGATACGGGTAAAAAAATAATTTTTCAGGATTTCCCCCCTCTGGATCAGCAGAAGGTTGGTGGGGAAATGAGGGAAGATGTGGGGCTGACAGGATCAGCTGAGATGAGGGAGGGCAGAAGGAGCTGGGTGGGAATGCGGGTCCAAGACTTGGAAAACGAGGGATTTTTTGGGATGCTGAGAGTCTGGAAAAAACCATTTGTGAGTACTACAAACCCTGTGGTTGTCCTGGCATCTGGCACCCGACTCCAAAGGGAGCCAGGGAGCGCTTGGAGGTCAAATGATTTATAAGGAAGAGAACAGAGAAGCAGGAAGAACTCACCTCCACATTCCCCATCACTCCAGANCAGGAACCCAGGAACAACTCATCTCCACATTCCCCATCATTCCAGGAACCACCCATCTCCACATTCCCCATTATTCCAGGCCCAGGAACAACTCATCTCCACATTCCCCATCATTCCAGGCCCAGGAACCACTCATCTCCACATTCCCCATCATTCCAGGAACAACCGATCTTCACATTCCCCATCATTCCAGGAACCCAGGAACAACTCATCTCCACATTCCCCATCACTCCAGGCCCAGGAACCCAGGAACCACCCATCTCCACATTCCCCACCATTCCAGGAACCCAGGACCATCCATCTCCACATTCCCCATCACATCACGAGCTGAGGGCCAAGCCACCGACAGAAGAACACAAGAGCACGTGGAGTTTGCGGTGTGAAATGGATTAAAAGGTCAAGGGAAAATGGAAAGGAAATGAAAAGGAAAATTAAAGGAATCTCTTTGCTGCACGGCCAACACCTCCGGAGCCACCCTAAGGAGGTGAAAACCCCCAGAAATGGGGTTGGAGAGCTCGGCAGAGATGGGATGTGACCCCAGGAGCAGCGCTGCCCATCCCAGCATCCCGAGATCCTCGGGAAAATCCCAGTTCTGCCGGTCCCTGGTACCCCGGCGAGCGGAGTTACGCAAGATCAGCTCCGAGGCCGCGCCAGCGCCAGCAGCCAAGAACTTTTATGTAAGTTCCTCCCTGGCTTTGCGCGGCTCCGCTCCCACCAGGAGCCGGGCACGACCGGAGCCGGCTCCTCCTCAGCCCAGCCAGGCCTTCAGCCACCCCACTGCAGTTAAAAATCCCGATTTTATCCTTATCCAGGCTCCACTCCCTCGGGCAGGAGGGAGAGGATGCTCCTGCAGCGGGAACGGCCCTCAGAGCAAACTGACCTGGAATTTTTGAGAATTTTGCACCCCCAGGGCACCGAGAAGGGTGGAGAGACTCACTCAGATCCTGGTCCTGTCTGAAAAACGGGAAAAAAACTCCTCATCTCACAAAAAGATCACAGAGTAGTGGAAAAATGGGGAGGTAACTCCTCATCTCACCAAAAAAATCACAGAGTAGTGGAAAAATGGGGAGGTAAATCCTCATCTCACAAAAAAAATCACAGAGTCACGGAACGGCTCGGGATGGGAGGACCTGCCACCATCCCAGGCTGCTCCAAGCCCTGGCCTGGGACACTTCCAGGGATGGAGCGGCCACAGCTTTTCCTCTGGGAATTCCATCCCAGCCCCTCACCACCCTCACGGGGAAGAATTCCTTCTGTATATCCAAGATTTCCTAAATTTTCATTTAAATTTTCCTCCTTTCAGCTCAAACCTGCTGCTCCTTGTCCCGTCACTGCAATTCCATCGGTTTGGGAAGGCCCAAGAGCAAAGCTCGTCCTCAGAGCCAGATTATCGAAAATGACGGATCAAACGCTCACAGAATTCCAAGAATTCCGCCCCATGACCTCCGTGCCACCTTCCCTCTGCACACAAACCCGGGAGCTGCACCCAGTGGTGTTTGAACAGCGAGATCTCGCACGTCTGGGGTTCAGAATTCCGCCAAGGGCGCCCAAACCCGCTCCTGGGAAAAGGGAATTCCCGCTCCGCCGACAGGACGGGGGCTGAGGGCCAAGCCACCGACAGAAGGACGCAAAAGCAGGTGGAGTTTGAGGTGTGAAATGGATTAAAAGGTCAGGTGTACCCAGGGGAAAATGAAAAGGAAATTAAAAGGAAAATTAAAGGGATCTCTTTGCCGGATTCCAGTGCAAGATTCCGTTTCCTGCCAAATCAACACGGATTTTATCGGCCAGGCCAGGAGCAAGGGGGTATTTGCAATGCTCTGAGGGGACATGGATAGCTAAGAATGGGAGAATTTAGGAAAAAGCTGCTTTTCCACCACCAACTCTCCCAGCCCAGAGCATCGCTCACCCCACAGTGCAAAGAGATTAAATCCCTGCAGGGAAAAAAATCACATTTCTCCCTCCACCTGTCCTTAAAACGCACTTAAAACTGAGTTTCACCAGGGCTGCTCCATCCCCAGCTCGGGACAGAGCCACGGAAGGGAAACAAAGCGCTCCACGAGTGATTGTTTACATATCCCAGAGTCCCGCGGCCAGAGCGGCCCAGGCGGATTCATGACTGAAAAAGGAGCAGGAGCTCCGTGCCCGGAGCGGCAGCGCCGGCCAAGCGCTGCTGCCGGGGTCTGCGGGGAAAGGTGTCCCCTCAACCCCCCCAAAAATCCCCCAGGATTCAAAATTCTCCAAACCAAACTCCGCACAGGTTTCCCTGCAGCTCCCGATGTCCACCTGGGAGCGAATCCGAAGGGCGCTGGATGTAAAACCCCTTTCCTGGTTGCTCATTAGCGTAAAAGATGCATTTTGGATGAAAAAAAACCACATTTTGGGGCAAAACCGAGGATCTGGGCACTGAGGAAGGCAGATGGGCTGTCAGAGGTAGAAACATTCCCAGGAAAAGTCCGCCAGGAGCCATCCTGAAGCTGCCCCCAGCACGAGCAGCAGGGCGGGGTTGGGTTTTTTTTGCCTTTTTCCCGATTTCCAAGCAGCCCGACGTTATTTTTATCCGGCGTTTTATTCCCATTCACACCTAACCTACATTCAGCTATTCAGAGCCGCGGCCGGGGCTCGCACGGAGGGAATCAAGCGGAGAAATCCAGCACGGGAAGGCCACGGCGACGGCGCTTTGTGCGGAGGGAAGGGTGGAAGAGAGAAAAAACCCCTTGGAGAGAGGGGATGGATGCCACTGTCACCCCCAGCCACGCTTTTCCTGCTGCTCCACCCCAAAAGCCAGGACGGGGTGGATCTCAGCAGCTCGGTGATGCTGGGATTGCAGAATTCCAGAATTATCCAGCTTGGAAAAGCCCTCCAAGGTCACCAATTCCGACCTGTGACCAATCCCCACCTTGCCCCAGCTCAGGCACCTCCAGGGATGGGAGTTCCATCACCTCCCACTCTCTGACCACCCTGTTCATCAGCAGCCACCCCATTTTCCACGGAATAATCTTAATTCTTCCTGAAATGATGAAACCACGCGAATTTCTGGTTGTTAAACCCAAAATTTCTTTGTTTAAAAATCCCCACCCTGATTTCTGGGAGGTTTTTTCTCCCCTGAGGTGCCTCGGGGTGAGCTGATGTGAGAACCTGCAGCACCAGGTGTGTGTGTGTGTGTGCTCGATATCCCGAATTTTCCAAGCCTGGATCAAGCCCTGACAAATCATCTGTGTCCTTTTCCAGGGCTGGCACGGCACAGAACTGCTCGTTCCAGCTGCGGGAGCTCCGCGGGGAAAAAAAAATAGTGGAGCTTCATCACCTCCCACCTGAGGAAATGAGTTAGTCCTCCCTTGATAAAATAAACATTAATATGTAAAAAAAAATCACCGAATAAAGCAACTTCCTGTATAAAAGTAGTGAGAGCCAGGAATTATTATTATTATTATTATATTATTATTGCCATTTCCACCTGTTTCCCCCAAATTTTTGCATTTTCCAATCCTCCAAGAGCAGCAATTTTCCTTTTTTTTTTTTTGCTCCGGGTAAGGAACCTCCAGATTCCTGAAGCTCCAGAGACTCAGAGAGGGGAAATAAAAAATTCCAGAGTTTTGCTCCTCAGCCCTGGAAGAGCAGAGGATTTGGGGTTATCCGAATTGCTCTGGCACAGCAGCTCCTTTGAGCAGATGCAGTTTTTTTAACGTCCCAGTTTCGTGTCCAGAACTCCTCGGAGCTGAATCCCACCTCCCAGAGCACCACCGGCTCTGATCCTCACCTGGAGCCGCGGATTCCTTTGTGCAGGACAACCGGAATTATCTCTGCACAATATCCCTAAAAATACCCGCATTGTGGCAGCTGAAGGGAGGATTTCTTCGAAGGGGGACGGTCGCAGGCATCCCGAAACGGCCGGAGAGGGAGGAACACGCGGAGCCGTTCCCGGCAGCGAATCCATCCCTGCCTCAGCAGCTCCCAAGAGTAACACCCCGAATGTGAGGCCACGCTGGGAGAAGCTGGCAGGCCCCGGGGCTGAGCGGGAGCCAGGTGCACTCGAGGCTAAAAAAAGCAGGTGACAGCTCCGAGCATGGAAATGCAAACACGAGCAAGAGCGCAACCCCCGGCCGGCCGCGCTCGCGGCTCCCGCGGAAACGCGGCTCTGAAACCACACAAAACCCAAACCCGGCCGCCGCGGATTCCCAAGGAAGCATCACAAAATCACAGGATTCCCGAACGGTTTGGGTGGGAAGGGACTTTCAAGATGATCTCGTTCCACCAGGTTGCTCCAGCCTGGACTTGGACACTGCCAGGGATGGGGCAGGCACGGATTTTCTGGGAAAACCATCCCGGTGCCTCACCACCCTCACAGGGAAGAAACAGACACTGAACTGTGCTCATGATCCATAAAAACTTTGGGATAGCGGTGATTATCCGGGTTCTGCTGGCGATTTGGCCAAGACAAACCAAGGTGCCTTTGCCGAGGAGGATTCCCCGGCAGAGCCGAGGTTTTGCCAATTCCAGAGGCGGCGGTGACGGTCCCACGAGGTGGAGCTGGAACTCCGCTCCCGGAGGAGCCGGGCAGGATTAAACCCGGGAGTATTTAATTAGAACAGAGGCGACTTAAGCCACGCCGGGCGCCAGCGCCCAGAGCTGCTCACAAAGCCCTCCTGGCGCGGCAGCCGGGGCTCTCCACACCCTGGATCCTTCCCTGACTCCGGAATGAAGCCGAACCCACCGGATCCGCCGCATTGGCCTCACTCCTGCTCCTGCCAAAGCTCCCCGTGGATCAGAGACCTCAAAAATGCTCCTGGTGAGCACTGAGTGCCCTCAGCCTCCCTGGAGTGATAAAATCCACATTTTCTTGCAAGGTCCGTCAGGTTTCCAGCTCAGATTTGGATCTTAATGACCGGCGCTGATGCGGATTTTCCTGGGATTGTCATTGAGCCGAGCCCGGACATCACCGAGTGCCAGCGCACCAAGGAGGGCCCAAAACCCCGCAATTCCAGCCGGGAAAACCTCTCTCTTTGAGACCCTCCAGCTCTACAGACTTCCCAGAGGTTAAAAATCAAAGTATTCCCTGAAAATCATCACTCAACAAACCCCGTGTGATCAGTGGGATGGTGATCGGTGACTCCAGGGAGTCGCTGCAAAGCTTGAGGGAAAAAGGAGGAGGAAAAGGAGGAGGAAAAAAGGAAAGGAAAAAGGAAGAGGAAAAGGAGGAAAAAAGGAAGGGAAAAAGGAGGAGGAAAAGGAGGAGAAAAAAAAGGAAGGAAAAAAGGAGGAAAAGGAAAAGGAAAAAAAAGGAAGGGAAAAGGGAGGAGGAAAAGGAGGAGGAAAAAAGGAAGGGAAAAAGGAGGAAAAGGAAAAGGAAAAAAAAGGAAGGGAAAAGGGAGGAGGAAAAGGAGGAGGAAAAAAGGAAGGGAAAAAGGAGGAAAAGGAAAAGGAAAAAAAAGGAAGGGAAAAGGGAGGAGGAAAAGGAGGAGGAAAAAAGGAAGGGAAAAAGGAGGAGGAAAAGGAGGAGAAAAAAAGGAAGGGAAAAAGAAGGAGGAAAAAGGAAGGGAAAAAGGAGGAGGTTTAGAGCAAACAGCTGCAGCTACTTTAAAAAAAAAAAGTGAGCTCCCCAGAGGAGCCGGGAGGGGATTCCTGGATGTCAGCAGGCAGGGAAATTCAGCACCTGTTTCCCAGGGTTCCAGCCCGGCCACGGAGAGATCGTGAACGGAGGCACAGCGGGGGCTTGGTGGAAAAGGCAAATCCCGGGAATGCGAACCCGACCCTCCCAAGGGGGCTTCTGGATCCCATTTCAAACCTGCCCGAAGCAAACACGACTTTGTCCTTCCGAGCTCTCGCTCCGGGGAACGGGCTGATCCACGTGGGAATCCCGGACGGAACAACCTCCAGAAATATTCCCGCTGGAGCGGCCAAGGTTTGGATGCATCCAGCAAAAGGCGGCCCCAGCGGGGATAAACGGGAATGTGAGCACAAAGCGAGGAATTCTGACACAATCACGGCCTTGGCTTCTCTTCTCGCCCCATCCCAGGCCTTGATCCTTCACCCTGAGTGGGATCCTTGCTGGATCCAACTGCTCTGGATAAAATATTCCCTGTAAGGCGCCTGTTCCCAGGTTTGGGAATATCAATACCCACACATCAATCCCCTCAGAATCAATCCCCTCAGACCACCCCGAGGTGCTGATGGAACTCAAACCTTCCCAGTGGCCACCCCGGACATCAGCCAGAGCAGTTTTGCAAACCAAAAAATGGCCCAAAAATTAAAAAAAATGGGATAAATCAGTCCCGGAGCAACAGTTCTGCTGCAAACCAAAAAACGGCCCAAAAATTAAAAAAAATGGGATAAATCAGTCCCGGAGCAGCAGTTCTCCTGCAAACCAAAAAACGGCCCAAAAAAAGAAATAATGGGATAAATCAGTCCCGGAGCAGCAGTTCTCCTGCAATCCAAAAAACGGCCCAAAAAAAGAAATAATGGGATAAATCAGTCCTAGAGCAGCAGTTCTCCTGCAATCCAAAAAACGGCCCAAAAAAAGAAATAATGGGATAAATCAGTCCCGGAGCAACAGTTCTGCTGCAAACCAAAAACGGCCCAAAAATTAAAAAAAATGGGATAAATCTGGAGCAGCTTCCCAGACCTGCACGTGTCGGGGATGGAGCAGGATGAGAGGAGCAATTCCAGCTACTGCTGAAGCAGCAATTCCAGCCTCCATCGTGCCCTGGCCACTCTTCCTCCGGGAAACCCTCGTGGTATTTTTCCAAGACATCACCTTTGGGATAATATTCTGTTGGAGAAGCCATTTTAACCGCATTTCGCTACGCTCAGCAGCTGATAAAAGGGGAATATTTTCTGACACCGCTTCTCCCTGTTCTCCTGAAATTCACCCTGAACCACTTGCCTGACACAGATCCTGGGAAACTCTGCCCAGATCCGTTTTGGAGCAGGGAAAATGCTTTAAACTCGTATTTTACACCCCCAACATGGCAAAGGGAAGCCCCAGGAGGGAGATTGATGGAGAATTTTGGAGAAACACCCCCCTGAGCTCCTCAGGGAGGCTCCCAGGCAGAGATCCCACTGCTCCATGTGCTCTGCTCCTCACGGAAACAGGGAAATCACAACAGGGTTGGAAGGGACCTTCGGGATCGCCTCATTCCACCCCTGACGCTCTCGCCAGGCAGCAGCGAGGTTTTGGAGAAGCTGCAGAACAGCCTGGGCAGCCCGAGACTCCTCCTGCTGCCAGAAAAATCCTTCAAATCTGCACAGAGGTTCCTTTTTCCTCCTGCTTTGGAGCACCCACCCTCCATCCTCACCTCACCTCTGCCCCACGCTCGCCGTCCTGAGGCGTTTTCCCAGGATATTTGTGGATTCCCCATCCCTGGAGGCATCCAAGGCCAGGCTGGACGGGGTTTGGGGCAGCCTGGGACAGCAGAAGGTGGCGGGAGGGGCGTTGGAATGAGATGAGCTTTAATATCCTTTTCCAACCCAAACCATTCTGGGATTCCACACCTGGCCCGGCTCTGTGGTGCCACCGGAATGTGCCCCTTTGGCACGGCCATCCCGACCCCGGGAGCCAAGTCCTGCACTATGGGATAACGCTGACGCCTTTACCCAGCCCGTTCCCTCACTCCCACCGCTCCACGATCCCTAATTCCATTAGGATCCGCGCCATCGCCGTCCCCGGCGGGGCCGGGCAGGGAATACCTGGAAAAGCGGCCAAGCCGGGAAGGATCCCGGACAAATATAGATCTCCAAGGAGTATCTTTAGATTAGCAGGCGGCTCTGCCCCCACCGAGACCCCAGGATTTACCTAAATAGCTCCTTCGGCACAGCCCAGCGCTCGGAGCTATTTTAAGCCAGCACCCTGCCCTACTTCCTAAGGAACAGCCTTCCCTGCTCCTGCCCGTGCAGCCGGAGCGGCCCCGAGCCCACCCCTCCCCGCTCCGACACCTCTCGTTAAATAAAAAACACCCTTCTGCCACGGTAACCAATTAATCCCGGCTCGTTTATTGCTACGAGGCCCTTCACGGCCTCGAGCAGGGAAAAAAAAAATGAGATTAACCTTTCCCAGCCTGAGAAATAACATTGAACCGTGAGGAACACGGCCTTGCCTCCCGCCCGGCCCACCTCCAGCAGCCGCCCCAAGCAGCTGCTGTCATTCCCAGAGGGAAGGGATAAATCCCAGCCCGATCCAAGCCTGATCGCCATGCCCTCGCTGGGTTTTGTGCCCAAGGCTGGTGCTGGGGTTTGCCACCAGCATTTCTGGTAATTAGCACGTTCATTAGCACGTTTATTATAAGGAACGGAGCATCCCTGTATCCCAGGATGCAGAGATCTGGAAGTTCCAGCCCAAAAAGAGGCACCTCTGGCTCTGTTGGGGCATCCCAGGAACGCCCTGCAGAGGGACAGTTTGTGTTATCCCAGGATATTCGCCTTTGGATTCGTTTTTGGGATGAAACGCCACGAGATCCAGCAAAATCAGCCCCCGGGCGGCCTCTTTTCCCAGCACATCCCATTTATGGGTAACGAAGCATCTTTCCTGTTTATATCTAACAATAACAGCGATATCGGAATTCCTCGGGTGAGTTTTGGGGGGTTTTCTGGACACGTTCCCAATAACTCAGCGGGATCCCGCGGGGTTCCTGCTTTAAGGACGGCCTCACCCCGCACCTCCCGGAGCTCTGTCCGGCCAAGTGGCTGCATTATGACACAACTTGCTTTTTAGGGATCCCCCTCCACGTCTTGACCCTGGTGGCATTCGCACTCTTCCCTTGGCATCCCAAGGTCCGAGCACATGGGCCTTGGCCTTTACTCCATTTTTAGCCATTTTCCCCGGCTCCTTTTCCCCCCGGGCGTTCCTCAGTTCCTGCAAAACGTCAACGCCGAACAAGCCAAACCAACCGGCGACTTTCAAACCCCACAACCTCCTTTGTATTTCGGATTTTCCTCGATTCGAAAGCTACTTTGACTTTCGTGTCGGCGCGTGCTCCGTGAGGAAAATCCCCAACACCTCCCAACCTGGAGAAAATCCAAGGCTCGAGCTTCCAGAGTTGTAGCTGATATTAAAAACAAGGTGGGAAGAAAGCCGCACATTTTTCATCCCCCAGAAGCATCCTCAGGCAGCGAGATGAACTGGAACAGCCTCTGAACTCTGCCGAGCTCTCCGAGGAGGCAGCGATTGATCTGACGCCGGCTTTGGGCTCCCCAGAGGCTGCTGAACAAATCCCGGGGGGTTGAGCTCCGTGCCTCCATCCAGCAGCGTCTCTGCCACGCTCCGGAGGCTCTCGGAGAGGAGGGAGCGGCTGCCGGGATGAGGGGGCAGGTGCTGGAGGTGGCACCGAGAGCTCCCGGTGTCCCGATGCTCCCAGAAACCTCGGCTGGGTGTGAAACTCATCAGTGACAGCCCAAAATCGTGGATTAGGGAATGGGTGGGGTGGGAATATCACCTCATTTCACCCCCTGCCATGGCAGGGACACCCTCTGCTATCCCAGGTTCAATTCCTCCAACCCTGGATGCTTCCAGGGATGCGGAAGCCACAGATTCTCTGGGAATCCCAAATTCCATCCCCGCAGANGCCACAGATTCTCTGGGAATTCCAAATTCCATCCCCGTGGCAGCTCCTGGTGTCCTGACGCTCCCAGAAACCCTGGCTGGGTGTGAAACACATTTACGAAATCATGGATCATGGAATGGGTTGGGTGGGAATATCACCTCATTCCACCCCTGCCATGGCAGGGACATCTCCCACTATCCCAAGTTCAATTCCTCCAATCCTGGACACTTCCAGGCATGGGGCAGCCACAGATTCTCTGGGAATTCCAAATTCCATCCCCGTGGCAGCTCCTGGTGTCCTGACGCTCCCAGAAACCCTGGCTGGGTGTGGAACACATCCAAGGAATCATGGATCATGGAACGGGTTGGGTGGGAACATCCCCTCATTCCCCCCCCTGCCATGAGCAGGGACACCCTCTGCTATCCAGGTTAAATTCCTCCAACCCTGGACACTTCCAGGGATGGGGCAGCCACAGATTCTCCGGGAATTCCATCCCTGCGGGAGCTCCCGGCATCCCGATGCTCCCAGAAACCCCGGCTGGGTGTGAAACACATTCACAGAATCATGGATTATGGAATGGGTTGGGTGGGAATATCACCTCATTCCACCCCTGCCATGGCAGGGACATCTCCCACTCCCCGAGGTTCAACTCCCCTGGCCTTGGGCACTTCCAGGCATGGGGCAGCCACAGCTTCTCTGGGAATTCCACCCCAGCCCCTCCCCACACTCTCAGGGAAGGATTCCTTCCCCATATCCCATCTATCCCTGTCCTCTGGCAGTGGGAATCCACTCTCCCTTGTCCTGGCACTCCATCCCTTCCTCCGAGCTCCTGAAACCCATCCCAGAGGTTCCCACACAACCGGACACTGATACTTCAGGAAGCATCACATCAGGGGATTTAAAATTCCCACACACACCTTAAACATATTCCAGCTGGGAAAAACCCAAACTGGACACGCAGAAAGGTGCCTGAAAGTCGTTAAGAAAGGACAGCAAAGCACAAATTCGGAAAATCCACGCATTTCCAGGACACCGTTTGGCTACGGTGCCAGCCCTGGCTTCACACCACAATTCCTGGGATTTTCGTCTCAGAAAAGCAGGAATTCCCTCCAGGAATCACAGCCACGCTCTATGGAACAGGGTGGGAATTAGGGACTGGAACAGGGTGGGAATCAGGGATTGGAACAGGCTGGGAATTAGGGACTGGAACAGGGTGGGAATTAGGGACTGGAACAGGGTGGGAATTAGGGATTGGAACAGGCTGGGAATTTGGGACTGGAACGGGGTGGGAATTTGGGATTGGAACAGGTGGGAATCAGGGATTGGAACGGGGTGGGAATCAGGGATTGGAACAGGGTGGGAATTAGGGACTGGAACAGGGTGGGAATTAGGGATTAGAACAGGGTGGGAATTCAGGACTGGAACAGGGTGGGAATTAGGGATTGGAATAGGCCGGGAATTCGGGATTAGAACAGGGTGGGTATTAGGATCGGAACAGGCTGGGAATTAGGGACTGGAACAGGGTGGGAATTCGGGACTAGAACAGGGTGGGAATTAGGGATTGGAACAGGTGGGAATCAGGGATTGGAACAGGGTGGGAATTAGGAATTGGAAGAGGGTGGGAATCAGGGATGTCTCTGACTTCCAACTTCCACCATCAGCTGCCAAAAGGAGGGCACTGGATCCCGGCTGCTTCCCAACATTTTGTCCACAGCACACAAAATAATAACACACAAACAGGGAAAAATTCCGGCGGATTCTCTGCTCTGGCGCCTGAATGCGCCGATATCCCGGATTTTTAACGGATCTGTCACGGATGCAGCTGCACACGGAGAGAGCTGGGTCGTCTCCCAGCACCGCCAGGTGTCGGGGGGAAGGATCCTCCCGGACACAGCTCCGCTTCCCAGAGGATGTCAAACCTTCCGGCAGGGAGAACGCAGCGGGATCACGGAATTCAGCCCCAAAAAAACGCACCCAAAGCTCTGTGGGTTTGGTTTAAAGGGCCACGGAGAGGGGAAAGACCCCGAGCTCCGGGATCCATCCACTGCAGCAGCCCAAGTATCATTCCCACCTGCCGGAATAATGTGGATTCCATAGGATGTGGATATATCCGTAAATTCCACGGATCCACCAGGTAATTCAATCCTAATTTTGGGCTAATTCAGACAGCCAGACTCCTTAATCCCTCAGGTTTCCAGCAGAACCTTCCCAAGTGCTCTGTGAAGACCATCAAGTTCGGACATGAATGGTCTCTGTCACCATCAACCATCAATTTCCTGCTAAAACCGGGCTACAAAGAGCAATCCTCGCCTCAAAATCTGAGATTTTAATAAAAAGTAATTCCCGGCAAACCCAGAAATGTGAAATTTCAAAAAAGCAATTCCTGACCTACCCCAAAAGCCAAGATTTTAATAAAAACTGATTCTTGAAGCACCTAAAAACTGGAGATTTTTAAAAAAGCAATTCCTGGCCTAGGTCAAAATTCAGGATTTTAATAACAATCAATTCTAGACACACCCCAAAATTTGTGATTTTAATAACGAAGCTCTCCCAGCACAAGATTTTAGCCCAAAACTGCATTTCCTCTGACTAAACGTAATTACAGCTCAGGCTTCTTGCAGGGCCCTGGAGATGTAAATATATAGGTTAAACATAGTTAAAATTCCCCATCCTATTTAATTGCATGGAACAAAACGAGCTTTTTATCTTCAGCTTTTAATTATTAATACCCACGAACAATGTCACCACCTTTAAACAATAACCCCGGCCTCGGGAGGAGATCATTTCTCCCCAAATTTCCACAGGCGCACCTGGGGGGGATAAGAAGGAATTTTTGGGATGTTCCCCGTGGATTTTGAGAGCTGGAACACGGAGCCAGCAGGCCATGAGCCTCTACCCCACCTGGATAAGGATTAATGAGCGCAATTAGCGGGACCACGCGGATATGGGGGGAGTGTCAAACCCCCCGAGAGGCAGCGGGAGGATTCCCAACAGGGATTCCCGGGGTCTGGAAGCGCCGGGAGCAGGGAGAGCGCCGGGATGGGGCCGACTCAGCTGAATCATAATGGCTGCATTGCCATTACCTTTCCCCAACAAGGCCGACCTAAACACGGGCAGCTGCCTGGGATTTAGCAGGAGATTTACGGACAGCACCGGCCGCTCCGGCTAACCCGGAGACCGACAAATCGCCACGCCACACGCGCGGCCCCGGGAACACCCCGGATCCCCCAAATCCGCCAGCGTTCCCGGATTATTCCCATAAAAAAGAAATAAAACCCTTCCACCGCGGCGCTTCCCCGAGCCCGAGGGGCCTCCACGCTCCGGCTGCCACCCGGATCCCCTTTCCCTGGGTTTGAGGTTATTAACATCAAACATGTGATCGGCCACATGACAGGCTAAAAAGGAAAAAAAAAAAAAT
>VYZT01006680.1:4036-22350 GCA_013400735.1 Pomatostomus ruficeps | reverse complement strand
GACACCCCAAGAGTCACACCACGCACCTGAACGCATTGTCCAAATGCTCCTTGAGCTCTGTCAGGCTGGTGCTGTAACCACTGCGCTGGGGAGCCTGTTCAGTGCCCAGCCACCCTCCGGGTGTAGAACTTCTTTCTAATATCCAACCTAAACCCTCCCAGACACAACATTTTATTGAAAAACTAACACTTTGTGTTTTCTATCAAGACAGATTTGATGGATATATTGTTTTACCAAGTTTCTCCTGTCCTTGTTGCATGCACTCATGCTGGAGTCTGTGGCATTCTCAGCCTGGTTAAAGAAAAGACAACAATTATCACCGCATATGAAGATAATTTCTGCCAAAGAAATTCAAGGTATATGTGTCATTCATCTTTACATGTCATAAACTTTTTCAAACTATATTTCTTTCAAGCTATGTCTCTTTTCCCAAATCTCTCATTTAGATCAATAAATGTAAAAAGTTCCAGGTTTAACTATTATGATTCAATAACACATTTTGTATCTATTACTACACACTTAGATACTATAAAAATCAGACCGGTGTTATGCAATAAACTATTTTTACAGATTTGGTTTGGTTTGGTCTGGTTTTTGATCCTTAAATATACAAAATATTTAAATTCTTATATTCAGTGTAGCTAAGATCAATGCATAATGAAGAAAGTAACTAGACATATTTTCATCTTCCTGAAACCTAAATGTTTATGAATTTGTCTGGTACAGGCTTTATTTTTCTTTGGCAATGTAATATAAAAAGTATTGTGGAGGATCTGGAAGCAGGTTTCTAGGGCAAGAAACAAGAATGTTGTCATAAGAATGGCAACAAACATTTGTTAGAAATTAGAGTTTAAAAATATTAAATATTATTAACAGATTAAATGTTTAAACTGGTTCATGCACCATATTTCAATTGTGAGCCAGTTTCTTTATATATCTTGTATTTCACTGGCATTTGTAACTCAAAGCGGACAAATCTCAAGTAAAAGCTTACCACTGGAAAGCAGAATTTATTTTTAACAGCTACAAGGGAAAATTTTCATAAAAAAGGACACTAAACATTTGTCCAAGGACACAACAAGGTCCAGAAAAAGCCATTCACCCATGCTTTTATACAGTACGTAAGGGTAAATTTCACTCAGCTCTTGATATGAAGAAAAGGTAATGAGATGCCAATTATTATCCCAGGCTATATAGGACAGGTGAGGATTTATTAATGTTCTCAGACATGATGAAGATGATCTGAACTGCCCAGAGTGTTGATACTCAAGCTACCTTCTTGAATCCAGTTATTCTCTGCCAGAAAAAAAATCCAATTTCAGTAGAGAAATGCAGCATAATCACCGGTGAGAAATTCTAGGCCACATCCCAGAGCACATATATCACATCCTCATCTTAAGAGTAGTAGAGCAAAATCCAATTACATATAGATTGTATAGCACAGTAAGTACCTTTGCCATAATAACTAACCTTTTAATTGCATGACACTTGTATATTTGATCTTTGCTCACAGAACAGTGAATGATTTCAGATCCAAGTAACAGGCTACAGATATTAATCCCTTAAATTCATATAAATCCATTCTCAGCTGAGTTGACATAAACTGAATTAGATGTCAGTGTATGGATGTTAATATATTCCTTGTTTTTCTGGGCTTGTTTTTAACTCATATGCATTAAATAAAAGGTTTTTCCCTAGCAAGTGCCTTGTTAACTAGGCTAGGTTCTTCAGTGCATAAAAAAATATCAGCTAGCATGCTGCAGCACATTGGTTTATCAGTCTAGGCACTTCTGACATAAAAAATATAATTGTTTAATTCTATCAATTAAGCACAAGTAGCTGTATCTATCAGCATAATAAGATTACAAGTTTTTTTGTAATGCAAATGAGCTAGAGCCTTTTAAGCACACCACCAAAATTTTCATTGAAAGACATGACAGTGGCCAGTGAACATAAGTCTACAATTTTCTGCAGCATTTCAAAAGCAGAGATTAGAACTCGAAAACTGGGCTTTGACAAATTATTTCACTGGTTTAAAACCTCTTTCTGGCAAAAGGCTGCATCTTCCCTGGGGCCAAGTAATTTCTTCAAAAGTCACAGTAATACAATGCCTTGTACAGCCATGCTCAGGTCAGCAAAGTCCTGCACTTGAAATGCTCTCAAGCTGTTCCTACCTCTTTCAACATCAAAATTTTCAGAGCTTGTTTTTCTCCTTAAACTTGGCCCCTAGACAACATATACACATGCAGCCAGCTATGACAGAGTCCTTCAAATAATTGAATGACAATGAAGCTGTTGCAGATATTTAGCTCCTGCAAATCATCCTAAAAAGGAGTCAAGAAGGTCCTCTCAGTCACTGCTGGATGCCAGCTTTGCCTATATACTCTACTTCTTGCTTCTTCTCCAGCCCTCCTACCTGCTGAAAAACATTTGTAACTGGCTTTTAATTTCCCCTGTTTCAACTGCTAAGTGATAAATTGTGTATCAGGGAAAAGTTTTCTAATCCCATAAACTTACTGACTCATCCTATGAAGCAAAACATTATTTCATGCGTCAAGGAAAAAAAAGTAAAGCTGAAAGGCTTACTACGCTGATAAATACATTTTTAAAATTTAAGAAAAATCCAAACAACAAATATTAACTCCTTACTTGTTATGCAAAACAATATTTCAAAGTAAATAATTTCAAATATCAACATGCAAAAATAACTCCAAATCTATTTCTTCTTCCTGTCTTACTTTTAAGAAAAACACATTAGCTCATGGAATCTGTCAGTATGTGATTCTGTTTCAAAATCAAGGCTCCAAACAGAGCGAATATCTTACACAAATTAAAGACAAAAGTGAATCCAGTGACATCAACAGTGTAGTATTTTTGAATGCATAGCTAAAATCAGTCTCCTTGATGTGCTTATGGTAATAAAATCACAACCAAACTCAGGGAGAGCAAATCCTGTATATAGATCACTGAGATTAGGAAAAACAGTTTCTAAATATCAGAATGCTTGAATCCCAGATTTTGAAAGTAAATCACATGTGATAATGGATGGATAGATCAATGGATTTGACATCCATCTGCAGATCTGTTAAGCAAACCCATAGACCTTTAGGTGTCTATCAGTATAGATGGAACTCATCTCAGATCCTTTACATACAAAAGAAACCTATCAAAAGAGATAAATTTGATCTTACTTGTGTGAGACATTGTCTCCCCTCAAAAGCCAAGGAGTTAAATAGTACTTAGAAGAGCACTCCAGTGAAGCTACATGTTAATAAAGGACTGTAGAGCACCTTTTCTAAAAAGGCCTCATGGCCCACTGGACGTGAGCTTAGCAAAACATACATAGTCACACTATACAGCACAGTTCAAGGCAGTCCATATTAGCTAACTCAAACCAGAGCTAGTTCTAGCATCAAACATATTTCAGTGTCTTGCCGAGTCCTGGCCATTTGGTAGTTTCCCAGCCTCAGCTTTCAGCAGGCAAGCCCAAGTACAATACATTTGGTCTCAGTCTCAGATCCCTTCATAAACACAGTGACCATAAGCATTATCTGGTCCTCCATTTCATTGTACTCTCGCCAGGAGAGCTCTACATTGTTGGTGAGGTGCAGTTTACAAAGGTTAGATTTCCCTCCCTTTGAAAACCCACAATTCAGACAAACAGTCGTAGCTACTCTTTTCCCCGTCAAAGCTGAAGACGTTCTTCCCAAACATCCCCAGCTCAGTTTTCTTCCTAATTACCCTAAGTAGCCTTTAACTTAGAGCAAGAGTTTTCTTACCTTCCCACCCCAGCTGACATGTCACTAGATTCTTTTGGCCTAACCTGCTCCTCTCTAATTTTGTTCCTAAATTTTGTTCCCTTTCCTTTGCTCTCCTTGAGCCTGGATGCTGAAAATAATACCACTCTATGCAGTAGGAAAAGGGTCATGGCCACCTCTCTTTACTCTAGCTGCCATTTTAAACAAAATCATCTTATTCATATGCAGCCACTGATAACAGTAAATAGATTTTCTGGAGAATACTCAGAACTAGGAAAAACCTGTAGTAAACACAGTCATTGTCAAGTCTCTCTTTGAAAGTGTCCATTTTTGGCACTTAGACAAATCTGGACAGATTTTTACAGTTATACCAAATGTCAGACACCTGGCAAAGCCACACTGACAGAGTTCAGATTCCCAGCTCAAAGCCTGGAGATGTGGTAGCATTTTCAGAAAAAACACCATAGATTTCTTACTTGATGTAAACTAACAAGCAGTATTTTCCCCTGTTCTCAGGATCAGAAACAGTTCAGCCATTCAGGGTTACCAGAAAAAAAGAGGTCAAAACACTTTTCTATCACAGAAACCCCACAGCCTGGCTGTGGCAGATGTGTAAATTATAAGCAGCTTGGGATGGTCCTGTGAGATGTTAGACAGCTATAGCAATTTACAGGGTTTGAGTTCTAAACAGCAAATGCAGCAAGCTGCATGACAGAGCCCAAGCAGGCTGAAACCTGAAAGAGCTCCATGACACAACAGGATATGGACATGCAGAGACAGGCAGAAAAGGTCCCAAGCTGAGCAGAAGATCTGAACCAATAAAGCACTTGGTATTTTCTGCTCAGCCCTCTCTACAGCTGTTTCATGAGTCACACCCATTTATTGAGGTTTCCCCAGGCAGTGCCACAAGCACAGCCCAGCAGAGCCTTCCACCTTACCAAGATCCTGATACCCTTTTATCTGCTCTGCACATTAGGGCCGAGACAAGATAGTTATTTGTCCCAAGTGCTTTGGAGACTGTAGGCAGAGAAGCAGGCAACAGCAGCCTGCCCAAGGTGACCCTCCTGGCCTGGACACAGAGGAACAGAAATCCATCCCCACCTCTCGTGGCTGTCAGCTGCACCAGCCCCTCTCCACCACCATGCTTTTCATCAGTCTTTTTATCTTCATACACTCTAGCCATCTTTTCTTCTAACAACTGGCATTTTTCCCACTGTTCAGCCTGCTTATTCCCAGGAAACAGCTCTCAGCCTTCTCCCTCATGGTGTTTACAAGCTCAGACTTTCTCCAGGCTACAGTACCATGGCCTCAAAGCACCATATGACAGAATGAATCTGCTCCTGGCTCTAGAAAACCTCAGTGACAGCCAGCCTCCCATTCCAGCATGACACAGCAAGCTAGAAGGGTCTTCTCAAGCTCATCTGCTCATTAATGATGACAACCATAGAAGAGCAGAAGAAATTCTTCCACTAATCATTCTGCCCTCACAATTTCATTCTTATATATATTTTTATATGTTGGCAGTTGTTTCACATATTTTGTGCATATAAGCAGAACAGCTGTAATTTTCATTATAAAATTAGACTTTCCATTACTGACTAAGAAACAATAAGAATAAAATATTAACAAAAGTTTTTAATTTTTTTTTGTTAATAATGAGCACCGAAGCAAATATAAAAGAGAATGAGACAACAGATTAAAGCAGCACATTATCTTGACTAATCTAAGTTCTTAGAAAATAAAAAAAAATTAATGTCAGCTTGACATTTTAGGTTTTTTTTTTTAAATAATTTTATTAGGGTTTTAAAGGACAGTAAAATGGTTGCTTTAATAGAATCCTTATTAGAGTAAAAAAAAGAAATGTTGATAACAGAAAAAATATGAAAATTCACACCAGTTTCAAGGCTTTCAACAAACTATGACAGCCCTCCAAGACACTGTATTCTTCACACGATGCCCCTTGGGCTTTTAAAAGTAACTGAATTAGTGTTTGTAAGGGTATCCCAGTTGTATTTTTTTACTAATAAGCATAAAGTGTTGTGGCTACTGTGCAGCCTCTGTTAATCCTGCTTAAGCACAGTAGTACAGAATAGGTGCATTATCCAAGGGCAGTTCAAGTTAACCTACAGTTACCCAATCTTTTCCTGAATTATCTTCAGCATACAATTAATTACTAAGATAAGCTTGTATCAGGGGAAAAGAACAGAGAAGCAATACTCTTTACATTAATACCTTCAGAGTGAAGTACAAATTATTTCTTACATGGACTGTTACAATTGCTGTTTGATTGTTCAGTAAACACATAAAATACTAGGTGTTATTAGGTTAACCTGATCTAGGATACATAAATTCTCCTACATTACATGTAAGAGAATTATATAGTATAATTAGAATGTGAGTTGTGCAGAACCATCACGTGGGGCCAGAAAATTTAAGTGCCTATATGGAGTTTAACAGAACATTTTTACTAGGAATATAGCAGTTGAGCTCATCTGAGAGCTAAACTTCTTTCTGTAGTTTAAATTCCATTCTTTTAATTATTCAGAATATTACTTCTTCACCATCAAATTTTACTCTTGGATTATTAGCTAAGTCCTTATAGTTTTTCTAGTAAACAAAATAACTTCTCCTCCTTGGTTTATTGCTCTGAGGCTCAGGAAAGCCTAAAGGAACAGAGAGGTGCTTTTACCCAAGAATTCCTTTTCCATTTTTAAACCCCTTGTACATATATTTCCTTGCTTTTTTCTTTCCTCAATGCCTGTATAACCAACACTGACAGTTCAATTCTTAATCTTCAGTTTTATAAAGTATGAAAAATAGGAATGTAATTATAGTTTGAGAGAAACCACACTGAAAGCAGTAAAGCAAAATACCTTTCATCTCAATCCCAAGAGAACGGTTAAATATCCCTTTGACTAGAGAGGGTGAAAAAATAAAAACCATCACACAAACCACAAGTCACACTGGAAGTCCTTCAGGAATTTTAATTATATGTGCTGACCTTAAATGCCAAAATAGGAGGACTGACTTTTTGCAGTTTTCACATTTGTGCATGTGTAGAGAGACTTCATGAGACTCTGTAAGGAAAGAGTAAGGCACAGGACATGTCAGAATAGACAGGTGGAGCAACTGAGGAAAGCAAGGTAAGAGTTCTGGTGCTGAATACTGGTTGACTTAAGACATGGAACTGTGAAAATATCTGAACTATTAATTAATTGTTTCCTTGTGTTTGATTCTTACCTGTTTAGAGGCTCTCAACTGTATCTTTTCAAATGAATGGGGTTTCTTTTAATGCCTGAGTACATCACCAATTCTTCTTAGCCAATGTATTTGCTATGTGTGAGATCAGATTTTTAACTTTTCTCTCTCATCACCTTTAAGACCCTCTCTGGAACAAAGTGAAGGTCAGGTCACAGAAAAAAACACCTGACAAGCACATTCCTAACTCTCTGATGTCTGTAAACTGGAAGTAATGGTGTGAAGAACACAGCAGAAGGTGCCAATGCAGAAAGGACTATCTCTTCAGAGAGCAGAGCACTGGTCTGCAAGAGATGTCCAGAATTGACAAACCAGAAATAACAGGATGTGAGATTTCACATTTTCACATCTTCACAAATCCAAAGTATGAAACTACTCCATTACAGAAAAGAGTGCAACATAAACAAAACAAAGTAAAAAGAAAAGAAAATCCATTCTGTATATCACAGGTAATGACACTATAACTCTGATGCAGAATCTTTTAGGAATTTGACACACTATTGGAAAATATATTGCAAATTTTCAACTCTTTACACAATTCAAGATTTAAGTCAGGTTTTCTTTAGATAGACACAATGCAGTACAAAATAGTACAATGGATTGCATTTTGTGACCAGAAATTTCTAAACTTTCTCTGAAGTGTATTCTGTCATGACATAAAGAATTACTACCAAGTAAGCAAAGGTATCCACCTACTTGATTTCCATTTTTTTACTTCTGCAAAGTCCAATTCATCTTACTGCTCAGCAGAAGAGTTGTTTTGTGTACTGTCTGCCTTGTCACCATGACTTTCTGAGCCCAGCATTTCAAACAGGAATAAGAGCTTGGACATTAACAGGCTACATGGCTTGGTCTGAACTCCACAAACTGCAGCCAGTTTACTCTGTGGCACCTGGTCTTTGTGGTCTGTTTCTCATCTCTCCTGCCAGTCTCCTTGCTTAAATACCGTCTAACTTCTCAACACAGTTTGGGGGTTTTTTTGTTAACCTGCCTTTTCAGCATGCAGTCATCACTCCAGTAAGCCCTAAAACTACTCCTTAACTTTTTCCTCCCTTTAGCCTGCATCTTTCCCTCACCAGGAACTCCTACACCCTGCTGCTGATTTCCAACCATCTTTCTCCCACAAGACAGCATTTACTTTTCCAGAAAATGACAGTGATATGATACAAATAGCGTCCTCCTGGTCAGTATTTCCTCATTAAAAAACCCTGATGAGTAGTCTAGTTAAAAAGCCCAAAGAAGCCTAAGCCATTAGTTCTTCACTATATGAAAAAAAGGCATAAAAATGTCAGTTTGCTTTTCTACAAGCTATGACCATGTCTAAGATTAAAAGCAGATGATCCCTTGCAATCATGTTTTAAAAAGGCACAAAAAACCATGAGACACTGACCTCAGCAGCCCAAATTAAGCACTCAATCAACATGATCTCAGTTTATCCAAACTTGCTCAGAACATTTTGAAAGATTTTTTAACAAACCGATTGCTTGACAAGTACTTTCTTCCAGCACATGTTGCTTGTTCTCCCACAAGCATCATGGTGTTACTTGCATTTTTGCATAACTTACAGGAATGCTGCCATGGGCTTATGACTGATATAAATCTTATAGTGAAATCAGGTGATCGGCTAATGCACAGACATGGCATGAATAAACATGGAATAGTAGCCTGTAACTCCCTCACACCAAAATGCGGTGACAAAGTTTTGCACACTACTGCAGATTGTGATACTGACAAAATCAAACTAAATTAGTGGCAGGAACTGCTTGTGCCAGTAAATAAACTTAGAACAGTTTTACAACAATATAAGTAATTGTTGTTACTTTTCTAATTTACAGCAGTTTTAAGGCCAAAGTTGGAGCACCAGTGAGAAGAAACCCACAAACATTTCTTGGAACTGTATATAGGTTTTAGTACTTTGTATAGAACACATATTTCTAACATTTTCCCATGTCATCATACAACATCTTAAAATAAATATCATGTAATAGTTAAAGTCTATGTGAAACAAGTTCCTACTAAGGCGAGAGAAAAGCACAACCTCTAAAGATGAGATTCTACTTTTATTTTGTGCACTAAATATAACAACAAAACATTTCTTGAAAGCGGGTTAGGAAAATGGGCTGATAGTAAAAGCCATATCTAGAAAATGGAAACAGACTCAAGAGTGAAAGCAGTGAATGATCAAAGGAATTCACAATATCCTGCTAATGGGGAGCCAAAGGAACAAATTGTTCTTTTAAACAAATGCAAATAGTATCCCATTAATGGCTAGTCCTATTATAATACTACAGCTCTGTGCCCTTGGTACAAATTGATCGCAGTGGTTTGAGC
The DNA here is from genome assembly GCA_013400735.1 of Pomatostomus ruficeps. Taxonomy (NCBI): domain Eukaryota; kingdom Metazoa; phylum Chordata; class Aves; order Passeriformes; family Timaliidae; genus Pomatostomus; species Pomatostomus ruficeps. The sequence goes on along the minus strand of VYZT01006680.1, from coordinate 13,003 downwards.
ATCCTTCACAGGGCTCAGATAAAATAGTGTGGAAAATGAAGGGCTGTAAAAATGATAGAGTGGTAATTCAAAGCATCTGTGACTGAAGATGCATAAACAACAGTAAAATGATTTAAGAAACATCAGCTGCCAAGTAACTGAAGCCAAAAGAAAGGAGGAAAAACTTAAAAAATATGACATTGTCTTTCTTTGTTTCCCGTTGTAGGTTCTCAAATGTTTTAGATACAGCTGTACTCCTACAAGTCTGAGTGCATACTGTACTTTAAGGATTTGAGAAATGTCACTGAAGTCAACATAAGGGATTCACTAAAGTAGGTATCATTTAATCAGGAGGAAAAAAGAAAACTGTAAGTCTGGCACAGGATTGTTCAAAACCAATTCAGTCCAATTACAAACACATCTTACCTTGTAATATTATATATACAACTCATAGAATCATAGAATTATAGAATGGTTTCAGTTGGAAGAGACGCTAATTATCTAGTTGCAACCCCCAGGGACACCTGTCTCCAGACCAGATTGCTCAGAGCCCATGCAGCCTGGCCTTCAACACTTGCATGGATGGAACAGACACAGCTTCTCTGGGAAACCTGTTCCAGTGCCTCAGCAACCTCACAGTAAAGAATTTCTTCCTAAGATCTATTCTAAACCTATTCTCTTTAGCTTGAACCCATTCCCCTTTATCCTCTCACTACATGCCCTTGTAAATAGTCCCTGTCTTATAGGCTCTTTTCAAATACTCAAAGACCACAATTCTGTCATGCTGAAGCCTTCTCTTTTCCTCACTGAATAAACCAAATTCTCTCAGCCTTTCTTCATGAAAGTGGTGCTCTATCCCCCTAATGATCTTGGTGTCCCACCTCTGGACTTGCTCCTGTAGGTCCCTGTCTTTCCTGTGCCAGGGCCCCAGAGCTGGATGCAGTGTTCCAGGTGGGGTCTCACCAGAGCAGAGCAGAGGGGCAGAACCCCCCTTCCAAGCCCAGCTGCCCACGCTGCTTTGGATGCAGCCCAGGACACGTTTGGCTCTCTGGGCTGGCAGAACCCATCGCTGGATCTCATCCAGAAGCAATAAGTATACACATGTAGGTATGCACTGGGTTTATGTCACAATGTTTTGGTGGCAGGGACTGTAGAGGTTTCTGTGAGAAGGTGACAGAAGCTGGTGCCACTGGTCAAAGCTGAGCCCTTCAGGAGCAGTGGAAGCATCTGTGTAGTAACATATTTAAGAACAGGGTAAAAGCATCTGTACAGCAGGAGGCAGGAGAGAAGAGTGAGAAGAAAGGTGTGAGAAACAGCCCTGCAGATACCAACATCGGTGAAGAAGGAGGGGAAGGAAGTCCTCCATATGCTGGAGCAGAGATTCCCCTGAAACCTAAGGTGATCATGGTGAGGCAGCTGTGCTCCTGCAGCCCCCAGAGGTCCATGGGGGAGCAGCCCCTGGAGGATCCCACACTGGATGAGGTGGATGCCTAAAGGAAGCAGTGACCCCACAGGAAACATGTGCTAGAGCAGGGTCTTGGCAGGACCCATGGACCTGTGAAGAGACAGCCCACACAGGAGCAGGTTTATTGGCAGGACTTGTGACCTCGTGGGAGACCCATGCTGGAGCAGCCTGTTCCTGAATGACTGCCCCCCATGGAAGCGACCCATATTGGAGCAGGGGAAGAACATGAGTAGGAAGGAGCAGCAGAGACAGAGTGATGAACTGATTGCAAGCCATATTCCCCAACACCCTGAGGTGCTCAGGGGGAGAGGAGGTGGAAGAATTGGAAAAGGGGATGAGGGAGGGGCAAGGTGTTTTTTAGATTTGTCGATTATTCTAGTCTGATTTTGACTGTCAATAGATTAATTTCCCCAAGCTGTGATCATTTTAACTATGACAGTGATTGTAAGCGACCTCCCTATTCCATCAGTAAGTGACCCATGAGCTTTTTGTCATATTTTTCCGCCCTTTGTTCTTGATGGGTGGGTAGTGACAGAATGAGTTGGTGGGAACTGGCAGCCAGTCAAGGTCAACCCACCGCTAAGTATTCAATGCACTATTTGTCAGACCTTTATAAAACATTTAACAACACTCAAAAAAAAAAATCCAAATTATAAACTAAACAGCTACAAAATACAAAATAACAGAAATTAAATAGACAAAAAAAAGATTTACAGCTCACAAAGAACAACATTCCTACAGGATGTTGTTTTCACAAAGAAAAGAACATCCTGTAGGAATGCCTCACCTTGGATTGCATGCAATCACAGATTATTTTTCTGCTGTCACAGAGAGTATGTCTGTATTTTATGTTAGCCCAAACTGGAGCAATATGAGAGTGAAGTAAATATTTACAAAATGGGGAATCATACTGGGAAGTTACAACTCCAAACAGGACTTAAGAATCACAGCTAATAAAAAGCTGAACATCAGTTCCTAGGTCAAGGGAGCAAGTGTTCTTCCTGAATGGATAAAAAGAGAAATTCTGAGGACTTCAATCTCCCACCATAAGCACTCTACAACTACATCCAAAGCTAGTGTCAATACTTTAGGATGAAAGTTGGTAAATCAAAGGAAAACTGAAAAATCCATCAAAAATAATAAAGTTGTAGAGCACACTTTATGAGAAACTGCAGAATTTCAGTCTCCTTTATATCTCAAACAGAAGGGTGAAACACAGTAAGTACCTAATAAAACTTACCAAACTTACTTATATCATAAGTGTATCAAAAGTAACATAAACATAACATCATCAAAGTGGATGGAAGCTGAAGCTGTTTAAAGTCAGGACAAAGCTGCATTACAGATCATAACAGAACCTCCCTGACTGGCCATTTGACATTAAGTCTTTTCCCCTAATAACTGAAATCAAGTTCACAAAATTACTTTAGTCTACTACCATTCAGACTAGACAATCACATTTTTCAAGGTCTTACAGGCTGTAAATTTACAAAATTAACCATGTGTCAGTGTGGGTAGCTTTGTGTTTTCAATATGTTAACATTTAGGATGCCCCAAAAAGTGGAATGATGTGCTAAGAAAACAGCTATTTATTTCAAGACATTTTCATATAACCTTTTCTCAAGGAGGTTGCATGCAGGTTTGACAAAATATATCTTCCACGTCACGTTTTTTTGCAGACAAACTTAACAACACAGACTTTCACATTCTAAATGTGTTCCATTTATTTACGCTTCTTTCTCATAGCATAAAAAACTCAAAATATTTTGTCTCTAGAAAGAGGCTTATTAAAATTTCAGTGCATAATATTTACTCATTTTTCCGTTTTTTTTTTCCTCCCCTTCTGCGGTTATTGCCCCCTGGAAAGAAGAAGAATGATTGGAGTGAGCACTTGAAAGTGACAGTTTCTAGACCAGCAGGATGCAATGAGTAAAGACGTTGAAATGAGGGCTGCTCTGAGAAAGAGCAGAGATGACCAAAACTCCGGAGGCTGCTAGGCTACTGTTTTGCACCTCCTGTTGCTGTTCTGGCTGAACAGAATCTGGCACCAGCAAAATGGCCAAAATACTGAAAATAATAACAGATTAAACACATGGAGCTCAAATGAAAAGAACAGCAGCTTAAAAATATGCACCTTTAGATTCTGCTGAAGTATGAATAAGTCTTCTCTGCCCAGCAAATATCTTCACTGATTCTTAAAGAAAGCTTGACAGAATAATTGTTTCTTTTATATGCTTTTAAATGTGTTTAAATTTACATCAGAAGCTTGGAGTGCAAGAGAATTATTACAGGAATACGGCATTGGTCAAGCAGCTAAGTAAAAAGATAACTTATAACAACTCTACCACAGTGAAAGGTAGCGTACGAAATAAATCAAGCTCTGCTTAGTCTCAAGAGCTGAAAAGAGAAATCCGGCAGAAAAAAAAAGTGGTCATAGGTCAGATCCTTTTTGTTCAACTTCAACCATCTCCTAGACCCTTGCAGATTCTTAGATGGATGATCTTCAGAGCTCTGCAAGGGCTTTAGAAGACAATACTTTCATGGGCAGCAGAGCTTAAACAGATTCTTTTCCTGACTTCTTAGTTGATGGAGATAACATCCGGGACTGATAATTATAATACCACTAAAACTAATAAATCGACTTTGATGAAGCTTTTCACATGAGTGATAATATTCAGAAGCACTACCTACAAGATGAGATAGAGAATCAACAGAGAAAATGCTGCTCAAGTTGGTCAAGGATATGGTTTTTAAAGGCAAGCCAGACTATGATAGAGATTACAGACAGAGAAGGTGAACAAAAGGTGAAAACCTCAATCCTTTACAAGAAACTGATTGCAGTAAATTTTTAAGTCTCCCCAAGAACACATAAACAGCCCCACAGAAATATCTGGAAGGAGATCAAGTTTCATTTACAAGTCAATGAAGCCAAATTTAAAAAGGCAAAATGACAGGAGGCTCTGCACGCTTAAAATACTTTCCATGGTTCAAGGAGGTTCTTCCCAAAGCAGTCGTCTCCACCATTGATTTAAAGCTACGCCCACATCTGCTAATTAGCTTGATGAGTAAAGTGTCACTGGGCTACAGTTGATTGATATTCTTCAGTCTCTCCTGCAAAAACCCAATCTCCTCAGAAAAGATATGGCTGACATTTAGAGTATACACATACCGTGGTATTTACTAAGGTTTTAAACAGTTTTGAGTCTCAAATTCTGAGGAGTTAGTTTTTTCTTTTGTTTTCTGAATGCCTGATTAGCATAGAGAGGAAAAACCATGTTCTGAGAACTCTTGAACACACCGAACATATTTCAGGCCTCACGTACTATACAAAGGAAACCTGATTGCTGCAGCATTTAAGTTCAGAGCTGCATCCTTCCGCTTCTGCACAGCAGCCTAAAAGGGCAGATGTGGAGAAGCACTTCTCTCCCTGGGACTTGGCTGTCAGATCTAAGATTTGGAATGGAGCCAGAGGTAAAGTTGGAAGACACTTTTCTTTCATGTGGCTTTGGGTAGCTCTCCTGACAGAGGCAGGCAGTAGAAAGGTCAGATTTTTTTTTTTCCAACAGTATTGGCATTCAAAAAATAATAGTCAGACACAAAGCTATTTTATGCAGCTTAGGAAGAATTTTTAATCTATTTAAAGAGAGCTTTCAATATGGAGATCTCTTAAACTTCACAAATTGTTACGCAGTATTGTAAAATCAAGCCTCATGAGACTAAAGCCTTTGAATTGTAAATCTGTAATGTCCAGGATAGGACTAATACTCAGTGGGAAAAAGACAGAGATGCAAAGTTGGCTTCCCCAGGTGCAGATGATGGAGTTCCTGAACCTTCTCCTTTGCTCTCAATTATATTTCTGCAAGCACAGTCCCACAGTGAGCGTTAATTACACTCACAGCTGTCAGAGAAGTAGCATGTCATGAAAAAACAGGTTTGAGTGAAGGGAAAGGAAAGTGAAAGCAGAGGTATACCATGTTCATGAATTTTTAGGCTTTGCCATTGGAGGGGGATAGATTTAATGTTATGAGATAACTAAAGCAATCATCATTTTTCTCCAAATTGTTTCTCAGAACTTGATCATGCAATTTACCAGTTTTCCTCTTTTTGTCCCATTGGGTTTTACTATTTTTTTAAACACTCTTTTGACTCTAATGTCTTCAGTCTTGTTTCCTGTTTACATACTCTGATTACTTTATTTCAGTTTATTCAAACAAAAGACTGTCATTGCAGCCTAGATCTAGAAATACCCATTAAAAAAGTGCAGACTAAAATAAAACCAATTTACAACCTTCTAAATCTAAAGGAGAGATTATGTTTAATGTTCCCAGATAGTTATATAACAATTTCAGAGAGTAACACTGAGTATATAAACCTCCTCCTAATTTATAGCACAGAACTGATCGAGAGAAAATTCAAACTTGAAGATTGTATCTGGTTTGCAATATTTTTTAAGTTCCTCTCTTTCAGCTGTGACTTAACAACATAGCATGATCATCAGGGAATGCAAGGACAGAGACATCTTGTGGTAACAAGACATTTGCAAATAAACGCACTTTTGTATACTGAAAATTCTCTTTAGATACATGAAATAAGCTGAGTATATTACAGCTTTTCAAAGTAATTTCAAAACAAAAACATTCAAATCAAAATACCAAAATGCTTCACTGATAGAAATGTTTATTATTTTAAAGAATTGTTCGGAGGTTTTATTGACCGAAGCAACATTGTTGAAATTGTATGCCTGTTGAAATAAAAACTGTCAAAAAAGACTCAGCTCTAGTTTCAGTAACCACAAGCACCTGCTAGGACTTCAAACCGCCTAGAAAAGAAATTTAGCCAAACAAATATAACCAAAATCATTGTCTCCTTATTCAGAGGAACAGTGAAAAATACTCTCCAGGAGTGGGGAAATTAAATTATGTATCTAAATTGCAACAAGGAAAAGTCAGGACAGATGTTTCTTCCTGTGGTGGTCCCTAAAAAAGACATTAGAAGTGACAGCAGGAAGTGATACAGGTATGTCAAGACAGTGTGGACTTTTCCTTCATGCTGGAGTTCTTTCTTTCCATTTCTTCACCTTAAAAAGAAAGATACTTCTTATCACTTCCAGGAAACATTTGGAGATTCTGCTGGAAGCATTACCCTCTATTTCAACACAAATGGGGTCCAGAGCAATATGAAAAGTATCTTTTCAGTGTTGAGAGACTTCAGAGAGGTTTATCATGCAAAAATGGCTACATGAAGAAAGGCATTATGCTTACTGATCCATGGCAATATTAAATGCACTAGAAACGGAAATGATTACAGCATTTGTAAATATTCAGGAGTCTACATGGGTCTATCTTGTTGTTAAATAAATGCCATTGATAAATATTCTTTTCAATAAAATGAAAAAATAAATAAATCTTGAGGATTACAGAAAAAAAATTTAAGTCCTGCAAAATATTGCCTAATGCTGCATAACTAAGGGGTCATGAGGTTCAGGGAGATTAAACACTTCAGCTATGACTGCAGATCAAGGTCAGACACCAGCTTTGGAAAAATGCCTCACACTCCAAGCTGCAGCTTTTAACAGCAGCTGACACAGTCTTATAGAGGCATATTATCCTTCAGTTTACTGGCATAAAAGCAGCCATGCATGAGATGCTAATCATTACAAGCTACCATAAAAAGGGGAAAACTCTCTCCAAAAATATTTGAAACAGATGTTGAGAGCAACACTAGACACAGGTCTGTGTTGCCCTCTATAATGTGAGAAAAAAAAAATATGCTAGTATATTCAAGTAGAGAACCAAATTCCTTCGAGTGGATTTACCACATTGCATCAAAACAAGAACTCCTGCATGACACCAGGTTAAAGAAGAAAAATATTTGGTCTAAATGCTAAATGAGTTTGCAGAGTGACAAATGAGATTGCTATTAACTGACCTGGAAGACCTCACAGGCTGTTTTTGCCAGACATCTAGAAAGTCAGACATTTATGGAAAAGAGAGTGTACAGTCCAGGAAGTGCCTTGCTCCTATTGCCATTATTTTTAATTAATATTATATCCTGTCTTCTGAAGACCAAAAATCTTGTTGTAATGCAGCTTTCTAAAGATTGCAGAGGGAGAGAATAGATACAGACAAGATTACTCACTTCTGCTTTCACAAAGTTTTACCACAGCTATTTATAATGTTTAAAATACTGTTAAAAATATTTGGTTCACCTTTAACAAGGAGACAGACACTGTTCATATCAACAGCTAGATAATTTAATATTTTTTATCAAATTACCAATTATGAGTACAGCTTCAAGTCAGAACACACTGATTTTTTTTTAATGAAATGTAACACCTTTTAAAAAGATGAAACTTAGTAAAGAGAAAGTAAGCATCCTGTCGCCTACTTCAGGCTGTAAATTATAACAAGGAATAATGAAACATGGTGAAAAGTTCTGAGATCCCTCACTGAAGAGATAATTAGTAGGGAAACAAAGCCAAATTAAATACTGCACTTGGCAACACAAGCAGTTTTTGAAGTCAAGCTTTCCTCTCTCACAATTGTTTTCAGCTAAACTACAGCCTTCACGTTAATTGTAAACCAAAACAATTGTGCCTTAGGAAAAATAATGAGTACAGAATAATGAGAAAAATGAATGATTAAGTAAGGGATTAGGGAAGTCAAAAGTTCCTGAGGACCTCTGACTGCCATTGCTGTCCACAGCCAAGAAAGCTAGAAGGATTCAAAGGTTTTTCCAGGCAGCCCTGAAGAGATGGCAGGTGATAATTAGCTCACCAGGCTTGTACCCAAGTAAAAGCAGTTTAACCTAAATGGGGTAAGAATGGTGATGCTGCTGTTAGGGACACAGACATGCCCGTGAGTCTGAAAGTTCAGAATACAATATACATGTCCTGCAAGGGAGATAAAACAGTGACTAGTAACCCAGACATGTCAAGACGCTGTAAAAAAATGATGGAATTGGGGTGTTCTGGCTTTGTGCCTTCCTCCTGCAGAGATACTTAAGGATAGGAAACTAGCTCACCACTTTTCCAAGGTTGACAGAATTATTTATTTGTGTAACAGAACATGCAGTGTGCATAGTGGAAGACAGTACAACTCAGATGAGATACAGATGAGCACACCTGGACGCAGAGATACACACACAGCCAGTCAGCCTTCATCATGGGGTGGTTGTGACCTGTACGTGATATACCCTGAGAGCATCTAGAGCGTGAAACAGTCTCTATCATTCCACCTTGCTCATCAAAATAATTCTTTTCTTTGCCTTCAAGAAACAAAGCAGCTTCTTCACGATAGTAGAAAGTGACCCGAAGGATAGAGACCCATTAACTGCTCTTTGAACCAGTGTCCTGTCACTGACTGCGCTGCATGCCCCATCAAAACCACCCTGTGTGCCTCAAGCATTTTGCCCCTCCACCTCCTAGAAATGTTGAGTCTCTCTTGTGAATCATATTCTTCAGTGACTGTATATCAGGTTAGCAGTCTCTTTCCTACCCTTGCACCAAGAGAAATCCAGAGGGA
>VYZT01006675.1:9255-26025 GCA_013400735.1 Pomatostomus ruficeps | reverse complement strand
TGCAAAACTCAGGACAACACGTTCCCACTCGCAGCCAGGCAGGAATTCCAGCGGATTCTTGCAGGGCTGGGAAGGAGCCCCGGGAGGGACTTTTGAGAGGAGCAAAGCGCAGGGGAGCAACTCTGCTGAGGGTTCGCTAAAAACCCGGCAGCAAAACTTCCCCAAAGCAGCACGAGTGTCGATGGGAAGGTGTTGAATTTAATTCCTAAACCTCGATGAGGAGCTGAGCAAACAGAGGAGCTTTCCATGGATCTGAGGAGTGGACAGCGGGGACATTTTGATGGCATCGCCTCCTTCACTTGCACTCGGCTGCTCCTGGAGTCAGAGCCAGGCCGGGTGTGGAGTCACAGGATGGAGGTGACAGAGGGACAGGCCCTGACAGCCAGAGTGACCTCCTGGCTTTGGGGTGGAAGAACTCATGGAACACATCCTGGGGCACCAGGGCAGTGCTGGGAAAGCATTTGGGGCTTCTCTGAGGGGAGCAGACGGAACATCCCGAGTGTCTCCAAAGCAGAGGCTCCAGCCTTGCCCGGAGCCTCCTCTCTGCAACAGGTTTGTTCAGCTGGGCTGGAGTCTCAGGCAGGGCCGGGAATTCGAATGGGGGACAGTTCCCTCATTTGTTCCGTTCCTGATTGGGGATTGGAGGTCGAGCTGCTGATTTGGGAGCTCCATCCAATGGGATCCGCGTTGGACCCGGGGGTGCTGCTCGGCTGTTCCCACCTGGGCCGAGTTGTGCCCCTAAAATCCCATTAAACCAAAATAATTCCCTTTTCCCCGCGCTGCTGGGGCTCCCTCGGATTTTTACCAGCCCTTGAAGGCATCAGTGCCACCTCTGCCGGATCAGAGCTCCCAGATAAGGATGTGGCCCTGAGCAGAGCTTCTTTCCCTGGGCTGAGCCTCAGCTTCAGGGGAAGCTCCTGGCGGGGATCCCTGAGGGGAGCAGCCCAGCTGTGCCTCGCTGGTCCTGTCTGATGGCAGCAAAGGTTTTGCCGTTTGCAGCTTTTCCCTGCAGGGACTGCTGTGATGATCCGGCCTCCTGAGCTCTGGCAAAGCCATGGGAAGGTGTTTAACACTCACCCATTCAGGTGTTAACAAACCAGAGCGTGAGAGCGGGGTCTGGATGACACAATTCCCTTTTCCACCCTCGCAGCTGGGGCAATATTCGCTTGTGGAAGGAGTGTCCCTGCCCAACACCGCATCACTGCCTGCACCGCTGCGTTTTGCCTCTTTCCTGTGAATAAACCCCAGTCTGGTGCTCCCCAGCATGGGGAGGTGCTGATTTCTGAGGATTTTCCCTGCGCTGATGGGAGCTGAGCTGCTGCAGCGTCACCCAGGGCTTTCGCAGCTTCAGGAATGCGAGAAATTCAATCCCTCGAGTCACCAGGGAGCATCCTGCCTTGAATTGGGCTGTCCTGGTTTCCAACCAAGCCTTTCTTGGGCTGCTCTGCCACCTTAAAATGGCCAAGTCGTGGCTTGGCTCTCCCTGACCTCTCTGCTTTCCAGGATTTCTGCAAATCTGGACATTTCTCTGCTCGTGTCTCACAGCAGCTTTCCCAACGTTAATTATTTGCTTGCATAACTGCAGGATCGCTCCTGCTGGAGTCTGGAGTGTTTCCCCTTTCTCCTTTCATCCCTCTGTGGTTAATTAAACACAAAATGATGGCTTGAAGAACACTTAGAGATCTGAGGAACTTTGGGGGCTGGTGTGTGATGTTCTTTATCTAATTGACAGCCTCGCCCCGGATAAACGTGGCCCGATCTCCTCCGAGGTCCACGGGAATTCAGCATTTTCTGATGTGCTGAGAGCCTCCATCACCATAAATAATATTTGCACACCGTGCCTTGCAGGAGGCAACGCCACAAATCTGTTCTTTGTGAACCTCGGCGGGAAAATCCAGGGAATGAGGATGCTTTGAAAATGAGATTTCAGCTGGCGTTCGCGGTGACCTGCTCGAGCCCCAGCCTCTCTGGCTGCAAACACTTCAGCGATATTTGTCATTAATATCTCCTTCTGCTAATGGGAAAGGGCTGTGGCTGAGCGCGTCCTGCGACAGCAATTTTCCCCTGGAAAACCACAAACCTAATGAAAAAGCTCCCCGCGGTGATTTGCCAGCTTAAATGAGATGTTTTGATAAGGCCGGGAAATGTAATGGAGACTTTTGTAATCCAAATTAATGGGCAAGATAAGCAGGTTGATTTGATGTGCCTGGAGTACTCCGGGGCTGTTTGTTTTGCTGGTTTCACGGACAGTTTGTTCGCTCTGTACGTGCTAAGAGGGGATGTTTTGAAGTCTGGGTGTTCCAGGTTTCCGGCAGAAAGGCAACTTCTCTTTTCAAAACAAACAAACAAAATCCTTTCGCTTGGAGCAGGGGAAGTTTTCTCTTCTTTACCAGAAGGAGAAATAAATTCCGGTGCTGTTCACGTTCTTGTCAAGCAAAGCCTCTGTTTTTACAGGCAGAGCGAGGGAAAACCTTGACTGGATTTTCCCGGCTTTCAAAAACTGCTGGAGATGATGTTTGATAACACGGCAAACAGAAAGATGAGTCCATCAGAATATTGGTTGAGAATTAAAGCTTTGAAGACTGAATTTTCTCCCAACATAAAATAAAGTCCAGACACCTGCAAAGTCTCCTGGTGGCTGTGGTAGGAGAAATCAGCCAAAACCTGAAATGTGATCACAATGAGCAGCAAAAAAATTGGCATTTATGTGTCTGATTTGAAGGGAACTTGGGAGGAACTGAAGGTGAGCTGTGCTCCTGCAGATCTCAGGGATTAAACTCCCGATTTTCCACAACTCAGCCTGTTTGCCTGGCAGCTTTGGGGGTTCTCTGTTAAATATTATAAATAAATATAAATAGGGCTGGTAAATATTGCCTGCTGGAATCCTCATTGCCTTTATTGCAGGTGCCATCCCAGGGCACCCGCCTGGCAGAGAGGATTTCACCTGGCACACAGAATTTCACCTGGCACAGAAGAGTTTTGCCTGGCACGGGGAATTTTCCGTGGCACAGAGAATTTCAGCCCAGCACAGAGAGTTTTACCTGGCACAGAAGAGTTTTGCCTGGCACAGAAGAGTTTTGCCTGGCACAGAGAGTTTTACCCGGCAGAACAAGTCAGGTCAGCTGTCAGTGGGAAGCGTTTTTCCCTAACCCGGTCACACCCGTGGCAGAGATGCACTCCTGAGTTCTGGAAACACCAAAAAGAACTGTGATAAATATTCCCAGGAACTTCGGGTGACTCGTGGAGTCCTGAGCACAGAATCCTGTGAAGGTATTGGCAGAACAGCAGCTTTTAAAAAGCTTTTTGTGGTGTTTAAAACCAAAAATAACAGGTCTGCAAAGTTGCTGGAGGTCCGTGTACAACGTGACGCAGGAGGTGACACCGCTGTCGATCTAATCCCAGGCAAACAGATGTGGGGAGCTCCCGTGATTTGCTGCTTATTAAGATTAGATTTGTCCTGTGATTATGAGTCTCTTTTGCCTGCTGGAGATGCGGATGCTCAGACAATAATCTTAAAGATGCATTGGAGAATTAGTAAGAGCTGCTTTGGCAGAGCGTCTTCCTTATCTGCTGCTGGCATTAATTTATTAATGAGATAAATGTTATCCCCTTCAGAAGTAATTACAACAACTGTTTTATGTGTGTGTGCAGCCCAGACAAGCAAGAAAACGCAAAAAATTTCATCGTCTTTGGCATTTTTTCTGCAGACAATTAACTGGGTTAAACAAACTCTCCCTTGTCTCGGCGGCCAGACCTTCAAACAGCGCCGGGTTTTATTTATTATTTATCACTTAACATCAGTCACGCGTTTCTATTTCCAGCACCGTCCTTTTCACACTTGATTGGAATTTTGTTTAAATATTTTCCAGGGTCAAACTCCTCCTTAAACCTCTCCAGTTCAGAGAGCTGATGTTCCTTGTGGTGCAGAGCCCAGGTTAATTCGTGCTCGTGGGGTGGGTACAAACCTCAGTCGCATTTTCAGTGGGAGAACGGACTCAAAATCTTCTTTTTCCCTGTGAATTGATGTTGTGCAGCCACAGATCCCTTCCCTAGAGCTGCTCCAGGCAGGGTATTTATCCTTGGCGTTGTCATTATCATCAACTCGTAAACAAGAAGCACCAAAGGTTTGTTCATTTAAAAACCCCAGCGCAGGAGTGATCGGGGGTGTGAAAGCTGCGAGAAGGGACGGCCAGGTGAGCGTGAGGCACGTCAGGGTCGTTTCAGCATCCCCAAGGCTCCCATCTGCCCAGCCGAGCTCTCCAGGAGCAGATGTTCCGCTGCCGCAGTGGCGCCGGCTCCTTGGGCTGACAGGGAAACCCAAGGTTGAAGGCAATGATGTCTGAAAATAAACTCCGAGCGGCAGCCGGGCGGAAACGAGGCAGGGCTGATGAAAAACAGCAGAAGGATCGCTGGCAGCGTTTAACTGCACCTGCTGCTGTGCCACCACCCCAAACCTGCGCTCCTTTGATCCCGTGTCATTCCCTGGGAGCTGAGGTGCTGTGGGTGGGCTGGAGGGAGCAGGGAAGATGAATTTTAAATTATTTCTACAGCCTAAATCCCCATTTTCTTCACTGTTCCTTTGCGATGCTGCTCCAACATCCATCAAATGGATGAAAGGAGCGTTCTTCCCTGAGGGAAGGCTGGAACCAAAAATGGAGCTGCTCAGGGTTGGAACAAAAAGGATGGAACTGCTCGAGGTCTCTCAAGGGTGGAACAAAAAGGACGGAGCTGCTCGAGGTCTGTCAAGTTTGAGATGAAAACAATGGGACTGTTCAGGGTCTGTCAAGGGTGGAACCAAAAGGACAGAGCTCTTCAAGGGCTGTCAAGGTTGGAACTCAAAATGATGGAGCTGCTCAAGGTCTGTCAAGTTTGAGATGAAAACAATGGGACTGTTCAGGGTCTGTCAAGGGTGGAACCAAAAGGACAGAGCTCTTCAAGGGCTGTCAAGGTTGGAACTCAAAATGATGGAGCTGCTCAAGGTCTCCCAAGGGTGGAACAAAAAGGATGGGGCTGCTCAAGGTTTGCCAAATTTGAGATGAAAACATAGGAGCTGCTCAAGGTCTGTCAAGTTTGAGATGAAAACAATGGGACTGTTCAGGGTCTGTCAAGGGTGGAACCAAAAGGACAGAGCTCTTCAAGGGCTGTCAAGGTTGGAACTCAAAATGATGGAGCTGCTCAAGGTCTCCCAAGGGTGGAACAAAAAGGATGGGGCTGCTCAAGGTTTGCCAAATTTGAGATGAAAACATAGGAGCTGCTCAAGGTCTGTCAAGTTTGAGATGAAAACAATGGGACTGTTCAGGGTCTGTCAAGGGTGGAACCAAAAGGACAGAGCTCTTCAAGGGCTGTCAAGGTTGGAACTCAAAATGATGGAGCTGCTCAAGGTCTCCCAAGGGTGGAACAAAAAGGATGGGGCTGCTCAAGGTTTGCCAAATTTGAGATGAAAACATAGGAGCTGCTCAAGGTCTGTCAAGTTTGAGATGAAAACAATGGGACTGTTCAGGGTCTGTCAAGGGTGGAACCAAAAGGACAGAGCTCTTCAAGGGCTGTCAAGGTTGGAACTCAAAATGATGGAGCTGCTCAAGGTCTCCCAAGGGTGGAAGAAAAAGGATGGAGCTGCTCAAGGTCTGTCAAGGTGGGAACCCAAAAGGATGGAGCCCCTCAAGGTCTGTTGAGTTTGAACCCAAAGGACAGAGCCCCTCAAGGTCTGTCGAGTTTGAACCCAAAGGACAGAGCCCCTCAAGGTCTGTCGAGTTTGAACCCAAAAGGCCGGAGCTGTCCCACACCAGCCAAGGCTGAGCCCACAGGACAGAGCTGCTCAGGGTCTCCCTGGATGATCCCAAGTCCCAAACCGAGCACGGCTGTTGCAGCTCCTGCTCCTCCCTGGCTCAGCAGGGCCGTGCTCGCTGCGATGGCAGCACGGGGCCCTTCCTCGGGCTCTGAGTCCTTCCTCAGACAGGGCCAGGGCACAGATGGCAAATCCTGCAGTCCCTCCTTGTTCCACTTCTGCTTCTTACGGGAAAGGGCTTCGGGGTCGGAGCCGTGCACTTTGCAGAGATTGAATCCTCAGCAGGAATTGCATCTGCTGCACTCCATTGGTTTTACTTTTGTTTAACAGACCATAAACAATTTGTTTACATAGACAGCTTTTCATCTTGCACACTGAATCGTCAGGGGGTTCTCCAGGGATCAATCCCTCCTCTGGTTGTTGCTTTTCATTTATCCACCGGCTTGGATGATTTAGACCATCAGCGTCTCCGTCTGAATTGCGAGGCAGCTGCTTTATGGCCTTTCCCTCGCACAAAAGATCTTCCTAAAAATCTGCATTATGGACCTGGCAGATGAAGATTTGCGTTGGAATATTTTGCTGTAAAGGAGAAAAGAGATTTTATGATCTGTTTGCCAGAGAGAGGAGAACCCCGGTCCAGCACTGCTCAAAACACAGATCCCCCTCTCTGAGCAGCCCCAATTTAATGGGGACAAGGATGAACTGTCACTCTGTGGGTGCTGAAGGGAAAGGAAATGGGTGGGACAGAGTTCAGAGAGGTGGGAAATGGCCAAAGGGACTGAGGTGATGCCCTGAGGGTCACCAAGTGGCCATGACAACCAAGGGCTTTTGCTAAAAATGAGATTTTTGTGACAGAGTCTGGGATGAGGCACAGCCCAAACCTCCTGGGAAGGGCGTCCTGGGCTTTAGGAGTGGCTGGAACCAGAGGGAACGGAAGGAAATCCTTCTCTCTGCTGCAGTTTCATTTTCAGTCCATCTGCATTTTATCCTGCAAGGCCAGCGTGGCACACGACCCCCAGGTCAGAACTGCGGGCTGCGTTTCAAAGGGTTTGCCCTTTAGTTTTAATTCGTAGATATTTTTAATTCACTCTTTTACAGTTTCACACCTCGGGTTTTTATTTTGTGTGGTTTTACCTCCAGTGGTTGAAAGATTCCAAAGCAACTGCTGCTCTTCTTATTTCCATCAGATTTTTGGGGATGAATCTCTCCTCCCCGAGCCCAAATAATGCACGAATTTTGGTGAAAAGCATTTCCCCTGAAGCGTCAGTGAACTCTCAGGGTGTTTTCCCTTGCAGAGGTAACTCAGATTCAGCTCCTGGGGTTGGTTTTGACCTGAGAGAGGAGGAGATGCTGCAGCTGCTTTGCTGTAAAAAATCCTGAATAAAACAGGGAGATTGTTCCTTGCAGCTGCACCAAATGTACTTAACTCAAATTAAGCCTTGGAAGGGACTGCTTTTTCCTGTCAAGGTGTTTATTTTAAAAAGCAGTTTGGGAGCAAATAATTCATTATCCTCTCACCTTGCATTCGGTGACTGCTTTTAATAAGAGTCCACTTGGAGAAGCAGTCGGATTTTTCCTTCATTACATATACATAGACCCGAAGAATTTTTTATCCTCCAGTAAACATAATTTGTATTTCATGACGTGTTATGAGTTTCTTGTTGTATGAATGTCTTGAAACGAATTTATAAATAATTTTTATGGTTCAGTGAGAAAAGCCATTAAGGTGTTTTAAATGTTTGGAAGTGCAGGAGTTGTAAGAGTGGGTTGATGTATGGGGTGCAGCGGGAGCCGGGAGCCGCGCAGGAACGCTGTGGAGGAAATCTAGAGGCCTTCAACCACAAATTATTTAAATTACCGCTGCTGGAAAGAGTACAGAAGAGAACTTAAAGGTGAAAGAACAAGAGAAACATTCGAGTAAAAATATCACGGCGTTCGCTCGCTTATTGTGATCTATTTAGATCAAGGTAAATGTTGGATTCGTTTTAAACGCTTAAATAAATCTGTGAAGCTGTGCAAATAATCCGTCTGCTGAGGCATTGTCCTTCTCCCACACCTTGGAGCTGTTTAGTCTGACAAACGCCTCCTGTGACCCTGCAAAAATCTGGCGGGGAGGCTCCAGCTTGTCTGGAAATTCTGAATTATTCCGGACACCAGAATGTGTAAGAAAATAACTGCACTGTGTGACTGCCGGGATCCTGGAGGTGAATCCCTGTCCGTGAATTCCCCTTTTCGCCTCCAGCACGAGCAGCACGGTGCGAAATCCACAGGAATGGGTGGGAGTGAACGCAGCCCCGTCTCTGTGAGCTGCAGAAACTTTCAGCCGTGAATCCCTCAATCCCTTCATTTGGAAGAAGAACGACCCCTATCAGCTCTAACTGGCTGCCGTGTCCCGGGGAAAGGTCTCGGAACTATTTTTCCCTGGTGTTTTTAATTAACTCGGAAAGAGCGTTTGTGCACGGAGATCTCCGTGCAAACGTGCCCAGGCATTTTTATTTTGCCTCCCTCCAGCTGCCACGCTCGCAGGCAGGGATTTCCTCCCGTCCTGGCCGTTCCTGCTGAATTTCCTGGGTGACGGGCTGGGATCAGCCAAGGTGAGGGAGCAGGGACAGCTCCAGGCTCAGAACAACCCAGGATCATGGAAAAATGTCCTTACCCACGGCAGGGAGTGACACTGGATATCTTAAATATCTCTCCCAGCCCAAAGCATCCCAGGATTTTCTCATTTCCAGGTATTATTTATTTAACTGTCTAAAGTTACTCAAACTCTTTGCATTATTGTAGCCACCAGCTAAATGATTCCATAAAACATAAAAACTGGTTTTTTGGTTATTTCACATGTTGGTTGTGAAGGAAATCTGTGACTGGCATTTGCAGGCTACTGCTGAGAAACTGAGAAGGGAGCTGCCATCCTCCTGAGGATTAAAATGTCATCATTTATAAGGAACTCTGTGTAACTCCGTAAGTTGTTAATTAAAACAAACAACCAAAAAATAAACCCACACACACGCCCAACAACGTAAACACAGAACTGTTTTCTGTAGAACATTTCCCTGCTGGGAAATGATGCCACAATTGCATCCACTCTGACAGAGAATCCAAAAGTGGCTCCTGGTTCTGCTCTGTCCCCCGACCTCCCTCTTTTCAGATCTCTGGGTTTGAGATGCCTCACGGTGATGCCTCAAGGGCTGGTAAAAATCCCAGGCAGCCCCAGCAGCGCAGGAAAAAGGGGATTATTTTGGTTTAATGGGATTTTAGGGGCACAATTTGTCCCAGGTGGGAACAGCCGAGCAGCACCCCCGGGTCCAACGCGGATCCAACTGGATGGAGCTCCCAAATCAGCAGCTCGACCTCCAATCCCCAATCAGGAACTGAACAAATGAGGGAACTGTCCCCCATTCGAATTCCCGCCCCTGACTGAGACTCCAGCCCAGCTGAACAAACCTGTTGCAGAGAGGAGGCTCCGGGCAAGGCTGGAGCCTCTGCTTTGGAGACACTCGGGATGTTCCGGCTGCTCCCCTCAGAGAAGCCCCAAGCTGAGCTCAATCTCAGCCCCCAAGGGTTCTGCACATGTAGGGCTGAGGGACAGGGAGTGTTTGTGATGGGGACAGGGAAAGGGAAAGGGATAAATATGGATAAAAAGGGGATAAAAATGGATAAAAAGGGGATAAAAAGAAAAGACAAAACCCATCAGGCATCAGGGGTGCAGGGTTTGGAAGGACAGGTTGGCTCCGGGCTCGGACTGAAGCTGTCAATGAGTGTCTGCTTGAGGAGACACTTCCCTAAATAAAACATCTTCCACGTCGGGATTGCCATGGCAACAGTTCATTCGGAATTACAAAACAATTAGGTATCAAACCCCCGCATTATCCATCTCCATGTGCATCAGTGCCAGGAGGCAGGTAGAGACTTCGACATCTTCATTTCAGGGCGTTAAAAATCCTCCTGCTGCTGCCTGCCACGGTTTGATGGAGGATTGCACTAAAAAGCTCCCAAAAGTCTTATTTCAGTAGAAATACTCAATTCCCCCTCGAATGGGTGTCCTGTAAGAAATTCGGTTTTATTTTAGTTAAAACAAAAAAGATTAATTACAATTAACACCTGTCCTGTCCCACCACATTCCCACGCACTCAGCTTCAGTCGGAAATTATCATTTTGCCTCTCAAACCCTATTATTGTGCAGCCTCTGAAATATTTAATTCTCTTTAATGAACGCTCTCCGGCGTTATCGAGGGGGAAGTTGGTTTTACAAATCCCTCGTAGGGCTGGAAAAACCTAAACCCCAATTTAGGGCGCGTTTGCCGGCGAGCGGGGCTTGAAAACGAGAGGTGCTCCCGATTGCTGGGATTCCACAGCAAATGTCAGCGGGAATGGAATTAGAATTTTTATATATCACCACCCCTGTGCTCCGCTGCGGCGAGGCAGCGAAACGAGGGTGCTGGCTGATGGCGAAATGTCACTGCTTTGTCGCGAGGACGGGGCGGTGTGATCAGAGCTGAGGGTGATATTTTCCCTGCTCCAGGTCGCTCTGGAAAAGGGCACCGAGACAGGAGGGAAGGAGAAGGTGCTCCGTGAGCTGGAAATGATGGCAGAAGCTCCACCTGGGGTAACGCAGATTCTTTCCCATGGGAATTCTTCTCTTCTTCTTCCTGTGTTTTATAAATAAAGTTTAGATGTTATTGAAACGGTTTCTGAAAGGATGGGCAGTTCTAACCTGGCCAATCGGCCTAGGGGGAGGTTTTGGATTGACCCAATCCAGCCGACCTTTGAAAAGTCTATATAAGTTTTAGAATTAAATAATAAATTCAGATTTTTGCCACATTGGATCGACTCGGGTTCTTCACTCGGCTGGCGGTTCAACAGCGACACTCCACCCGCGCGCCAAAGCTGCTTGGGAGGTCCTGGTGGAACTGAACAGCTCATTTCTGCTCAATAATTCAATAAATCGGAGTAGAAATCCTTTTTACCCAGGTGGAGCAGCGCTGTGGGAGCAGAGGCCTTTCCTCCAGGGTGTTGGGATCCAGCTCAGGGGTTTAATGTGCGCTTCAACCCACGAGTCATTTTTATCGCGTGGAAATGTGAGTTGAATAAATTAATCTGGATTATTTTTTGCCGTGAAATGTTTGATTTCGGACGATCGCATCAAAATGCAGTGAAGTTTCACCAAGTTTAAAAAGTTTAAATTGAATTTCCCAGAAACACTTGAATGGTGTCAGCAGCAGGCTGAGCATCTGTTGATCTCCATTGGGATAGTTTGAGAAGGAAAATTTTATTCCAAATGTTGATTTAAAAAGAAATTATGACAGGAGGTAACCTGAAAGGCTACAAAGCATTTTTACCCTCAACTCAGCCTTTTCTTTCCCAAAGTACATCTAAAAATCTATAAATAATTACATGTGATCATATTAACTAATACAATTTCCTTCTTTTTGGAGCAGTTTCTGCACAAATGATGTTTAGGACCGTATTCTGCATTCCTGAGGAATATATAATAATATAATTTATAATATAAATAAACAAGGGGAGCTGCGGCTGCCCCTGGATCCCTGGAAGTGCCCGAGGACAGATGGATCACATTGGAAATGCAGAGTGAAGTTTTCATTGTTCAAAGCGAGAAAACTGTGATTGGAACTCCAAATAAATCAGAAATATTAATGTGGTCGAGAAATGGGTTTAATGATGTATTTAAGAACTATTAAATTAATGTTTCTCATTAATGGCACGGCTTAATTGTTCTTTGTGAGCAGAGGGAAGAAAGCAAAGCAATATCGTAAAAGATCAAATAGTGATTCAAAATTAATTAATCCAGCCTTGTATAAATCAGGTAGCTTCAATAAAAACACTGGTTGAGTATTCCATTCTTCTGGGCAAAATTAAAAATAAAAACCGCCTTAATTAGTGCCTTTGCATTCAATCCACCTGACCTATTTATTTTTAATTGAACTACAAAGTGCCAAGCACACTGCGAAAGTGCTAATTGGAGTTGTAAACTTTTTAACATTTCCCCCCGGACTCCGTACCCGCGTTTGTGGGAGAATATCTCGGAATAACGGAGGAAATCGGTGCCTTGCTGTGCTGGGAGCTGCTGCCGTGTTCCCTCCCCGGCTCCCGACCTGGTTCACGTTCTTGTGTCTCTTGCCACCCCAAATTCGAGATTTATTTTGTGATTTGTGCTCTGTGAACTCCTGAGAAGAGCTGAGTGACAGCAGTGCACGAGACTCTTTATTCACTTTAATAATTCGTGAAGTTCAAGCTGTCTGAGCAATTTTAATGAATTATTCCTTTTACGTTATATTTGTGTCAATTTGCACTGAGGTTTTCTTTTGCTCCTACAGGCAGATGTGTTGTCCTGTGTCATTCCTGCGTTTTTGGGGTTTCTGTGCATTTCTCCCAGGCCTGGCATTCCTCACAAAGCTCTTGACTCAGCAGGCTGTTATTTATGGCGCTCTAAAGGTGCTTGGCTGTGGACAGCTCGCTCCGAAACGTTAACGCAAATAAATTGAAATCTCCGCTCGCAAAGGCTCTGCACGGGAGGGCTGTTATCACACATCATAAAAACCTCATTTCCAGAGCTCTCCTGAACCTGTAAATAAAGCAGACGGCGGCTCAGCTCACGCCGCTGAGGAGTTTGCCCACATCCAGGGTGCAATTATGAACCGGAGAAACGCGGTTTGACCCCGGGGCTCGGGGTGTGGGTTCAGGCTGAGCCCTGTCCCTCCTCAGCCCGGCTCTGCACAGCCAAGATCCGCTCTGCTCTCGGTTAATTAGGGGTGCTCCCTCTCTGCTTAATTAGGGGGGCTCCCACACTCATTATCCAGGGAGCTCTGAGAAACGGCTCTTGAAGGGCTCAGCTCTGGTCTCAGCGTGTTAATGAAGAGCTAATCACGTGTTTGGGATGGGTGATTAAACAAAGTGTAATAAACCAAATAAAGAGGTTTTATTCCGGAATGGCACTCTCTGCGTGGTTATTAGAGAATATCCATTTCTCCTCAAATTCCAGCTTGATTGTAACCTTGAATTAACTTTCAGGAGTAGATAAAGCCCTAGATTGAGGTGTCCTTCCTTGGCTGCTTTTGTGCTTTGCTTTCAGCAGCTCCTGTTCTTCTGATCTTAACAAGATGCTTCTATTTCCTTTATCTGAACAAAATAAATTCGATTTCTTTTGTCTTGAGAGGGCTGAAACACATCCTGCTCCTTAGGCTGAGACACATCCTGCTCCTTAGGCCGAGACACCTCCTGTTTTTTAGGCTAAAACACCTCCTGCTTTTTAGATTTTGTCATTAACATTTGTTGACTCTTTAATAGTTTAACCTTTCCCCCTTCTCACCGTGGCCCAGCAAGTCCTTGGGATGTATCTCTGTGGCAAGAGAGTCCTGCCTGCTCATCCTTTGTTCCAATCAGCTTTTCCTCTGATTTCCTGCGTCCCAACAGCGCTGAGCGGCGCGGTGCTGGCAGCAGAGAGGCTGAAACCTTCTCTGAGCTCAGGAAAATGTTCCTGGCCAGCTTCTGAGCGAAGGATGGGGTGGAAGCACTCAGGTGAGGGCAGGAGCATCACGGCGGGGATGGATGGTGAGGTTGGGCTTGGGATCCTCACCAACGAGGCAGGGAAGTGAAAATGGTGTTGAATTTGCCAGCAAAATCCTGAGTCCTGGAGCACAGGAAGCTTTTCTGCACCAAGGTCAGGCGTGTGGAATCCTTACGTGAAGAATCCCGTGGATAAAAGGCAAAAAACCTGTGGTGAATATGTCTCCTTGATGTCACGATGAAAATGAAGCTCTTGGAGGAAAAGCACTGCTGGTGCCCTTGGAAACTTTTTGGTTTGGGCTTAGGGAGAAATCAAACAGACAAGAATGTGAAAGGGGGAAAAACAGCCACTCCTCATGAGCTGTGACCGGCTCGGGGTAACAGTGCTGAAAACTGGGGCAGGACAAGCCTGGTTGATTGTTCTTGTCATTTTTGGTTTTAATATTCACAGATCAGCAAGAGCCACTTAAGACAACCCTCGCAAACAATTTGGTTTGAGTTTAGGGAGTCATCAAACAGACCAGAGTGTGAAAGTTGGGGAAAAACCATGTGGGCCATGAGCAGCTCAGGGTAACATCACTGAAAGCTCGGGGCAGGACAAGCCCAGCCCATTGTTCTTGTCATTTTTGGCTTTAATATTCACAGGTCAACAAGCGCTACTTAAGCCAGCCCTTGTAAACAATTTGATTTGGTTTTAGGGAGTCATCAAATAGACAGGAGTGTGATAGTTGGGGAAAAACCACATGGGCCATGAGCATCTCGGGGTAACTCAGTGCTGAAAGCTGGGGCAGGACAAGCCCAGCCCATTGTTCTTGTCATTTTTGGCTTTAATATTCACAGATCAGCAAGTGCAACTTAAGCTAGCCCTTGTAAACAATTTGGTTTGGTTTTAGGGAGAAATCAAAGACAGCAGAGTGTGAAATTTGGGGAAAACCAGCAGCTCCTTATAGGCTGTGACCAGCTCAGGGTAACTCAGTGCTGAAAGCTCGAGGCAGGACAAGCCCAGCCCATTGTTCTTGTCATTTTTGGCTTTAATATTCACAGGTCAACGAGAGCCACTCAAGGCAGGGCTCCGTGCTCCTCGTGCCTCTCCTGCCTGCTAAAATCCCCTCCTGCCTGGCTGCTGCTGGGTGAGCTCACGGAGGAGCAGAGCCACTTGTGAGGCTGGAAATGGAGTGCCTGTCTCGATTTCCATTTGCGCAGGGAGCCGCTGCGAGCGCAGCTCGTGTCAAACAATAATTGAGCTCCTCAAGTGGCTCCGGGTTAATTCAGCCGGGCTGGGGCTGCTGCTGCCTCTGCCCCTCGTGTTCCGGGCTCACCTGGAGTCAAACGCGCTGCAGCAATATTCGTTAAGTGCCCGCTTTAATTTCACCTGCAATTTAAATTTTATGTGTTCGTGAAAGGACTTTTTGAAGTGACTGCAAAGATCAGGTGGATTTTAAAACGGCGGACGGTTAAAAGCTCATCGCTATTTTAATTGAAGTGCATTTTAATATCTGAGCGACATCTTTGTTAACACATTAAAGATGTTTAGTGCTATTAATTGATATGGAACGGCTTAGCGGTGAATTTATTGCGTGGTTTAAAATACCAACTGGTGTTAAAGCTATTTCTGCTTTGCATTGCTATTAAATGCCAGCTAGAACTCGCTGTGGAGGCTGCTGGAGACCTGATTATTGATGAAATTACTTCCCAGTGAGGGCTGAGGATCAGGCAGTGAACATTCCTGATAGAATGGGTGTGAAATCTCCGGCTTGGGAGCATCAGGGAAGGCTGAAATTCTGCTTTACCAAGGGGCAGTTCAAGCGCTGGCTTGGCTGGTATGTGGAATAATGAGGTTACTGATAAAGATTAAAAACAGTGCTGTGGCAAGAAAGGGTTGTTATTAACCTGGGGTTTTATTTCTTTTTAAATCTATTTTATTTTTATTTATTTTTTTTATTTATTCTGCCCACCATGGAGCATCCCAGCAGTTGTTTCCCTGGCTGGAAAGGCTGGGACAGGAGATCAGAGGTGAGTGGAAAAGAAATGAGGATCTCATCCATGGCCCTTTCCATCAAATTAAGGAAATTTGCCTTCTGTTCTCTCTGCTTTTGCCTTCTTGCTCATTTAAATACAAGCTTTTCGAGGAAAGTTATATAAAAATGCTGTCAGCTCCTTCTGGCAGCTCCGTGTGATGAGAAGATCAATCATTCTCCAGCTTCTCCCCATTTCCTATGCTGGCTTCACAACCAAAGTTTGCTTTTTTTTCCCCCCCGGCAAATGATTTCCTCCTCGGGCCTCTGCTGTGGAAATTCACTTTGGGTTGTCTGAGCGTGTTGACAGTGACAAAAATCTGGTCAGAGGGTGGAAAAATGGGTGAATGTTCTCAAAAAGGTTTTGGGTGCATGTGTCTGATGGGATTCAGGTGCAGAGGCAGGGACAAGATGTCTCTGCTGCCCTGGATCCAGGAAAAAGCAGATTCCTCCCCAAATACTCAAGACAAGGGGTGCTAGAAAGGAAAATTTTTTTACTTTTCTTTTTTTCCACCCCCAGGGTCAGGGACAGACATCAAATGGTTTGTTAGGACCACTCAGGAAATCTGGGAGAGCTTCAGGGAGCGATTTTTTAAAATTCTCTTCCAGATTCAGAGTAGCCTCAGGTCAATTTGTCACCTTCCATTTGTGAAGGGTATGAAAATACACCGAACAAATAAATCCTGGGGATTTCATACAGTTTAATAAATCCATTTTAGGCCCTGATGCAGATTAGTTTTATTGTGCTCATTTGGAAAGATAAAAGTTCCTGAGTGCGGGCGGAGGAATTTCCAGCAAAAAAAAAAAGAAAAAATTCTCCTTTTTTGTGTTCAAGCTCTGGGGATGTCGGACAAACCGGGGAACTCCACAATGTGCAAACCTGAGCCCCTTAATCTGCCCATTATTTGTGGCCGGGCTGAAATCCATCCTGCAGGGGATAACTTATTCAGCAGGGCCTAATCCCCATGCAGCACCGAGTCTCTGCAGCCTTGCAGACATTTTCCCATTATTTGCCCAGCTTTTCCAGGACCAGGAGTGCCATGCTCGGCCTGCTAAGCCTCTTTCCCCCGTGCTGCTGGAACCTGCCTTTGCTGCTTAGCACATTTTATGCCAAGGGAGGCTTTTCCAGCTGTTTATTTCCAAGCCTGCCTCTGCCTCCTTGAATTTTGTGATTTTTTGAGGTGTTTTGTGATTTTTTTAAGATTTGTTGATGTTCAAAGTAACTTTGCAGCGGGCCAGGCTAGGAGCAGGAATTAGGGGAGGTGCTTTCCAAACGAATTTCAAGGGAATGTGGATTAATTCCTGGTTAATAAAGTAAAACAGCATTTGTTGATGTTAAAATTAATTTTGCAGTGGGCCGGGCTAGGAGCAGGAATTAGGGGAGGTGCTTTCCACACGAAGTTCAAGGGAATGTGGATTAATTCCTGGTTAATAAAGGGAGGTGCT
>VYZT01006671.1:6789-40784 GCA_013400735.1 Pomatostomus ruficeps | reverse complement strand
GAGCATGTAGTGACAGGACAAGACGGGATGGGCAAATTGAGAGCAAATAGGTTTAGATTTGATATTAGAAAGAATTACTTTGAGGTTGGTGAGGCACGGGAACAGGTTGCCCAGAGAAAAGTCGTGGATGCCCCATCCCTGAAAGTGTTCAAGGCCATGCTGGATGGCTCTCTGAGCAAGCCGGTCTACTGGGAGGTGCTCCATGTCAGAGGCGTTGGAACTCGATGAACTTTATGGTCCCTTCCAACCCAAGCCATTCTATGATTCTGTGATTAAGCTAAGCTGGACCTACCCCATTACATAGACCCACAGCTTTTGTCTCACCAAACTAGGCAAAAGATGTAAAGCAGGGCAGCCAGAGAGAGCCTGACAAGAGCAGGAAGAGCTTTCCCTGGGGTGAGATTTCCTCCCATTCCTGCAAACCAGCACAAACTGTCAGAGAGACCAGCAGGTGAGTGTCAGGAAGACCAATGGAGAAGTGACATGGTTTCATGGAAATACTGAGAATACTGTTTACTTGGGCATTTTTACAAATTTCCAATGTTCCTTTTTCCCTTTAAATATGCATGGAGGAAGGTGAATAGATAAGTAAACACACAAGCTGACTAAACACAGAATAATTATGCTTACAGTTTCCTGTTTCTTCATACAAGTAAGATTTCTTCCACTTTTGCAGCACTTGAAATGATCTAATAAGATCAGAACAGATTTCTGTGCCAAAACAGGTACAATTTCATCATATATTGACATACTTTTAATAGAACCATAGAATATGTTGAGTTGAAAGGGACCCATCAGGATCATCAAGTCCCAGCTTCTGACCCTGTGCAGGACACCACAAGAATCACACCATTGGCCTGAGAGCATTGTTCAATGCTTCTTGAACTCTGTCACACTGGTGCTGTGATCACTTCCCTGGGGAGCCTGTTCCAGTGCCCAGCCACCCTCTGGATGAAATTTTTCTGGTATCCAGCCTAAACCTCCCCTGACTCAGCTTCATGTCTTTCCCTCAAGACCTGTCGCTGGTCCTGAGAATGAAGAGATCAGGACCTGCCCCTCAGCTTCCCCTTGTGAGGATGTTGAAGACCACAGTGAGGTCTCCCCTCAGTCTCTTCCAGGCTGAACAGACCAAATGACCTCAGCTGCTCCTCATTCAGCTTCTCCTCAAGGCCCCTCACCATCTTCATGTCCTCCACTGGACACTCTCCAGTACTGTCGTTCTTGTACTGTGGCACCCAGAACTGCCCCCAGCACTGGAGGTGAGGCCGCCCCAGTGCAGAGCAGAGTGGGACAATCCCCTCCCTTGCCCAGCTGGCGATGCTGGGCCTGATGCGCTTCAGGACACGCTTGGCTGCCAAGGCGCTGCTGACTCATATTCAACTTTCTGTTGATGGGGATATCCAGCTCCTTTTCCATTGTGCTGCTCTCCAGCCTCTCATTCCCCAGTCAGTCTGTACATCCAGGGTTGCCCCATCCCAGGTGTGGAATCCGGCACCTTCCCTCGTTGAACTTCATACGGTTGGTGAATCCTGTTTCATTCCAGGGTGAAGCAGTTCTTTAAATGGCACAATTATACAAACAGACAATGAGGGACTGGAATGGTCTCAGAAGGTCATTTAGTTCTTCATCCTAGCCCAATAGGCAAAAGCAATCACATTTGTATTATTTCCGAGAGATGCTTGTCTAACCTGTTTTTCGAAAATTCTTGCAGATGGGACCCTATGACCTTCTAGTCAATGCAGTGCCCTGCCTCTCTCTCTTTACAGGCAGAGAAAAAGAAGGCACCACTCAACCTAAATCTCCTTTCCTGCAGGTTAAGCATTTAACTTGCTGTGCACTCTGATGGATCTGGAGAATGGTTTATTAGGACCTCTGTGCTGTAATGTTTTATATAGCAGTTGGAGACATAATCTTGTGTTATGTGCAGCCTAAAGTGTCTTCACCTGAGTGTTTAACACAATACTTATTCTTAGTGATGATCTCCTTTCTTAATTTCATATGTTACATATGAAGTTTAGACAATGCTACTCATAATAGGTACAGAACATGTGCAGTGAGAGATCTATAAAGTGCCTATACCAGCAGTTGTTCCTGGCATAGGTCTGTCCCCTGCTATCTACCAGTGTGAAGACTGACCTGGAATTTCCCTAAGAAATATTTGGCTGTGGGAAGAGTAGGCTTGGCAGTAACAGTAGAAGATTCCTGAAAGACCAGTTCTTTGACTCAACAAGTCAGATGATAATTATATTGCTTCTCAGGCTAATAGTGTGTGCATATGTGAAGAATTCTGTTCATTATCAAAAGACATAATCTTGACACTAATTATTACCTGGTTATTGTGAAATATACCATGAGACATTTTATGGGAACTCTGGGATGAATGGAGTGCATAAGGCCTTTGGAAAAAGTGATAGAAATATGCAGGATAAAGAGATTTTTTTGTAGCTGTTAATAGAAATGTGTCCTCCTTAAGAGCAGCCAGAAGAGCGGGGACAAGCTCTCTTTATACCCTAAAACAAAGGGCTGAGGAGCCCTATAAGTATCCCTGTAATCCCTTGTCTTGGAATCTGAGCCAGATTCCACAAAAGAAAAAGACACACTTAAAAAAGTAACCTGCTTATTAAATGCAACTGAGAAATAGAGATGGCATGTAAACAGCAATAAAGCAGAGCTGGGAAATGAGCTAAAAAAATCTACTCTAACTGGAAAC
The DNA here is from genome assembly GCA_013400735.1 of Pomatostomus ruficeps. Lineage (NCBI taxonomy): Eukaryota > Metazoa > Chordata > Aves > Passeriformes > Timaliidae > Pomatostomus > Pomatostomus ruficeps. The sequence goes on along the minus strand of VYZT01006671.1, from coordinate 38,074 downwards.
ATAAATCAAATGCAATATAACAAAGGTTCTTTGCAAGAATTTGTTTATGGCTGAAGGCTCCAAAGAGCCAAAGCCAATGTGTGTTTGACTCAGGGATACTCCACAGAAGTTTGTCAGACGGTTTCAGTGCCTTGCTGGGAAACTGGCTCTGAAACTCACGTACTTGAATCCTTCCATTTGAGGGGAAGGATAACAACAGAAAAGTACTTTAGCATTTATGAAGAAGGAACAGAACACAGAAAAAAAACCCCCAAAAATGTAGTTTCTTCTAAGTCTTAGAAAATAAAATGCTGACACCAATATTCACAACAGAGCTAAAATGTAGCAGAGCTGTAGAGCTGTTCACCCACCAGAAAAAAAAATAGTCTCAACACTTAAGTTGTCTTCCCTCCCCACTCTTTCACCACCAATCTCTATTCCTACTCTTCTGGTGTCCTTGACATTTTGGTCATTTCAGTGGTCTAAAATTCTGACTATTTGGACTATTTATAATTTTTTCTATTTTTGAGCTAGACTGCATAAAACTTAACCATACCAGTAGAGATGTGAAAACCCAGCTCACCCAGCCCAAGGCCTATAGCTGATCTATTCAGCTGTCCCCTTTTGACTAAGGTGGTTCTCTGTAGATGTTGTAGTACTTGCCAAGGCTGCTCAAGCTTTTTGGAGAAAGAGTAAAAGATCTATTTCTTTACTGACCCCTCTAAGTAACCAGTGACTCGAAGTCAGCAGCTGCTGAGAAGAATGAGACTCCTATGTTCGTATGAAGAACACAGAGTTTGGGACAAGTTCTTGCATCAGCATTTTCCCTCTGGAAATAACAACACAGTCATTGCTGTTTACTTTTGCCACCTTAATGTATGAATGGACATTATCAGTGCAGGGGGCTGTGGGGAAGTACCCCATCAGGGCAAAGCAATCTCAAATAAAGAAGCAGCAGGAGATTCTGAAGAAGCATTCTAAATTCTAAAGAATCACCATTGGTGGAGGAGAAAAAGTGCACAGAAAAAGAACATTGAATACATTTCAAAAGTGGAAATATCTCACTTTGCTTCCATGGCAACCATGCCTATGTAAACCCCAGATGAATAATAGGTACAGAAAAGCAAGTGACAAGTTGCCTTATTGGTGGCTTCCAATTGTTATAATGGTATAAGAGACACAGATTTCTGAGGAAAAGTGAAAGAAACCCAACAGAATAACTAATGAGTTTGTTCTGGTTGATCTAGAGCATCTGGTCATGAATCCATATCTGCATGGAGAGGCATGCTCAGGTGTACGCACAGCAGTGCTTTGTCAATCTGAATCAGTTTATCCAGCTGCAGTTGCTGCTGTTTTCTTCCTTTCTAGTACTTAGCTGCAATCAAAGCTGAGGCTGGGAATAAGAGGCAAATCTTTTATGTCTCTGGATTGACTTGTATTTCTCTGTAGAAAACAATGCTCATAATAATGGTGGACAAAACCCAGCCCTCTGGAGGAGAGGCTAAACCAACCATTATTTATTTCATTGAAACCCCCTGGAAGAGTTTATGTGTCTGTGACAGTGTCTTGTGAAATTCACGATTTTCTTTCCATTCATTAGTTTATTTTACATGAGTTAATATTGTATTTTCAGAGAAGGGAGCTGAACCAGATTCACTTGACAGGGAAATCTGCTCCTGCCCTACACTTGGGTTAAAGATGTGAAGAGAAAGCTTCCTACCTTGTTATGGCCCTTGGATGATTATCCATTACTGATTTTTTTCATCTAGGCAATGATGAAGTTGCAATAAGTAGTCCAAGGACAATTGAGAGACATTTCAGGGCCTTGGAAGGATTCATGAGGGAATAATAAACACAAGAAATGTTCTTTTCTTTCCTTCCTATTGCAGGGAAAGATGAAGGAAGAAACAGGAATATCAATACCTGACTCCAAGGCTGGTGTCACTGGCAGAAGTTCTTTTTTATCATGAGTTGGTCTACATGGGACCAAGCCCGCTGGCAATATATGGGGTATGCCTTTCTTAAAAGGAGAAAAGGATCTTTGTGCAGGAGTTAGCAGAGTGAGCACCAACCACGGGAAATTTTACTAAGGCAAGTACAGGATTCTCCATCTAGGATGAAGTACCTGATTATGCATAAAAAGTTGAAGGAGGAGAGAAGGTCCTGCAGAAAGAGATCTGATGGTTTGTGTTGATGGCAAATTGAATATGGGTCAGCAGTCTGTCCTGGCAGCAGAAAAGTGTAGCTGTGTGCTGGGGAGCATCACGCACAGCATCACTGTGGAAGGGGATTGTCCTGCTCTGCAGTGCACAGGTGCAGCCTCACCTCAGGTCCTGTGTGCAGTTCTGGGTGCCTTCATATCAGAAGGACATCAAACTGTTAGACTGTGTCTGAGGGAGGCTGACTGGTGTAAGGTCTCAAGTGCAAGGCTTGGGATGAGAGGCTGAGATCACTTGTTTGCTCAGCTTGGAGAAGGTGAGGGGTGGCCTCAGGGCAGCTTATGACTTCCTCAAGGGGGAAAGCAGAGGGGCTGGTGCTGATCCCCTCTCTGTGACTGCTGGCAGGGCATGAGGAGATGGAATGGACCTGCATCAGGAGAAGTTCACATTGGGCATTACGAAAAAGTTCTTCACTGAAACAGGCTCCCCAGGGAGTGTCACAGATCCAAACCTGCCAGAACTAAAGGAGCATTTGTGTGACATTTTTGGTCATATGGTTAAATTTTAGGTAGTCCTTTGAGGAGCAGGGAGTTGGACTCAGTGATCCTTATGGGGAAGTTACCTTAACAGCTGCCTTGGGACTGCCTAGAGAACACAAATGGTAGGTGGCGTTCAACTTGCTCCAGACCAAATTTTTAATCAAGTGGGACTTGGCCAGAGTGGTACTCAAGATGCTGAGCCTTGTCCTTCAGTGATCAGCCCAGCCAGTGAGGATGCTATGACCAGGTGCACAGAGAAGAAATGCAGTGATCATGGACATGGTGCGATGTCAGATTCCTTTGCATCAATTTATTTAAAAAGCACAAAAGAATAAAGTTTATGGAAGCAAAATCTGAGCATAAAAATACCATATATAAACTGAGCACCTGTAACTGTTTCAGTTTCAGCTCAGAAGAATTGCTTAAAAGCTGCTCTGACTGAGTGTGCAGAGCTTTCACCACTTGGTTTAACACAATTACAGATCTTTTACCCCTGTTCAAACCCCCATGTTTCACAGACATCTCCAGGATGGTTTCCATTCTTTCAAAATGACAGTCTCTTGGAAACTGCATCACTTGTCACCAACTGACCAGTACACCCTTGTATCTGCTTCTCTTCTTCCCAGGTTTTGGATTTTCAAAGCCACAGTTTAGAAAAAAGGATTAAAAATTATTATTTCCTATTCCATGACAGTTTGTGGTTTGCTATCATGACCACATTTAAATAGCATAACTTGTTCATCAGGAACAAAAATATTGATGTGATTTGTTGCCTTCTTGTAATTAGATCCTTCTGCATTTTTGTTTGTTTTGTTCTCTCCTCATTGTGATACACTTAAAATATGGAATAGGCTTCTTCCTCATTAGCTTCACAATGTTTTCAAACACAGGATTGGGGCTTTTTCTTTTCATGGTACTAAACTAGTTTCACTATATACTTTTGCAAAAGAAAAAGAAGATAATATATTTGGAAATTTAAAATAGTTTTAAAACAAATATTGATTTATTTCACAACTATTCTGTGACCATGCAAGCAAAAGAGCTATTCTGAGTCATTCCACAGTCCTCTGCTTTGTTTCTAATACCACTGAATGCTTATAAAAGTATAAGGCATGGAGTACCTGTCCCTAGTAACCCAGACCTCCTGAGATAAAGATTGCATGGGGTTTGGTTGATGTTTCCTTTGCCTAATACCTTTTCACTCTGTTTATGCTTTTTGACAGATTATCCTCTGACAATGCATTTCAGGGTTTGACTTTGAGCTGGCTGTAAGGGGATTTGCTCTGGAGTTGTTTTCTTCCTTTGTGCCTCTCAGTACTTGTGCTATGAGCCACAATGAATTAAGAAATCCCTATTCTTCTCTGGCATTTCAGAGGCCTCTGTTACACCACCTGTGTGCTGCTTTATTTTCAGGGTGGAAATCCCTTAATTTAAGCCCTCTTTATGTGGAAACTGCTCCTCACCTGTCATCACCTCAGTTCCTTCCCTCTGTGCTGACTCCAAGGTGCAAACGACATCCCTATCCCCTGCACACCCCTGATTTGTGCTGCTGCATCCCCTGCTGCTGGTGCCATGACCCCCGGGTGCAGACACACTGGCAGTGAGGCCGAGCCAAGCCATGTGCCAGGAGAGCAGGCTGCACCTCTGTGCCCAGCCTGCCCCACTCCACATAAAGCTCTTTTCCAGAGGGCCTGGGGGGCTGGGTGCACATATGGCTCTGAGCAGGCAGGACAGCTGGCTGCTGGAAAGGGCCATTGCAGAGGCATATGCTCTTTTGATGTCCCTCCATGCTTTGTGGCTCCAAGGCGCAGCAGCACCACATCTGTGCTGCAGAAGCCCAGGGCCTCCATGATGTGTTGTGGCACCCAGAGCTGTGGGGAGCTGCAGGCACCAGGGCAGGATGGGGTCAGCAGGCCTCCCCCAGGGCAACACGTGTTTCACTCCTGCCTAAATGCCTGCTTCTAGTCCCTGGTGAGGGGACACCTAGGATCCTTGCACACTTGGGGCCCCTACTGCCCACAGTACAGCCCCTGGGATTTTCTGGAAGTCCTCCCGACCAACAGACATCAAAAGGGACCCTGTTGGCTCCCCACAGCAACCCAGACACTCCCATAGAAGTGACAGACTAAAGCAAGGTGTTGGCATTATCTCAGAGGAGGAAGAGCACATTTCTGTACTACTTGATGCAGGTGCCTAGGAAAAGAATGGGTGCTTCTCAAAATCTGGGGAAATTGCTGCTGGGCACATCTCTGCCTCTTTGGCTCCAGCCTGAGGACTGGCACTGGCCAGGGGCAGAGAGGTTGGACATTAAACAGCATTTATGGTGCTCAGGGGTTTCTTTGTGTAGCTTCCAAGTTCTGCAATACTCTTTGCAGCCTGACCACAGCATAGTTGATTTTCTGTTCTATGTCTATTTTTATGGTAGACAAGGGCTGAACAATGACCCTGCCACCATACAGGCGGGTTCCACGACTGTCCGGATGCTCCTGACCGTGTGGTATCAGTATCCAGTCCTGTGTTGTGCTGTAGTATTGCCTCAACCTCTGCAAGCTTTGGCCAAAACTGGACTGGGGGGCTGCAGAAACACCACCCCCTTGACCTGTCTGCACTATTATAAGGTGAGATTTTAAAAGTTTGCTTTGTCATACGTACAGTATGGGCTAGGGAAGTCTGCAGAGAGCTTTCCTGTCTCCGTTTTTCATGACCTGTCATGTTGACAACAGACTAGAAAAAATAAATTGAGCTTTTCAGAGCTGAAATTCTGAAATGTGTTTTAAAGAAGAAACAATGTAAATCAGCCTTATGTGTGTGCAATTTTCAAATTACTCACCAGAGTCCAAGCTACAAAGTCACTGAGATATTCAAGCACCAAAAATGTGGTCTCCCGTCCGGTTCTGACAGCACCAATATGCAAACAGCTGTGGTTAATGAAAAACAGCATGCCAGTGTTGCTGGAAGGTGCAAAAAAAAAGGTGTAGTCTAAGAAAATAAAAAAGAAAAAACCTTGTACATTTGTTGATAATGAGATTACTTGCCAGTTACTTTTTTTTTTAACTCACTGTGTGATGCATAGTAGCCATACATTTTAAAGTTTTTAAAATTTCTCTTAAAATTAGCAGGAAAATATATTGAGCAAAGCACCATCTACAAAATAAGAGATTAAAAGCAATTTATAACTGAGGATCAGGATCCATATTCTATTTAAAGCAGCACTTTCATTATTATTCATAAGTTATCAATGAGAACTGAGCTGGTATGAACACATTATCAGGCCAAGTGGCTTGACATTAAGAGAGAGACACAGAGAGAGAGTGAGAGAGAGAGACCCTACTGAAAAGCCAGGAAGTGTCCTTTGTAGTTCTAAACACAAACACATTTATGAGCTGAAAGTGTGTTTCAGATTGTATTACAAAGTGGGATTCCATATGGCAGCTGAGGTCCAGAGCTGGGATGACTCAGGAAGCAAAGATGAAAAGATCACAACCGTTTATTGAACAGGACTGATGGTTTCTGACGCACCCTCAGCTTCATCGTTTGAACAGGCAGTCTTACCAACTGGCAGAATTTGAGACACCTCTTGCAGTAGCTGGAAGTGACTACATTTTTCAAAGATTTACTTTCTAGTAAAAAAGCATACACAACCGTCCAACTCCTAGTAAGGTGTTTTTGTATGTTGGATTTTATATGGGAAATAGACAATAGGACATCTGATTGATTACAGCTGTAAAATGTCTCTGTAGAAAGCTGGTAATAAAAAAGGCCAGAAAATAGGCATGGACCAAATATTTTAACAAGACTTAGGAGTTTAAAAGCAACTTTTTAAACAGTCTTTTTAGGTGATAAAGAAAGCAGTAAACTTACATCTTTCACATATATGAAAAATAGGTAAAGAAAGCACTGCCGAAATTGGAAATAACTTGTATTTACTCCTGACTATATTTCTACTTTGACAGTTGTTTTCCTGCCTTTGCTTGCTGAAGCAAAAGCCGACTTCTGTGCAAACCCCCTGTAGTAATGGCACCTGGAGGAAGCTGTGCACCCCTCTAAAAGTCCTCGGTGGTGGGCTCTGGAGTGGAACTTCAGCCCCAGAAAAGTCAGTCAGCCATGCAGCTCTAGAGGAGAGTTGCCCCTGACCCAGGAGTAGGGGAGCTCTTCCTGGAGCTGCCCACTGTTGCCTACAGCCACATGCCTTCCTGTGCTATTTAGCAGACATTGGTGACCACCTTGAAACTGGCTATTGGTGAATGAAAAAGTACTTACTTTATTTTGGGGTATTCAGGGAAAAAAACCATGGTCCTTTTAGTTCTAGTCATTCTTGTAAATTTCTGTGTTTGTGTCATTTGTGGTCATAAATTCATTTATTTCAGAACTTGAAGAATATGAGAAAAGGCACCACTGTTTCCCCACAGAAGCTCTGATCTCTACCTCTTTTTTCACAGTGGTTTCTGTGCACAGATGGTCCTCAAGGTTTCTCTGTGAGGTTAACACGCAATGTTGTTCTCTATCAAGAGCAGAAGACAGCATCTAAAAGTGATCGGCCTTTACAAACATGTCTAAGTGTAGCCAGGAAGAGATGTCAGACTACCAGGTGAAACAGCAAACAAAGGTGGGCCTGTGGAAGGTGTGTTTGACAGCAGGGCTATTCACTGCTGCCCTCAGAACGCTAGTGAACCATGGTAAGGATCAGTCTGAACTTGAATGAAGTCTTTGGGTAGTTCTGCAGCAAAACTATAGGCTGCATTACCTCCTCTGTGCAGTACTTATGATAAAGACAGCTCTCTGGAAGAGTGCTATCCTGAGCCATTCAGGCTTTTTCCTTAGCACAGGTACAGCGTTCCCTCCACAGCACTTGGGGGAAGGCTGTGCAAGTCTGAGGCACATGGGGCTGTGCTGGACCCGCGCGTTGGGCAGTGCCATCTGTGGCTCCAGGTACAGCACAGGCAGCACGCCTCGGCCCCGGGAAGGTGTGCTTTCCCAGCCCACAAGACCCTCAGCAGCAGACCGGGGCCTCCCACCTGACTCCTGCATCAGACTTGCCATTTTCTGTGGGAATGGCAGGGCGGGTGGTGGCTGAGCTCCATGGGTGGTGGCATCAACTCAGCAGGCAGGCTTTGAGGGGGCAGAGGAAAACACTTCAGAAAACAAGGGAAAGTCATGTACAGATCAGCAGAGCAAACAAAGAAACAAAGAAGCACAGACATTAGAACTTATGCCCACTCAGTGAGCCACGAGATGAATGCAGAGAGGGAGGCAAACTCCGAGAGCCTGTAGGATGCCTGAGCCAAAGAAAAGCAGAGCAAAAGGAGCTCAGGGGAAGCCGCCAGTCCATCTGGAGCAGATCAAAATACCAGTAAAAACCTCAGGGAGTAAAGAGTGAGCTCTTGGTGAACTTGTTTAAACTTTGACTATAGTATGTAAAAAAACCCCATGTTTGGCCCTTGGTAAAGGGAGGAGGTAGCTGACTGGCAGTCCAAAACCCAACAGGGCCACTGTATCTGACCTGTCTTGTGTGAATCCATAGCATTTCCCAGAAGATCCCTCCGGCAACATGATTCAACCAGCATGGATGTGTGATGGTGAGTGCCTGCTTTTCTGCTTCACCATGAACAATCCAGGTGGGGACAGTAAGAGCTTGAACTCTATTTCAAGAAGTTTTAAAATATCTATATTTTTACAGTTGCTTGTTGCCCTTGACTTCTCAACATTAAAACTAAGCTTAAGATTCAGCGAAATATATGTCTTAGTGTGTTCATAATATTTCTGATGCCAAAACATGAAAAAAAGATAATATTAATAGACTATCACTGAAGAGTCCAAAACTGAGTGTGTCAGGAAGAAAAGAAAATGTACTTTGCTTCCTCTCATTTTCACAGTTGTTGTTTAATTTCATATTACTCTTGGCATTTTAGCTGGGGATCAAGATATCCAAATCTCATTCTTCATTTTTTATTCAGTTCCACAAGTTATATGTGCACTACATCATCCTCTGCTTTGAGTTTCCTTTCCAACAAGCTTGATTAGGACATTTCCGTGTGAGCTTTCTTTTATACTGCTCAGCTTGGGGGCACCTCTGGGCACACAAACCATCATAGAAACATGGGGCTGGTGGAAGAGAATGGCAAAAGGAAATCCTCAGTCCACAGAGGCTTGAGCTGCAGTTACCACCTTGTGCAAGTCTTCCTCCTCTCTTGGTATGGTGTTTACATGAACAACAAGGGGAACAAAAATATCAAGGGAAGGGAGCAGCAAAATGGAAGAAGCTGACTTTAATGCAGCGGAGTTTTTGATAGAATTAGGAAGCTCAGACAGACGCCTGAAGCCTTCAGCATGCCAAAAGCTATCTTTTTACCTACAACTGTGTGTGTGCCCCTGTGAGTGTACAAGGTCTGGGAATCACAGAGAGTGTTGACATCTCTTCCATTGTTCCATTTGGACCAGCCCAGTGAATGCTTCCCATTTCCTTTCCACGTCTGCATTCCTACCTGGGGCTCAGGGACACGGTCTTGCATCGGCTTTGGGGAAGGGACAAAGAGGTAGGGGACCATAGTCTCAAATTTGGCACTGTCCCTTTGTGTGCATAGGTGGAAAAGGGCATCATTTCAATGTGCTGCTCTTTTCACACACTTTTTGTACATTCCTTTTCCTGTCTTGTTTCCTGTCTGAAACAAGGCCAGATCTTCAGCTAAAGTGGATTTATAGAGTTCTCTGACTCTGACAAAGCTGACCAATATGTCTGTTTGTATCTCTAGGCTCTTAATTGTCATCTTCTGTATTTCCCCATGATTTGCAGATTCACAGTGCAAGGGAAAGTGCCACTGGGAAACCTGGTCATTGCTGTGGTGGTTTTTGTTTAACTGCAGTTTAACCTGGGGACCATAATTACGATGTTTTAATGTAACAACTGTGTAACGATGTGTACACAAAGGAACAACAGAGAAAATGTGGCAGTGACCCAGCCTGCCTTCTCTATGAAAACCTATGAAATAACTTGGAGAGATTTTTCCTCCCAGGATAGTGAATCTGAGGAAGACGGAGAAAGCATGGCTGGGGAATCCTCTGATCCTCCCACCTTTTAGCCTTGTCAGTCAAAGGCTCTGTTCCACCCTTTTCCCCCTCAGAGTTATTTTAATATGTATAAGGTGGTTTTAATATTCAGCAAGTGCTGAAAAGTTCTGCCGTTCTATTATGTTGGTTGGTTGATTCAAATAAGTTCCTCCTCTGTTCAGAACTCATTGGATAGCTGTCACTCCTCATCATCCTGTGATTTGTAGAATCCTGGACCCTTCCCTCTGTAACCTCCCCTTTCCTTTTCCCTTAAAATTCCGTGTAACCACCCCCGAATGTACTTTCTCGTAGCCCACACCTCTCCACAGTAAACGCTGGAGTGCTGCTGCAGGAAGGTCTGTTCCCACTTGTTTATTCCCACCTGCGCTACCTTAATATCGACCTCTCTGCCTGACTTGCTACAGAGCTGAGAGCTAGGTAAAAAGGATAAACAAAAACTCCAACTGTGCAGCAGGTTTACCCGAGCAAGCACAGTCCATTGCTTCACAAGGCTTCCGGGCAGCCTTCTGCAGTCCAGCGTTAAGAAAAGACAGAATGGGGAGGGGTGAAAGGCCCATGTGCTGGGGCTGTGGTGTTTGAGCAGACAAAGACACAGTCTTGTTCTTGAAGGAGACCAATGTTTGGTCCCCTTCACCTTCTGTGAGGGCCTGGTCCTGCTCAGCACAGCTACAGAGCTGCTGGGACCTGATGGTGCTCAGGATCTTGATGCAGATGGAGTCACTGCTAGATGAGGTCTACACAGGTCACAGTGGTGGTGCAAGGGATGTGCCTGCATGCTCAGGGAGCACCGGTGCCATGCTGACTCCCCAGCCTGCGGCTGGAGGGAGGTCAGGCAACCAGAGTGGACACAAAGGATACAGTGCTGGGGGCAGATGGGCTCTGGTATGCTCGAAGTGGTGCCTTTTAACTCCTAATGTCTGAGAAATTTGCAATCAGTGGATACCCTTTATGGGTTTTGCCCCAAGGGATTTCTCCTCAAATCAAGATCAGAGGCTGCTAATTCATCTTCACTCATCTAAGATTCAACAAGATGAATTCTCCTCTAAGATTCAATGAGATTAATTTATTGTTTGCAGTCTGTGAACCAGATAGGACCTGAGAATCTACATTTTTTACCATTCTCTTTTATTTTACAAGGGCAGAAATAGCTTCCAGCTTTTTATTTTACTTAGCTTTACATTATTTAATCGTACTTATTTTATTTATTGCCTATGTATGGTGTTGCACTGTATTGAATAAAGGAAGAACTTTGGCTGGCTTTCCATTTTTATTTCCATTTTCCTTTTAGCAGACAGACAGGGCTCAGCAGGAAGCTGTGACCAGTGTAATCACTGCTGTAGATGAAAGGGCATCCCCAAAAAGGGATTAAAGAGAAAATTCCTGTCATGGTAACCATTAGTACAGGAAGTTTGGACAGCTGAGTATTTTGAAACCAGATTAGGAAAGAGGTGTAGCTTTTGACACGATGCCCATGTATGGATGCTAATTAGGGGGAGGAAGGGCTAGGTGGAGGGTGATGGGCACATAGAGTCCTCACAGAGAGGTTCTTTGGTTTCTTCTGGTGGGTGAGGACATCTATTGTCACAAGCTTGGGTTTGGTTCAGCACTTAAAGGTTCAGCTAAACCAATCCAGAAAGGTCTTTCTTAATGCAGTGTTCCCCAGAATCTTTCTGGACATCCAGAAACTCTCTCCTCAGCTTTACTTTCCCCTATTCTCATTAAAGAAATAGAAAATCCATGAAACACCACAGTGCAAACTTAACCTTCCCTGACAAGCCATGTATGTCTTGCTGTCTGAAAAACTGCCTATTGTGGTTTGCATCAAGTCTATACATGAATCCAGTTACTCAGATCTTTGTCTAGAACATATCAATATTTGATGGTATTCTCCCAGTTTGCTCTTTGCATCAAGACTATAAAATTGATTTTTTTCTTATCATAGACACCTTAAAGCCTGATTTTATAGAAAAGAATGCATATAGACATAAGTAGATTCCATAACTGGAATTTATAACCAGAACATAAAGTATTCTCTATAGAAATTATGCCCTTTCCCTTTATCCTGAAAAGTAGCACAAAATGCACGTTGCCTACATATTTTAGCAAGACAGGCACCCAAATCTCTATCTAAAGCCAGGTCAAAGGTGAATCTCACAAATCTAAATCCAAAGCCGGATTTGCACAGCTCTAAATTTAATTCACTACACCAGCAAATGCTCTCAAGGGCTCAGACATCTTGCATGCACTGCTGTAGATTTGAACTCCAGGGCACCAGACTACTCTTCAGCAGCAGCAACAGTAAATCTTGACTCTGTGATTAAGTTGTGCATCTTCGTAATTTTTTTAACTATCAAATTACTGTTTTTGAGGGAGAAACTTTGCGATGCTGGTGATTGGAGTAAAGGGGTTCATATTTATCTGACTATGTAACAATCTATAAAGGTGTTATAAAAGTGATGTAGAGAGCTCAATAAAAGCCATCACAGTCAGGGATCTGTAGCAGTTGCATATTCCTGATCCCCCTATTCCTCTGCCCATGTACAAAGACAGTGGCATCCCAGCTAGGAAGATTGCAGCTGCAGGCAGGGGTATGGCACAGAGAGAAACACCCTAGCATGCATTATTGGCATGGGAAAACGATCATGTATGAAAGCTCTGGACTGCTCAACAAATAGAAAGTCCAGACCTTATACACTGGAGAATATTACTACACAGATCAGTCACAAAGGAATTACAGTCTCTTGGGGTCACTGAAATATTATCTTATTTTTTTCCCATCAAATGCTGTGTTTAGTAGGGATGGTCAAAATCAGATCTTCTTAGACATGGCAGGTTTGGTGTTCCATGTGGATAAGATGTCAAAATAAAAAACTCACTGATGGAATTGGAAGTGCCAAAATAGCAATATATTTCGTTCAAACACTTGAGCTAAATAAAATTATTCAGACTATCTGAGACAAAACGTCCCTGCTTTCTTTATAAATTTCTTTCAATTTGTGACCTCAGCTGAGTGAGCCTTGACTCCTTCACATAATTGTTCATGATCCTTCCTGAAGGCTGAGAACTCTCTTAGCACAAGCCTGGCCACAGAAGAAGGGCAGTGCAAGGTGCACTTTGGAACTTGACATAGCTTCACTCCTCGGCCGTCCCCAAACAGGGGGAAAGCCATGCCAAGACTACACTTCCCCCACTCCAGCTCTCACAGCTGCAGCACAGAAGAGATGCAGCTTTGATTTTGGCCTTTACTGGCATTTCTGAAATGATTTTTGCTCAGGAAATTACATTTATATATAATTATAATTGTTATTATTATATACAATAATAATTGACACTCAGGAAAATCTACCTCATTAAAGCTTTATAAGTCAAGTACTCCCTTCTGGTGAAGTATTAAAGATACCAGGACATCACTACTTAGGCTGAAGCAGTTGAATTACCCCTTTACAAAGCATAAAATTATTGTATTCATCCAGTCTCAAGCAAAAATGTCCTATTTTGACTTATTCCAGACAGGGAACATGCAAGGAAAATCTCATGAGAAACATGCCCCTTTTGTTCTCTAGGTGGCTTTCCCCAAAAGGGACTCTGAGTAGAGAAAAAACATATTCATTGTAAAAATCCGATACCCTTTCTTCATGATTTTTGAACTACTGAATACATGGCATCCTGCTAACGTTGGTATAAAACTGGACAAGATAGGAATTGGGTGAGAATAAGTCTAGGGAAAAAATGTAAAACTAGTCTTGGTAAGGCATATATCTGACCATGACTGCCCTTCTCATAGGTGTTGAACCAGCCTTCCACTGGATGTACACGTAACCCATCATGAGAAAATCTGGCATGTTCATTTTGTGGTGCTACAAGATAATGCACTGTATGAGTCATGGGAGAGTGGATAATAAACACAGTGGGTTTTCCTAACATTAATGGTCAACAGCTTACTGATACTGCTGCTCATAGTTAAGAACACTACCATTTTATCATGCAAGAAGCTTATTTGAACTCCTGTCCTTCTAAGTATGTTTTCTTGATAATTTTCAATTACATGGTCTTGATAACTGCCTAATTTCATTATTATTCTTCAGTGAAGTGTTTGTAATTTTCTTTTCTTCTTATCTTGAAGGGACCAAGGAAATTTGCAACTGCCTTTTGATTTTTGGAAATACTACTGTCTGCAGAAATAGTCAGTTGTAATTACGCCTTTGTTGCAATATGCTGAATTTTTGTTCTTTTGTTCTCTTTAGGCTTCTCCCTCATGTGTTGATTTTGCTGCTCCCAGACTTAAGGAGAACTAAATTTCTTTAAACATTTGTATTAGAGGAAGTATTTGAATCCAAACTCTAAAAGGGAGGAAACAGAGAGAAATTAAAGGATGCAATAAATGCCTCCAAAGGGCAAGTGAACAGCCTTGAGAGACTCAAAGTACTGTGGTTTTCTGTGTTTAGATGAGAAACTGCATGTCCAGTAGTTTGTAAACAGTGCAGAGTTTTCATCTGCAGTCCAAAGGGCAAAAAGATTAAACTATGACAGGCTCTGAAATTTGGGATAATGAAAAGTAACTGGTCTACAAGGGCCTCTATAAGGAGAAGCTGATGACTTTCAGATGATTTTTTGGTCACACTCTATTGATTAAAGTGGCAATATCATGGGGCTCCTGCACATACCCTTCTTGATCTAACACAAAATTTGGTAAAAATCCTAGTTTGGGAGCACGAAACTGACCTCACCTCTGTGGCCGCTGAGCAAAGGCAGCTGTTGCAACTTGGGGCAATGCTTTCAAGCATCCTCATTCTGCAGAATAGCTTATTGGTCTGCGTGCAGGCAGGGTGAGATGTCGCTCCACCACATACACAGCAAGCATGCTTTACTGCTGGTTTGGGCTGTGGAACAAACTGAAGCCATGGGAATGAGCTCTGTTGCAAAAGAAAATCAAACACCTCAGCACTTCGAAAGCTGACTCTTCAGCTTCCTATGATTTTTCACACCCCTGGGTGTCACTGAGGAGTAGCAGGGATGTCTGTGAGATCCTGGAACCCCATCCAGTTCCTGCAGACGAGCCACAGACTTAGTTCCCAAGGGCCATGGGGAGCAGGAAGGGGCACCAAAGTGAAGCTATGGCAGGAGGCAGTGGGTGGACAACATGGATGAGAGGTGGGTAGACAAAAGGACATGTGACACAAGGACTGTCCTGCTACATGGTCAAAAGAGAAATTTCCACTTTCCTAGCTTTCTGCTTCCTTGTTCTCCCCATTCCCTCATACTAGATTTATTTCCATTAAGCTCACACTGTGTTCCAGGAGGAATGGGCATGGGGTGGAGGAGGGTTCTGGACAGGAAATGGCAGCTCTCAAGCCCTCTTTCATGGACACACACATTGGCCTTCTGCCCCATGGAACACCTTGCAGAGCATCTTCCACTGCATCACTTCTGATTTTGGTCATCATGCATCTATCTCAAATCTTCCCAGATGCCTTTGGAAGTGCCATCTGGCCAGCCTGATATTTTTATCCAAAGCCCAATCATTTCTATCATAAGAAATTTTAGGATAGTGCTTAAGAATTTTCCATCCGTAATTTGTAGTGCTCTGCACTTCAGGCAGAACACTGATGACCTAAATGAGCATGAGGTTGTTGACCCTAGTTTCCCCAAGCTTCCAGAAGGTCCTAAGTCTTGTCCTGAAGAGTCAGCACCCCCAGGTATGATGGGAAAGGCTACATGGGAAATACAGTCGGCTCTGAACAGGAGAGACAACAGTGCCTGTGCCCACCAACATCCAGAATAACCCATAGGCTGCATTGCAAATCAGTTCCCACTTCAGGCTGTGGCTCAGATTTATACCAAATCATTCCAGAACTATCCAATATTTCATTGATTTGAGGTTATTTCCAGTCACATTCTATGGCCATGAAAAATAAAAACAAGGTACGAATTATCATAAGTAGATGCTCAGTTCAGCAAAGATATTTCTAATCTAGGAATCTGAATTGTTATTTTAAAACCTATATACCTAAAGGCAATTGGACTTACTCTTGACTGCAAGAATTCACAATATCTTCAGTTCTACCTGAGGGATGTTCTTGCCAGATTCATACAGAAACCAAAAGTGACAGAGTTATTATGTTGCTTTTAATAGAAATAATCTCAAAATTCATGAGCTACTGTCTTCATAAATATGTATTATGAAGTTCCTATTTTAATGTGATTAGATGTTAAATAGCAGTGTTCTGAAATACCGTATTTGGCTAAGGAAAATTTCAATTTTATGACAATTGCAACTTTTAAACTTTTATTTGTAATTTCTTTTCTTTTCATGAAGGCAACTATAATATTACTCATAAGCAATGCCTTTCTAGCATTTTTTCTATCTACTTCTGTTTCTCTAAGCACACAGAAATCAGACTTTGAGAGTAAAATTTCAGGTTGTAAAGTACTGACCCAGTCTGCTTTGGAAAGTGGACATAATTTCATTAAAGGTTATTCTGCTTTCCACTGTATTATTGGGTTTTTAATATTACAGATCCCAAAGACTGTTGAAGTGACAGTTTGGCTCTGGAGAAGTGAGCCACCAAGCACTAAATAGTTATTGCTGCAGGTACAGAAGGTAAAGTTCCTTATCAAGGTCTGAAAACTTAATAGGGAACATGTGGATCACGAACAAGAGAAATATTCTGACAGAGAGGCATATGTTGTGTTCAAAAAGGACAATCTCTCTTTTGAAGTTAAATTTTATAACGCCTGAATGAATCTCATTTTGCTCAAAGCATTACTGACTGATCATGCCTTTGTAGACACACATGGAACAAGCTCACATATAACATATAATATTTATTCCTGTGTAAAAACCTGGGTGAAGGAGCTGCATGGTCAGCGTCTTTTCAAATAGTACAAGAGGAGAGACAGGAAAAATAATAAATTAATATAGACATTTTGAGGCAAATGGCCACCTCTGAGCTGATTATAGAAAGAAGTATACTGGAGGCCCTTGAGTGCAATAGTGTTGCATATACTTGCTGGAGGGAAAGTACACGCTGAACAGAATATGAGGGAAGAACAGCTCCAAGGGGAAAAAACAAAGTATGTATGGTTTGAGTTTAAAACCATAACTCATTTACATTAAGAGATCAATCAGTGGGAAAATCCATTCTGCAGTGTTAGCCCATCAGTGAACAAGCTAATTGAACACAGAGCAAGCGAGAGCCTGGGTGGCCTCTTTTCTCTTTTATCTGCACAGCAAAGCTCACAGCAGCTCCAAGATCCCCCTCTTTGCAAGCCCAGTGCTTTCAGACAGGGTGACCATTCGACTGAGCCCAAGGAACTTCATCTGTGAGAGCATAACATCTTTGAAATTTATTTCCCTGCTTCTGAATGGGGCTTGAGAACTGTGATCGACAGTCCCGCAGCGCTGGCTGCTGTGCAGGTCTGGTGCCCTGGCTGTGGGGCAGGAGCTGGGTCGCCATGCTGGAGCTGGAGCTGGAGCTGGAGCTGGAGCAGAAGTGGCTTTGTCCAACACACAGTACGGAGAGCTCCTGAAATAAACATGCTTGCGTAACATGCAGAATCATCCCATCTTTCCCCATGTTCTGTTGGCAGAAACTCTCACAGGAAATATCCTGTTAGTGGAGATAAAAGGGTTGATTTACTCTGTTGCTTAATCGCAAGAACATAATTAAACTCCATTGGGAAGGTTACAGTGACAATGATTGCCCAGCAAAGACCAGTTTCCCCAGAAAGGCAATATTTACATCAGCTGTATTTTTTTTACAATAGGAACAAGGGGAAATGCACTAAAAACCCCAAATGTTTGGCAAGAGCGATGGAGGCATGGGGCAAGGGAGGCTGGACACAGTCCAAGAGGCACCAACAGAGGAAGGGAAGATAAGGATTTAAATTATTCCCCTCACTGAGATGTTTGTGGAAGCCATGTCTCTGCAAAAGCACTTCTTGTGTGCTAAGGATGTCACC
Organism: Pomatostomus ruficeps; assembly: GCA_013400735.1. Lineage (NCBI taxonomy): Eukaryota > Metazoa > Chordata > Aves > Passeriformes > Timaliidae > Pomatostomus > Pomatostomus ruficeps. Next base: position 20,370 of record VYZT01006671.1, on the reverse strand, counting down.
AAGCTCAGCAATCTCTAAAAAAGAGTCCTCTGATGTGCTGAGCACCCTCCCAGACAGTGCCAACACAGGGGCCCACCCAATCCCCTCAGCCACCGTCTGAAGGTTGTTTGTGTGGATGGCATGAGGCCTGGGGGACCCAAGGAACCACCAGTGGCCAGAGCAACTGCAGCATACCCACGTCTGAAACAGCAGATTCAGTGGGGAGTCACAGCTCCCCAGTGCAGAGAGACCAGTCTGTCCCGCATTGTAAGGAAACAGTCTGAAAGGAGCAAACAGAGAGCTGTTCTTCCAGTGACAGGAGGCACTTTTGCAAACTGGTGCATGAGTCATAACTCCTTTTATTGAAACTTGTTCTTCAGTCATCTGGAAGTCAGAGCTAAAGATACTTCTTAGTTTCTTTGTCATGTAAATTCTGTGTCACTACTGTGTTAGACACCCATCACAAAGGAAAAGTTGTTTGCTGAGACTGACAGAATTGTGTGCATGTCCACAACTCCAAGGCTTCCCTAATAATTGTGTAAATGAATGAGGTCCTGTTTGTGCACAGAAGAACACTGCATTCTTTCTTATCATTGGTGATGAAGAAAGTATAAGAAGTTAAAAACAAAATAAAAATCTTCAGTGCATAAGAGATGCTGTGTTCCTAACAGAGAGAAGACAGTCGATTCCAGTTTGTGGGAGACTGCCTGTAAGTGCAAGTAAAAAGCATCACTTTGCAGCCTGCAGAGCAAAAGAAGAAAGGTCTCTGCTTCAGAAAATGGTGCTTGCTTTGAGCTGGCAAGAAATATTTCAATAACAGGTTGTGGAGAATGTAACTTCAAAGTTTGGGAGTTGATGGAGTTTTGGAAGCAGTTGCTGAAATTTGCATCCAAAAGTGATTTAACTTCCCCAGTAAGTGATGTGTACACATGGCACACACCACTAAACCACATATGCACTCAATGTATGAATTCCCACTTTTTTGACTTCCCATTCCAGCTTTAACATTTTTTTCCAGCACAGAAAGAAGTGAATCAAGCTTGCAATAGGATGTGTGTATAAATGCCAAAGAAAAAATTAAAATCAGCTGCTATTTGAAAATTACTGAGTCTGGAGTACTTTGTTTGGATACTTAATGCCCTGTAAATCCTCTACACCATTGTGGGTAACCAGTTAAAGGAAGAACTCTTTAAGCCAAAGCTATTCCAGGTTGGTTTGGTTTCCTTTGGTAGTATGACCTTTTATAGTGACAAAAACGGTTATAAAATCATCAGGGTCTATGCAGCAAATTGTTCTTCTGATTCCTTAGAGTATGGTAATTCATTTTAAAAGCATTTTCTTTGCTCCTGCCAAAGAGGAAACATTCTGGCCAGAAAAGAGAAAATGGGGGGGACATGCTGGAGAATCCATTGCCTAACATCTTCTTTCCCCCAGCTTACTCTCCTGAGAAAGTGAGATTTCCTGGGACCATATGGAAGCAGAATGACAACAGCCTGCAGTATGTGAAAGGTTTCTGCAGCAAAACAGAATTCCTTTCAGCCTAAAAGTACAATCAAAGCATCTCACTCAAAGTTTTTAGGAGAGCTCTTTCTTTTGAGAACTTGTCAGCATAATTATGGTAAGAACAAATTTACCAAAACAAATCTTCACTTTATGAATGCTGGTAGCTGTCATCTCTAAAAATGTTTAGATACAATACAGGAAGAGAATGAGACAGAAAATTTTTACATCTTGTTTAATACTCTAAAATTAATGCCATCACTGCTAAATAAGAAGGGACACTTGGAAAGAAAACAGGCAATCATTTTTCTCTTGATACTATTCACAGTGAGTTCATTCTTACCTGTACAAGTAGATTTAATGGTAGATTTAAAGATGCAGTGGATTGAGCCTCATCTCAGTTGGTGAAAAATTCTCTCTGTTACCTTTCCCTCCACTCCCTTTTATTTTTTTTTCTTCTGAGTGGTGTCCTATCTTCCCCAAACACATGAGAAGGTGTATATCTGATCACCACAAAATAAATAGAATCCAGGAAGGTGGCAGCCACTCTGAAAGCAGAGGTGCATGTCACCTTCCATGTTGCAGGATTAGGAGAGCCACCTGTGGTGTTTCATTTCAATGACTATGTCCTTTTTCTCCCTATTTCTACTATGACACTTCTCGCTGGACATTGATCCACTCTGCTGCCCTGTAAGCAGGCAGAGGCTGGGTAGATGCTGGCCCTAGCACATGCTGCTTTCCTCACCTCACTGCTGGGATGAGTCATGAAGCAAACTAAAATTATTAAATCCTGATGCAAATTAAGAGCTGCCAGCCTGTACCCTCCATTAGCACTGCCCTTCCTACCAAAATGAAGGATTAAGGACATGGTCATGGAAATATATGCATTTACCTCTACCCTAGTTCCCTCACACTTCCGCTTTCGAAGTTTGCTACCATGTATCTAAAAAGCATATTAGGTGTTTTAGGCCCAATGAGCAGCACACCACAAGCAAACAGGAAAGATGTTATTCAGTGACATAAACCATGTGATGCTGGGCACAGACCCTGAAGTCATCTGCAGCATGATGGGCATCTATCTGATGGTATCACACAGAGTAATCACAAACTGTTTTGAGGTAACAAAACCTCCCTGGGATAAAAATGCAGTAACACTGCAGTCAGTTACTATCACTTGGCACAGCTAGTTTTGGTCCTACTGGGATGGGAACAGGACCTGAAATGTCAGGGTCTACGGAAATATCTCATGGTTGACATCAGTGATGCAAATGCAATTAATATTTTTGCCTTGTCTATAATGACTCTGCTCTCCTAATGCAGTAGAGTAGTTAGAAAGCAATGGCACATAATGGCACATAAACACTTTCCAAGTGGCTGTCCTATTAAGGTTATGCAAGACCCAGGGCAGTCCTCTGCAATGTGATGTCAGCTCTGGCTCCTGGCCTGACACACAGTTACACAACAGGACAAGGCAAGGGCAGAAAATGGAGATGCTCTGGAGTTATCAGTTTTTTGAAATACAGTTTAAGCACATAGCTTCTGTTGCCATCACTGGGAAAATGTCAGACAGGTAAACAGCAGCAGGGGGATTTATGGTCAAACTCAGATGTGACTTTTTTTCCTTTTCTATATATTATTCTTTATTCTTCTTTTCATGTATCTGTCCAAATTTTCCCTCTCAGAGTCTTGGCAGGGAAGCAAAAGAAGCTCAAAAGTACATAGCTTATGACTGAGTAATGCTCTACTAAAGGCAGGAAATCTCTCTTTTTTTTTTTCTTTTCATTATTTTCATGGTTTTTTTTCTTACTTTATACTGATATTTAACATTCCTTCCACCCTGGTTGATTCGTGCTGGTTGCAAGAAGCACGTGATGGGGATTTGGCCCAGCACTAGGGAAGATCACAAGCAAGGAAAGGAAATTTCATGTCAGGTTGCACAGAAAAGGGGGTCAACACAAAAATGTTTCCTCACTGCCCCCTTAAGCTCACTGCATTATAGCAATGAATGCTAAACATACATGGATGTGTGTCTGAGGTGGAGGAGAACCCCAGGTACCACCCTTGGAGGACAGGTTATGCTGGCCTCACTTCCCAGTACCGTTTGGAGAGATCAGGGCTCTCATCTGGGAGAAAAGGTCATTTCCTGCATTAGCCAGGCTTTTTGAATTCTTTTTTTGTCCTCTCTCAGTTTGAAACCATGTAGGTGGCTCTGGCTGAGGAGGAAGTTGCCGAGGATAAGTGTGGATTTTGTGCTTCTTAGAGCACAGACAAAGTCCTGCAGAAGATGTCCTGAGGTTCCTTGGAGGGACAAGGTGTGTGAAGGAACTATGGATTGTCTTTACTGGTGCTGGTGAGAGAGGTCTGCAGGGGATGGGTACGTGGCTGCTGGCCTTGCGAGCTGACCTCCACGCCACAGCCTGGGGAGAGGAGTGGGCTGGCAGTATAAACATGGGCAGGAGAATCAGGACATGCAGCACCTGCAATCTGAGCAAGGGGAAAGACAGAGAAGAGGGGTACCATGCACCAGTATCTGTATTCCAGCTGTTGGACATACTACCCAAAGGAAAGGCCTCTGCCCAATCAAAAGAGTTTTCTGCAAAAATCCTGATAGCCAAGAGCCATATGGAGCCTGGGGCTTCCCTGATCCTCCTCAAAACACTCACAGATTGCTACTTAATTCCCTTATTTTTCCATCAGACTGTCTAAAGAGCTGGGCTGTTCACTCAATCGCTCAATCAGGACAGTGCATTTGCTTGACCTGTTGGAGTCCCATCTACTTAGTAGATATCCTTTCCACTTACTTTCAGATTAGGCCTTGTCAGAATAAAGCTGTGAAACTTTTCAGACAAAACCAGTATTCATAATGAAGGCTTGAATTTCAAGCACTGATAAAGTTCAGTCTGAAACAAACATTTTGTCTCCAATTACCTGCTACAATTTTGTCTTCTTTTATCTCTGATACGTACCAGCTTGCATTACTTTATTTTAGTGGTATCTTGGAAGAAGACATCATAGAAAAGCCACTCAGCCAAAGACTTCCCTGCAGGTGAAGAAAATCACACCTGAAGCACAAAACCACCTATTCTATATGAAATCAGAAAGAGCAGAACCTTGGATTTGAAAATCCCTGAAGCTTTGCAGAATGTTTGATCCTGATCTGACATGTGTGCTCAAGCCTTTGTGGCTCATTGTATGTTGGGGATTTTTTATGATGAAGAAAATACACAGTAAATCCAGACCTGTATGGTCAGGATCCCTGGAAGTATATGCCTTCAAATAGAATAAACCAATTCAGAAAACTGTCTGTTTTCCTTTTGTTCTATATTACATCCTCAACATCTGCCTTAATCGTCCTTGGTAAGATTTTTTTCTGTGGAATGTGTATTTTATACTCTGACAACTTGGTACAAATATTTTGTTGTCAGAATTGGGACACAATTATGCTTGCAATCCAACTACCTATTCTGGATTTCATGTGTCTGAACTTGTGCATGTCTGTGAAAAAAATTAAGCTTTTGTGTTCCCCAGCTAGTCTTCACAATTCAATTGGAACCATCATGCAGGGAAAAGAGACCTTCTCAAAGAAAAGCAGCTGTCTTTCTCCTAGTTTATAAAAAGCCCCATGATTTCTCTGAAGCAATACAAATTCCTTGCATTTTATAAAAAACCTGTTCCACTTGAATGTTAATGCTACCTCCAAATGATGTGTTTGTGTGTGTGTATATTTGTGTGACTTCAAAAGAAGCCCTTCACAAAATGTTTGTATCTGAGATGCAACTGCTGGACTTCCATCTGAATGCTGCTATTGTTCGCACCTCCATCACATTTGCTTTTCCAGCCATTCTCAGATGTGACTTCCCAAACACAAAAAATTGTTTTGAGTTGGTAGCAGCCTAATTCATCTAGATTTTCTTTGTTTGTAAGAAGATTTCAGTGCCAAGTGAAAGGAAGGGATTTTATTGCCAACTCTTAAGTTGCTATGGGGCAAAATGCAGGCAAGAGAGTAGATTTCCACAGGTCAGGGTTCACAGGAGAGGACAATTATTTTTCAGAATACTGGCTTTAGTCTGCCTTGACATAATCATCCTTGCTGTGCTGCAAAGAACAGGAATCAGGCCATCCAGTGCTAAACGGAGCTGTCGTGTCCTCATGCGCAAGTCTGTCAATCTTGTCACTATTCTGTCTAACCTGTTCTTTAATACCTCTGAATACCTCTGGAACAGCTTGCTCCCCTCAGCAAGCAAGTCCAGCTTCTGTCTGTCCTTACACTCCCCACTTTCTAGCCTGTATCTCTCTCAGATTGTCTAAGATCCTCGGTTTCTGTGAATTTAGATGAGATCAGCTGATGTCAGTGAAGTTTCACCATTAAACATGCTTTGAAGGTATGACCTAGTACTGTCAAAACTCAGTCCTTTCACTTCCCTCTTAATTTTTCTCTGTTCCTACTCTTTATCTCTTGATAGATTCACAATGTTCCTTCCACTCACTTTAACATCTAAGCAGTGTGAAAGTGCTGATGCTCACTCCTACATACCATCATCAGCATTCAGCTCTCTTCTTCTGTTCATATTTCTGAAACTTTCAGATCTTCATCTTCACACATGCCCACTACAGCATTCTGCTGGGAATCTAAAAAACATATCAGACATCAGACACAGAAAGAAGTTTCTGAGATCATTTTCCAGCCTTGCCTTTCTGAGTGAATAAATCTCCTTTTTGTGACCTTCCCTTGTGTGACCTGGCTTCCTGAGTTCAAATTTTCAGGAATTATGTTTAATACCACTCACAGGGCAAGAGCTCTGCCAGTTCCTCCATCATTGTGTGTATCAACCCACCTCTGTCATAATCTCAGTCTCCACTGTCCAATTGACCTGTTGCCCAAAGGGAACTTTTATATTTTCTTCACTTTGTCATTTTTGAATGCACAGCTTTTCAGAGGTGTTCTAGTTCTTCTGGAAAGAAGAAGACTGGTCCTCTGTGTGATTTCAGTCTTTTCCTCAAACCCCACTCTGACTGCAAATGTCTAATTATAAAATATGAGGTACTACTATCTTTTTAATTAGGTTATTTGAACACAGTTAGCAAGTTCGAATGCAATTAAACTATAAATCATTGCCAAATGCCCAGGTGCACATGTGCTAACTTTGGCCAGAATTACTTTCCTAACACCGCTGCTTTAATCTTCCCCCTGCTAATCTCTAATTCCTCATTTATTAGGTCTTGAAAAGGTAGAATGAGCCACAAATGTAACATCATTCACTATGTGTTTGCACAGACACTCACATCTCTATTTTATTTCCCACCTCTGCTTACACTGTTTGTTGTATTAGAAGCCCATCATGGCAGTTAGCTGAAACCCCTACAGCTCAGCCTGCATCTTGCAGTGACATCTCTAGGGTGTTCCTGCCATGTGCTTCTAGGTTTAGCAGAGCAGAGTACGGCACAAGTCTCATAATCGTGGTTCAAATTTTGTTCCACAGCCCTGGTGCACTAGCAGACTGTGCTGGCACCAGCAAGGCACCTCCTTGTGGAAAAGGTTGCCTTTGTATTTTGACCACTGCATAAGATGCAGACAAGATGAGCAACTCTTTCTTAAGTTTGATCTGAGGACAGCTGACAGTCTTGCTCCCCCAGACAAGGGATGCTCTGAACCATAGACTTTACAGTAGATACCAGTTTCTAAATATTCCCATCTTGGAGGCCTGCTATGGAGACTGTTTATTTGGTTGTTGTTAGGCTGATTGTTTATTTTGGCCTTTGATTAAAAAAAACATATTAACAATCAGCACTTACACAGAACTGTTATAGATAGCAGTTTGCAAATGATTTAAAGACAAGAGAAGTCAGAAGCTTGTTTGTAATCTGGTTGGTCATAATTCACACGGTCTCAAGGTCTTTTTAGGTTTTGTTTTTGCTCATTTTACTGCATGTTTTTGTCCTAGCAATAACTTTGCATAGTCTTGCTTTGATTAGTAGGCTCTGTCTATTGTTATACACATCTATTTTGAATCTGCTGTAACCTGTACATCTACACGCCTTCACTTTCTTATCTGCTCCAACATTTCCTGTGCCTTCCTCTGATACAGTTAATCACTTCATCAAAAGAAACCTAATAATGATACCCTCCAATACTTAGACAAGTGCCTTAACACAGAGAAAATTTTGAACTTGTGTAGAAGGGACCACAGTGATGGGGATGCTTCAGTGGGAATATTTGCCTTCAGGGACTGCTGGAATGTCAAGAGTTTACAAAATGGACCAATGCTGGCAAATGCCATATAGAAATAGCAGATGTGCTCAGTTATCTCCATCGAAGATGTGATCAATCTCACATTGCTCCCTATCCATCTGAAAAACCATCTCTGGGATGCAGCCACAAGCAGTTAAACATCAATGAGAGCCAGACTTGTCTAGTCCATTCAGCTCTTGCAGAGAAGGGAAATTCATAAGGCTACTGAAAATTTAATGGAAAAATTTCTGCTTTGGGCCATGAGCAGAGACCTGGAATGAAAGCAAAAGAAACCCCCCAAAACTTCTTTCTGTTTTGTTCTCCACCTACAGAACCACTGGATATCTAAATGAGAACAATATGTCCTGGCAGCATGGCCTGAGTGCAGGCATGGCTCGGGGCAGAGCCCAGCCTGGCTGCCAAGCAGCCTCATGCACCAGAGATCTCTGAGATCTGCTCCTCTCAGGGTGCTAAAGACTCAAAAATCTCCTTCCTCACGCCTTCCCCACTTTTCTCAAAAGCAGGCCTGATCCACATAATTAAATAGACTGTCTTCCAGGAACATCAAGGTTTACCTTGAAAACAGGAAGCTAGAGCTGTCACAAGTACCTTGTTTATTGTAGCACTGCTGAGAAAAACAAAAATACAGGAGCAAAAGGAAAGTAAAATGTAACCATTTTTAGAATCAGAGAATATTCTGAGTTGGAAGAAACCCATAAAAATAATAGATATCAGCTCCTAACCCTGCACAGGACAACCCCAAAAATCACACCATGATTTTTTAAATTTTTTTTTATCACCACGTGATCGCAACCATGAATGTTCAATGGGTGATGATTTTATCGTCATGATGTAAGGAAAAGTAGTCTGCAAGCAAACTAGGTTTTCCTCAATTTCAGCAGAAGTATGTTGTTATAAGCACAAATACAGCAAAGAATGTTTTCACCAGGTGGTGTTAACTTTGAGAAGCTCTGACAAAAAAAATTAGTAAAGCTTTTTGTGTCTGGTGCCTGCTGTTTAAAGAATTGTGCTGGACTTGCCAACATGGGTAGACAGAGAATCATGAAAGAGTCTTGTGTGCAGTTAGATGGATTTGGATGAATTTGGGTGGAGTGTAGGCCTTCAAGTCCCTTGCTGGTAAGAAGACAGAAATCAAAGGAATTTGATCGTTTAAACAGTCACTTGTGAGAGAGCTAGGGTGAACTTTATTATTTTAAAAATGACTTTGAGTTTGGTACGAGGGCTTTATTTGTGGTGTATTACACTAAGAAGGTCAGAGAAACTAGAGTAAAACCTTGAATTTCTTCTCTGGGCTCTTTTCTTAATGCCCTCCAATGCCAGATCTTCAATTTTGCAGGTAATTTGCACATCCCTTTAAATAAGAAATTATCTGTTGTTTAGAAAAAACAAAGTCAACAACAAGCTAAACAATACCACCTCTTTAATCCAATGGAATGTTTATGCTACTTCAAATTTCTCACTTCTAATTTTTCCATTTTTGTGGTGTCACAAAGCTTTGGAAACTGCACTGTACCTTCTGAGGCCCATGTGCTGTGAAAAGATTTTTCAGTAAAACAATTTTACTTGGAAATAGTTCATTTTCCTATAGAATCAATCAGAGCACTCACCAAAATGAGACAAATTCAGGAATTTCCTGTTTACTGTCACACAGAGAATAGACCTTATCGCTTCTTGCTGTGCCAAATACCTGCATGCCCATCTCCCTTTCTAATGAGCTTTTAGGTGAAGAACACACTTTCTAGTTATCACATGTGAAATCAGAGTTCCAGATCCTTTGAGGTATAATGAAATGGACTCTGTCCTCACTGTCAGCTGTCCCGATTGCTTTGGCACACAGTGAGACTTGGAGTGCTTGGCTTATACCTTTTCACAGCGATTTTGCAGATCTTAAAAAAAGGTGGTACAAATTTCTCATGGTTCTTTCATGCAATTGTGTGCATCTTTCAGTTCTTCTGTACTGGTGTTCATCTCATTTTTGACAACCAGCTATTCAGCTGAAAATATTAAGCTGCTGAGTACAAAAAGTACAAAGTCATCTGCAGGTTAGGTCAAAGGTCCTGCAAAAAAGGATCACATTAGCAAAAAAAAGTGACAGGCAGGCACCATGGAGGAGGCCAAAACAGGCAAATCAGAATCACTAGCTTTGTCTTCTTAAAGCTTTTCATCCCAAGATATGCAAGTGCATCTGGTCTGCATTTGGGTATTGGAGTACTGCCTATAGATATAAGCCTACACACCTTGGAATACATTGGAGAACAAGGACCAGTGAGAGGTTATAAACAGTTCTTAATTCATGTACAGATCTTAGACCTAAAGCAGGAACATTCTCATTTTCTCTTTGCTTGTCTATCCATCTCTTTTTTTAACTCACATTTTCCATGGAAACTAAACCTTGCTGAGAATTAAGCATTGACAGAAATAAGCTCTATTTAATGGAAGGCAGAAGTTGCTCTATTATGCCAGCTCTCTGACACCATGATCATTTTTTCTGAGGAAATGACAATGAATGTAAAGACTTGCTTGCCCTTGTGCATGGCTGACCTCTGCTTGTGCTCCTTTTCCTGGGAGGAGAAAGACAGACCACTGCTTTTGACCTTTTCAATACACCAGGAGAAAGAAAGGCAGTTTAATATGATAAAGAACCCTGAAAGCAGCCGCAGCCTGCAGGGATCTTTTCAGAAGTCACACACAGAAGAGAAGGAAGAAGTAATTGAGTCCTATTACCTGGGGTGGTTTGAGAGCAATGAAAGAAGAAATCTTGTCAAACCAGATGCATGCAAAGTTGTGGAAACTGTACAAAGAGGATGGGATTGGATAGAGGACTGTGAAGGGAAAAGGTCCTTTGCTGTGTGGACCAAGTTTTGATGCAATGTGTCTGTGACTTGTTTGAAGTACAGCCTTTCTGTATGCTTCTGCCAGACTGTTGTTCTAGGGCTTGAAAGGGAGAAATCACTGCAAATCCAACAGTCCAGCTGCTCAGGTATTTTCATGTGCTTGGATTATGGCTTCTAATGCTTGAAGAGCTGTTGCCTTCACTCTTGGAGATAGACAATGTTACTGCAGAAATAAGAGAGAGACTCTCTGATTTAGTGCGTGCTAAGAGAGAGGGTATTACTCATTGCTACTATGAAACAGAGGCATTTTTTGGAAAAGAGTGTAGAGATTGTGACCTACTCCTTTCCCCTGAGTCTTAGGGCAGGAAGTAATCCAAGGATGATAGAATAATAGAATCATTTCTGTCCTTTTTTACTATCACAGAATGCTGTGGAGAGATGAAGAAGACAATTCCAATCTGAATAGGTTTCCATTATTTTGCCCCCAAAACTGAAGTGCTTATACGATATAGACAATAATACCTGTCAAGCACTGATTTCCCTCCTCCTTGCTGTCTTCCTCCACCACTTTTCATATTTGTTTGTAAGAACAGATTGTTCTTCTGAGATGTCTCTGAACCTGGCAATGCCTCAAAAACGCACTGCTCAGTTATACAAGTGACAGTTATGAACACTAAAGCTGGCTGGATACATTACACACCCAGTTTATCCAAGATGTAATTCAAGCCAGGCCATTTATTCAGTTCAGCTACATGTAAAGCAGAGCGACTCTGCAGGAATGCACAAGATCAGGAAGAAGGCTTTAAGTAGTGTTCATTCATGTTTGTACATGTCTTGTAGGGAAGTACAATATGTTGGGGATTTTCTGGGCCAAATCCTTCAAGTTGCTTCAACTTACTTTCTGCTAGATAAACATGATAAATCACAAGCTCTTTTAAAGGTAGAACAAGCCAATTTCTCTCGTAAGCACAGTAGCCTCTGCAAAGTCATTTTCTGTTGGTCCAGCCTTGTTTGCCTACTGCAAAACCAAATCATGTGACTTTAAATGAAAGAGCAAGAGAAGATTTTACCTACAGATGTGGGCAAAAAAAAGCAAATTTTGAACTATGTGCTTGGCTACCCAAAGACAACTACACTGCCCTAGGTTTGCATATTAACTCTTTCTCCTTGTTCTCACCTCGTTTCTGTACTTTCCAACCTGGTTTAAACATGTACCAGCACATTGGTCTGTAGGTCAAGAACTGTTATTTGTCACCTTTTGGAAGCTACTAATCTCAGAATCATACAGTCATTAAAGTTGTATAGGTGACCACAACAATTGACTAAAAACAAGCAAGGGAAAAGAGAGTTGAGTGTACCATCCAGGGAAGGATGGGGCCTCAGGGCAAGGTCTTTCTCTGTCAGCTGTCAACAGAAAAGGTTGGGTTAGTTGCAGACAAGAAGATCTTGGGTTGCACTCAGAGCAAAGCAGGTGGGAGAGACTCAGTCGTGACAGGGAGGGAGATTCAGTCATGACCCTTTGCAAAGAGGAAGAAACAGACTGTGTTTATGCTGCCTGCCTGGGTAGGGGACTTGCAGAGATGGAGTCTCAGGACTGACAAACACAGCCTTGAGCCTTTGCTGTACTAGATCCTCTGCAACTGAAGAACTTAGGTTGATAATTAACAAGAATTAAGCCATGCAGAAGGCATAAAAGCCCACATGAGAAGGCTAGTTTATGGCACTGTTCATTAGGCAACTACTTGACATAAAAAAAAGACAGCCCAATGTGGCATTTCCATTACGTGGTTTTACTATACTGAAGGATTTTATAGACCGTGTACTCCCTGCTGGGAAATATGACTTCTGAATGGCTTCTTCACCCCCCAAGGGTGTTAACAATCTAAGGTTTCTAAAAAGGAGTCTTGCATTTAAAGCACCTCCAGAAAGACTTTGACTAATACCCCTACACAGGAGAAGAGGGGGGTATTCAAAGGAGAAGTAAAGTTGTCCTGAGCCCCCACTTGATATTGGAGGCAAAACCCATCCCACCAGTTTCCTTTAACACAGAGTTCTTTAATATGCCAAAACATTCATTTCCACACTCCCACCACGAAATCTTGAATGCTTTCCTAGAAGCACTGTGACAGCCAAGAACTCATGTTTACCATTATCACTCACTGAAACAGAAGAAATGGACAAAAAGGTACTGTGAGGTTCAAGTCACTTGTGAGCTAAATGGAACACTGCTGATCTTCCTGGGTTAAGGAATACGGACCAACACTGGACAAGTACAAAGTGCATGAAACCATTAAAATCCTTGTATATATACTTGTGTATGTATGTAAGTATGCTGCAAAACAGGAACTTCAGGTAAAGAGACTTAGGAGCAGAGGAACAAACTATGAGGAAGTGGAAAAAAGCCTCATTTATGCTACTAGCACCATAAAAATATCTTGGTTTTGCTGGAGGGAGGAGGATAAGAAGGTAAGTATTATATTATTCAATTGATAACAGCTGCAAATGTGAATCAGATTAAAAGAATGAGTCATTCCCATTCTCATGGTCAATTACCAAAGTCTGCTGAGGCAGCTGATGCTAGAAGTTTCATCAGTGCAACTTCATGATCTGTAGTCCTGAGGGTGACTCCACTCATGAGCAGTCAGACCTTGGCCCATCACATGGGTTGGAAAGGGACTTCCTGCCCTCACCCAGCCAGAGGACCAGGGTTTTGACAGTGTCTCTGCAGGGGAAATGCTGACCCTGTCGTAAAACGCCAGCGCTGCAAAGGAGTACAGGCACCACTATCCATCCTGGCTTTTTGAAAGCGAAGGGTGGAAAAGACATGAACCACAGTCCTGAATGAGCATTGAGCCCTTCTCTTCCTAGATTTGGATGTGATGTTTTTCAGAGCAGGAGGGGCATGAGTGGGATCTAGGATTTGCTTTCTCATATTTTTGCTTCCCATCAGTAAATACAGGGGTTTTGGTGTTAGTTTCTCAATGGGAACAGGAGTAAAGACAGATATCTCAAAATATT
>VYZT01006666.1:0-20175 GCA_013400735.1 Pomatostomus ruficeps | reverse complement strand
TTTTTTTCTCTCCTTTTTCCTTTCCTTTCCTTTCCTTTCCTTTCCTTTCCTTTCCTTTCCTTTCCTTTCCTTTCCTTTCCTTTCCTTTCCTTTCCTTTCCTTTCCGCAGTTCTAAACACTGCTCAGCTGGAAGGTTTTTCCTGTTTTTCCTGGTTCTGGGGGGAGTTGCTGGGTCGGGCCCCAGGTCACAGTCAGGTATTGATTGTTTGGCTCGGAGTGACGCTCACAAAGGGTTCGGTGAGATGAGCAAAGAGAAAAGAACACCGCAGGGTGTTACAGCAAATTCTTTTCTGCGAGGAAGGTGCAGCAGGAATCCCATTCTGGAGACAGGAAAAGCTGGGTTGAGGTGCACGTGGTTGTGCCAGAAAGAACTGACAGAAACGCTCCAGTGGTGCAGAGACAGGGCAGGGGGGTTTGGTTGTGCATTGTCAGAACATAAAGACACAGATTTATTAAAAGTTGAAATGAATAGGTCTGCAGTTGCTGATTTGGGGAGTTTCTAGCTCTGGGATATCACTGAAATGAAGCAGCAGTCAGTGACATCACCGAGAGCACTCATCAGGGATATAAATTCATCTGCTATCAGGCCATTAACGATCCCCAATTAATTTTCCTGGAAGAATCCTTTATGATTGCTCCTGCGTCCTTCCTGCTGTAGCCCGGAGCAAGGTGCTTTCCAGTTCTCCTGCCAGCGTTGTGGCTGGGTCTGATCCGCTCCTCTGGATCCTCCAGGTGTCGGGGCTGAAGGGAGCCAGGAGAATGGCAGCTCTGCTGGAGGCCAGGGGAGTGAGCCTCTCCTTCCTGCTGGACGAGGGCAGCGCCGTGCTGGACGGGATCATCGCCGGCGTGAAGAAGCCAGTGGCTATGTAAGAGTGACCACGCTGAAAGCGATTAATTTTCAGTCCCTAATTAGTGCTAAACGACCCTGGTGATGTCACTGCAGCGTTTCCAAGCGCTGGGGCTGCAGCAGGAGCACAAAGGGCAGGGCAGGGACTTCAGCCTTTGCCTGCTGCCCATCAGAGCTGTGCTGACGGAGGCAGAAAGCTCTTCTGAGCCGTGCAAACATTTTCATTCTGTGCTGCAGAGCTCTGCTCCCTGGAGGAGCAGCCGAGGCGTCAGTCCTGCACAGATCTGAGCACTGTTAATGATTTCTTGGTGCTGCCTGAGTGCTTTTTATCAACCTAAACTATGCAGCGTGGTTATTTTTATCTGCAGCCTGTGTTTGGAATTGCATCATTCACTTATTTGTTAATTAATTGATGGATTGATTTGTCATTGACCAGGATTGCTGTCACAGAAAAAGGTTCGATGACACTGAACTTCACTGTGGAGAAAGAGCCAGGGCATTCATCCTTTCCTCCTAAGGAGACCAGTATCGGCATTCTGGCAGCAGCCATGTCCAGGTGAGAGCTTCCCAGTGCCCAAAACAGCCAAAAGCTCCTAAACCACTGATACTTGACTTCTTAAGTATTTGTGTTTAGAGTCTTTTTCCAGTTCCTGTTCTGTGTTTGAAGCTGCAGTTTGTGGCTCAGTTTGAGGGGCAGGTGCCAGGTCCCTGCAGAGCCTTTTCACTCCAACCCTTCCAAGTGTCAGCCGACTCTTCAGCAGCAGGACAAGTGCTGTCTGCCCCGGTCTGCTCTGCAGCAACAGACATTCCTTCGTTTGGGGGACAGGATTTCCCTGGAATCCCTTCCTGCTGGTCATTCCCCAAGCCAACAAACGTGGAATAAAGTCACAGTGCGACTGCAGGAATCATCTCTGTGCAGATACCAAATTGGCTGAGAAATAGATATTTTAGAAAAGCTGAGTGTGTCCAGTGATGCTGGGATTTGTGTGCTGTTTTCCTGGATTTCCATGCATTTATGGGAGCCAGGTTTGGGATTTTTTCAGCTGTTTTTCAAGGGAAATCTTGGTGTGTGACTGGAGTGCCCAGAGCTCCCTGGAGCTGTGCTTGCACCTTGACTTGCCAGGAGAGCAGAATGTGATTGCACCTCCAATAACGTGGATCCACCAGAAATCAAATTCCTGGCAACCTTCTGGACCAAAACCAGCCAGAGAATTGGTTTTTTACCTTCTAAATGTTGAATTTTTTTGTAGACTAGAGCAGAGTGTGATTGCATCTCCAATAACATGGATGCCTTTCAGAAATCAAATTCCTGACAACCTTCTGGAGCACCAACACCCAGAGAATTGGATTTTTTCACCTTTTAAATGCTGAATTGTTTTGTAGGCTGGAGCAGAACCCCCTGAACAACCAGTTTGGCCGCGGGCCAGAGCTGATGACGATGGAGCACCTTGCAGCAGAGGTGAGAGAAGCAGGATTCCGTTCCCAAATTTCCAAATTGACAAGTGCAGAGTAACCCAGTGATGGATCCTGAGCAGAGCTATGGAGAAAGGATTAAAAACCTGGCCCTTCTCCCAGGTTATTGTTTTTCAGCCACATTCAGGCGACTCCGCTGTGCTCCTGGCAAATAAAAACTTTCTGATTTGTGGTTTTATTCCTTCCCCTCAGTTCAAGTTTCCTCTCAACATCATCATGAGCAATTTGTGGCTGTTCTCACCTATTGTCAGCAGGTAAGAAAGGAGATCCTTGATCACCATCCCCGGCCCCTCACCCATGAAAGATGAAGCCGTTTCTAATCTTCCCAGGAAATCACTTATTTTATAACTGAATTATGGATAATTCAGTGGTTTCTAATTAATAACCACTTTATTAATTGAACAAGCCATCATTCAGCTTACTGCCTGTGGAATTATGGTGCTTATCTTTCAGCAGTGTTCAACTCCTTTGAAAAATTTTGTTTCTTTCTTTGAATTTTTGCAGAGTCCTTGCCTGGAAACCTTCCACCAACGCCTTGATTCGCACGACCACCGCAGTCACCATGTTCAATGCAGGAATCAAGGTACTTCCAGTGGGATTTTTCTCCTTCAATTACGATGAGACAATCAGAACATTTAATTTCCAGTTATTTATATCCATTTGTAAGATCAGTGTGGCCCCTGTGTGGTGTCATTCTCACCTCAGATGTGGATTTGGCTACGGGTGAGAATCACTTCCTTTCACAAGTGCCTGATCTCTGCCCACCACTGCTCAAATCATTAATAATTTAGGATAGACAAGAAAATGAGGTTTCTGTGTAATCCCACACAGTATCAGTGGCTGCATTTGGAGCTGTCACAGCCACAAACACTCCCCTGGCCCAGACGTGTTTGCCTTGAGCGGGGTTGAACGTGCACCTTGGACTGGGAGATAACGGCCACCTCCTGCCCTGTCCAAAAATCCCGGAAAATAACCCGGCCGGGCTCGGTGTGTCCCTGGAAAAATCTGTTACTGGAAAGCATCGCTGGAGGGGAGGAGACGCGGTGGCTGAACAGTGACACGGAGTGGCCAGGAGGGAAGTGACACCCTGGCTCCTTGGGGTTTTTTCCTAATCATTTTATGGGTTTTTTTTTTGTTTAACGAAGTTGTAAATATTCAGCATGTAGATAAGAAGAGTTATGTGCTCAGTAACATCATTTGTTAAGTGATTTACATATTTCATATTGGGCAAATATAATATGAAAATGAGGTAAAAATATGACTTAAACCCAAAAGTAAAGTTTCAGGATTTCTCAGTGTAAATTTTCTGAAGGAAAAGGGCTTAGCTCAAGATAAAAACTTCTATATGAGAGCTGACTTCATTTTTATTGATTTATTAAAGATTTCTGCGTGTATTTATCTGCATTTTCAATGAGATTCATGGTGTTTTGACACAGGAAGAGCCACCACGCTTGGAGGAACAGCAAAGCACCTGAGGCCTGCTGAGTTGGAGCAGTTCTGAGTTTGCAGGTGGAACTTTATTCTGGTTTTACCTTCCTGTCAAACTCTGATCTTTGCTTTGTTCTAGGTGAATGTGATCCCCTCCTTTGCGAGAGCCACGGCGAACTTCCGGATCCACTCGGCCGAGACGGCTGCTGAGGTACCCCCGCCCCAGATCCCACTGGTTCTGGTGCCAGAGAGCACCTGGGATTGTGGAATGGGGGCTTTAAGGGCTGTGACCTGTGAGGGTTTGGGAATTTTGAACACTTCAGGGGGTCTGAGAGGCCTGCCCAGCCCCGGTGAAATGCTGTCAGTACAAAACATCTTCTCTCTCCAAGCTTTTGCTGGGAGTTTCTCTCTCTGGAAGCTTTTTCTGGATTATTTGGATGCTGTAATTTCCAGCAGGAGGCTGACCAGCTGCCTCTGGGGACTGAAGCAGATCAGGAGGTCCTTGAGACGCTGATGTGCATCTGATTAAAAAGCTCAGCTGAAGTGTCGGCCGTGCACTGAGGAGACTGACAGAGTTTCAGTCTGGTTCTGCAGCCACAGCTGGCAGCTCACACAGAAACGTTCTCTGGAACCTGAACATCTGCTGGTGTCTCTCGGGGCTGCTCTCTCACCCCTTGCGCTGATTTTATCTCCGAGTTTCACCCGCAGGTGCTGGAGGCCGTCAGGAGCACCATTGCTGACGAGAGAGTGCGGATTGAGGTGGTGGAGGCCTTTGACCCCCTGCCCGTCAGCCCCTGGGACGAGCAGAGCTTTGCGGTGCACGTGTTCCAGAGAACCATCCTGGACACGTTCCCAGAGGTGGACAGCGTGGTCCCAGGTAACAGCAGGCACGTGGTGATTGTTGTTTCCTCTTCTGCTTTGCCCTCCCCCAGCCCTGCCGTGTTTCCATTTGCCGTGGCCTCCTCCACCCCAGCTGTTAACTGCTGGAAACAGCTGTTTTTTCCTCTTTCTATTCCGCTCCCTTTTCGTGCTTCTAAAGTTTAAAGTTGTTTTTTAGCGGTGGAAGTAAAAAAGCAAACAGGAAGCTGACAGAAACAATGAGCCTTGAACTGGGATCTCTGCACACACAAAGGGGTCTCTTCGGGGAAGAAAGGAGTTGTGAGGGAGACGAGGAGGTCTCGCTTTCGTTCTTCTTTTATTGTTTCCATAGCAGGCAGAGCCATTCCTGCTTTTCTGCATTGTTCCTTGGGATCCCAGCCCCTTCCCTTTCTGCAGCTCTGGAGCTGCTGGATTGCAGTTTGAAGCTGTAATTTTTGGAGAGGCTGAGTGTCAGGGCTGTTGTGTGTTCAGCTCCTGCAGGGATATTCTCCAGGATGCAGCAATCAGCGTTTCCAGCGATGCTCTTGGTGCGGGCAGAGCTTGCCCAGAGCTGTTATCAGCTGCTTTTCCTCTCTCCTGGGGAAAGGTGGGTCTGTTTGGAAATTCCAGTTGTTCCTCTCCCGCGGAGCAAACCCGGGGTTTGTTTTCCAGGCACGTGCATCGGGAACACGGACAGCAGGCACTTCACCAACCTCACCACGGCCATTTACAGGTTCAACCCCCTGCTCCTGAGGCAGGATGACCTCCCCAGGTACTGAGCCCTGCCCAGGGAACGAGGGGATCCACGTGCAGAGGGCAGAAGGAAACCCAGCCTCTGCCAGGCCCCCGTTTCCTGCAGGTTTGGGTGGAAATTTCCCTGGCACAGCAGCATTTCTTCCGCCAAACGCAGGCAGGACTCTTTAGGGGTTTGATACAGGGGAGCAGAGGGGATCCTTGATGTCCTGCAGCGAATTAAAAGTTGTTGTTCTGGCAGCTTGGCCTTGTCCTGCACGTTCATCCATTTATTTGGACACTTGCCAGTCTGAATTGATTTAATTCTGGCAATTTCCAGCATTAAAGATGGAAATTTCCAGACTTAAAAGCTGGAAAATTTCCTGAAGCAAAGTGATAACAGCATCAGCATCACCATCGTGCAAGGGACTGTTTGTTTATTTAGGTTTCTCATTTTATTGGGGTGCAGAGGGTGCAGGAGTTGAGTGTTCTGGCTGTGACAGAATTGGCCAAGAAATGGGCCATTAGGGTTTTTTCCAGATTAGAGTTTTGGATTTTTTTCCAGACATAGTTGTTGGCCTCTAAGCCTTTGGTTCAGTAAATTTGGGTTGTTAAGTGCAGTTTTTGGTGGATATTGCCATGTTTTTATGTTGAGCACTGCTTTATGAAGTCAGCAGCCAAGCAGGGAGCTGGGTGTGTGCAGGTGGGTCAGAAATTCACCCTGGACTGAAAAATGTCCTTTTCCTTCCAGGATCCACGGGTTGAACGAGAGAATCTCCATTGAGAATTACGAGAAGCAGGTGGAGTTCCTCTTCCAGCTGATCAAGAACTGTGACATTGAGACACTGCCAGAGCCTCACGCCAACTCCCACGAGCTCTGAGGGACGCTGGGAAGGGCAGCAGCTCAGGTGGACGCTGGGGCTGGGGATGCAGTTTGTGTTGTGCATTGAGCCACAGCTGGAATTTGGGGGTGTTTTTAGTGTTGTGGTTCACATAGAGATGGCAAAAGCGTGACAGGAACCTGGCAAACCCAGTGAAGAACCCTGATTCCTGCTCTCCCTGGTCTGACGTGCGGCCGTTAATCTGACACTAATTCTTTTCAGCACTTTAAGCCTCCGAAATTGGTAATCACTTAAAAACCTAATTAATAATCAGCAGGCACTCAGCAGCAGCGGGTGAATCACCCCGGGTGCTCTTGACAAACTCGTTTTTGGTGGTGAATTGATCTTTGTCAGAGGAAGTCTCTGCCAGAAGCTCCCGTGGCGGGTTTGGGACGGGGTGAGAGGGTTCAGCCGCTGACTCTGATTGCAGTGCTGACCTCCTGATGTTCTGCGTTGTTGGAGCTGATGAGATGCTGAAAATTCCCCTTCCCATCTTCTCAGTGATGATTTTTTCCCCTCCCTGACTCGGGGTGTGTTGTGCAACTGAGTGTCACAGGGAGGATTGCAGCTTCAAGTGAGGAATTCAATCCCTGCTGTCTGCTCATCCCTTTTCTCCCTGAATCAGGTTTTGCTTCTCCTTTGCGCTTCTCAGAACCTGATTGTGAAAGATGTGAAGCCCTCGAGTTTCCTGCAGCTCAGAGGGATCAGGGTTGGTCCCACTTTGCTGCTGACTCTGTTTTTTAGGAACCCCGGGGTAGGCAGGGCACGGATGCTGACTCTGCTTCATCTTGCACTTCTTGCCTACCTTTGACAGCACTGAAGGGTCCGGCATCCTTTTGGCCTTGACAGTTGGGGTTAGCAGTATTAATTAGCCAAATAATTTATTTAATTAGTTAATTAGTTATGTAAATAAAGTGAAGTGAGCCAAAGAAAAGTCTGAAAGCTGCTGTGATTTGAATTTGCAGGGACCAGCACAGCTCCTCCTGCTGCAGGGAGGTGTGTCTGTTTTTCAGAGCTGTGCACTGGAATGGGTGGATGTTCTGCTCGAAATTCATACTGTGAAATGTGCTGGAATGTACAGGAAATACCCTGAAATGTGTCCTGAAAAACTCTGATGGAGCTGCGGTTCCAACTCTTTCCGTTCACCGTTCTTTATTTATTTGCAGTCGGATCTTATCACCGCAGCCAGAGGGCTGCAGCCGTATCACCTGCTCAGTAACTGAAACAAAACTGACATTTTTATCTAATAAACCGAGGAATGTGAATTATTTTCTGATGGTGATTTAGTCCTTTCATGTCGCTGTGTAATTGCAGTGAGGTCATTCCCACACCTGAGCGATCGATCGGCGGAGTTTCCATCCAAACAAACCCGCCCATTTTCCAGGCAGCTTTCATCTTCTTTCTGTGCAGGACCGGCTCACCCCGGGCAGCCGTTATTGGGCAGGAAAGAGTTTGCATCTTTTCTGTTTCTCTGCACTCTGCGTGCCCTCCCCTCAGCGACTCGCTCGGCCGCGGGGCTGTGGCTCTTTTGTGGAGGTGTCGCCGCTCCCGCCGCGGGCACGGCAGCAGTGATGTGTCAGGGCACAGCGCTGAATGGAACAGCCCTGGACTGGGAGGTGCAGAGGAGGGGTTGGTGGTGTTGTTTTTCCTCTGTAAAACTCAGTTCAAAGCCTTTGCTTGGGCTGTGGCTGCATGGGGTCAATACTGTTTAACACCTGATGGTTGTGGTGACCTCAAAAGGCTGGAAAATGGGAAAAATCTCACGGGAGAGCACAGGATTTTGTGACAATCCTAACCTGGGTCGCGCTGTTGTGGTGTGCAAGGAGGGATCTGTTGCCTGTTGTGCCAGCAAACGAGGCCTAAAGACATCAAACATTTTTTATCGTTTGTAATCCTCCCCAACCCCTCATTGCTGTTTCAGTGAGGATTGTTTCTTTCCCAGCCACTCCTGGGGATTTTCTGTGCTTTTTGCACAGGACAGCTTTGCCTTTGTGTTCTTAAATCTCTTTATTTTGTCCCATTCGCTGCCAGGCCGTGTCTGACACCACTCCGGGGTCACTCGGTGGGTTGGTGTCTGCACAACTCCTGGCAGGACAGGTCTGTTCCCAAGTTCCCAGAAGTTCCTGGGAATGTCTCTGTTCCTGAGCGGTGTGTGGACTCTTAATGCATCAAATAAATAATGTGAATAATGTCAATAATATGAATAATGTGAATGATATGAATATTATGAATAATGTGAATAATATTAATATGAATAATGCCAATAATATTAATGTGAATAATATGAATATTATGAATAATGCGAATAATATTAATGTGAATAATATGAATATTATGAATAATGTGAATAATATTAATATGAATAATGCCAATAATATTAATGTGAATAATGTGAATAATGTGAGTAACATGAACGGTGCCTTTCCTGGTAGGCTCAGCCAGCCCTGCGCGGTGTGAGCAGTTTCTCGACGGTGCCAAGCACGCCGTGCAAGCGCAGATGAGCGGCTCTGGGAGCTGTTCTTTTTCTGTTGCAGTGACTCACGGTGCCTTGAGCGTGGAGAGCGATTACCTCTGACTCAGGAGGGAGGAAGGAAGGGCCCGATTTTCTGCTCTGCAGACAGGTAACCCACTCACTGATACCCATGATTTGAACACGGTGTTAGCCCAGCCCCAGCGTGTGTTACATCCACTCTAACTTCCTTTTTCCCTGCTCTTCCCCAAATCTCCAAAGCTGACATTTGTGACTCAGAGTGAGGGGTCTGCAGTTGTCCAGCCTGCTGTGGGCCTGCTGCACCCTGGGGAAAAGGTCACATCCCCCAGCTGCATCTTCCAAACAAAGCTCCATTGCTGGGTTCATTTCCAGCCCCAGGTGGCCGTGGGGACTTTGGGTGCAGGGCTGGGTTTATTTCCAGCCCCGGGTGGCCGTGGGGAGTTCAGGACTGGGTTTATTTCCAGCCCCAGGTGGCCGTGGGGACTTTGGGTGCAGGGCTGGGTTTATTTCCAGCCCCAGATGGCCGTGGGGAGTTCGGGTGCAGGGCTGGAGGAACGAGGTGTTTACAGAGTGGTTTCCTCCAGCTTTGCATTTGACACTTGGACTCTTGGCTCCTCTTTTGCAGTTCCGTGGAGCTGGTGAAATCCATTTTCTCCAGCAGCTGCTCTGGACACTTCCAGTGTCAGTGCTGGGGATGAACATTTCCCCTGAGGGATCTGGAGGCTGCTCAGGCACAGCCCGTGGTGCCCTTTGCTGTCAGAGAGGAGCTTTCCTCACCTGCAGCTCGGCCTGTGACCCTGAATTCCCTGGTTTTCAGGCTGCTGCCTGAACCCTGCACAAATCCTTGCTAATCCCTCCAGCCCTTGCTGGTGCTCTGGAACTTTTGCAGGATTTTTGTCCCTTCAGTCCCAAGTTCAGCCACTCAGAGATGTGCTGCTGCGAGGTCCCTGCAGCACCGTCCCCTCTGTGCCACCGTCCCAGGGCCCAGGGTGGTGCAGAAGCGCTGCCAGGGAATGATTTTCCTGGCTGAGCAGCTCGGGGAGGGCTGTGGGACGCCGGGGCAGGGGCTCGGCCGCGCTTTCCGCTCCCGGGGCTGCGATCAAGGGCTCAGCGTGGGGGGGAAGGGAGGAACCTGCTCCCTGCAGCTCCTGCGCTGAGCTCAGAGCTGGGCTGGGGGGCCCAGAGGAAGCTGCAGTCACTCCTCAGCAGGAAGGAAAATGACCACATGGAAGGCTGGTGGGAGCAGGGGCAGGGGACAAAGGGAAAACGCTCTTTGGCACTCGGGGGTTCGCCGGGGGGTTGGCACCGGGCAGGGGGTTTCACAAGCGACATTCGAGTCGTGCAGCTTTTCCCAGGGTGCTTTTCAGGCCTCTTTTAATTAATATTTTTAACCCGGCGCAGTGGTGGGGTTTGGTGCTGCCCTGTAAATGTTCAGGTCTCTTGGACACTGTGCCTGGTCGTGCTGTAGAGAGGTGATCCCGTGGAGGGGCCTGGGTCAGATATCCTGTGTCTGACACCCTTCCATTTGGATTTTCAAATGTCGGCACTGCAGCACTGCCTAGTTCTATGTAAACATTAATCCAAAGTCCTCTTTGGGATTTTGGGAAGTGAGAGGGTCTTCACAGAGCAGGAAATAGTGGGGAATTAAAAGATTAATGTGTATTTTTTTATCATCAGTCTCCGGTCTGGCCAGCTTTAGGGTATCAGTGTTGTTTTATTCAGCCTAATTCCTGAATAGAAACGAATTCCCCCACAGCCTCTAACCGGAACAGAGCTGGAATGTGAGGCACCTCCCCGGTGGCTCCAGGACAGGTGTCCCTGTCCCCGCTGTCCCTCCGGATGCGCTGACCTCGCGGGGCACAGGAAAAGCACATCCAGGTGCTCTCACGTGGCCGGAGCTGCCAGAGGCTGCCCCGTGGGGGACACAGGAACACAGCTGGCAGCGGGGTCACAGGACCTTGGAGAAGAGGATGGAGATGGAGATGGATTTGTTTGTTTCCAGGCTGGAAAACAGAGTTTCCGGATCTGCATTTCCCCCCAGCTCAGGTCCAGCTGCTGCCACCGCCGCCCGTCCTCGTGAGCTGCCCTGGAGTGACATCTCACGGGGCAGCTCCTGCTCCTGCCCTGCTCAGGTTGGTTTCCCTGCTGGGATTTCTGCTTGCAAGGAATTAAGGACCCAATTCCTTCAGGATCCTTGGCCAGAAGCAGCTGGGGCCCCGTTGAGATCTGTGACGGGCGGTGCTGGGGCCAGGACAGGGAGCCAAGGCACCTCTCAGGGCGCTGCCACTTCTGTATCAGGATTTTCTGAGTGACTTTGGCCAAATCTTTTATTTTGCTGAATTCTCCCATGAAAGGGGCCCCCTAAGCCGTTCCTGAGCGCTGGGCAGTTCAGCAGTGCCAGAATCACGTGGCTGCTGTAAAACACACGGGCACAACATTCCACGAGACATCGCCTGCCCAGCTCCTTCCTTTCCAAACATTTCTGTTGCCTTTGGTACCTGCAATTGCAAACCCATTTCCTGCCCTTTCATCCTCTGCTTTTTTTTTTTTTTTATTTTTTCTGATCTCAGCCTGGCTGGAGGGGGGGCTTTATCTATTTCTGTTTTCTTGTCTCAGCTTTTGTCCCCACACTTCCACTTCCTGCGCCTGCAGCTGGCCCGGCCAGGGAGCGGCGAGGTCACGGTTGGGCACGCGGTGTTTTTGGGGAGGTGAGGGAGGAATGGGGGCTCCGGGGCAGGGATGGATTGTCCGGGTCAGGAAGGAAAGATGAGGGTGGAAGCAGAGCCTCCAGCCAGGTTTGCTCGGACAAAGGGGAAGGGAGGCCGGGCTGGAGGCAGGATTGGGAACTCCAGTCCCAGCTGGAGCATGGAACTCGGCTGTGGATGAATTGTTCGGGATGTCTCAAGTTGTCCTTGAGGTCTCTTTGCTGGTGGACGTCCTGAGGATGAGTGAAATGACCCCAGAGGCTCCTCAGCCCTTGAAATCCCAGAATCCCTGGAAGATTTGGGTTGGAAGGGACCCAGTTCCACCTGTGCCATGGCAGGGACACTTTTCCATGTGCTCCAAGTCCTGGCCTTGGACACCTCCAGGGATCCAGGGGCAGCCACAGCTGCTCTGGGCACCCTGTGCCAGGGTCTCCCACCCTCACAGGGAGGAATTCCTTCCCAGAACCCCCTCCAGCCCTGCCCTCAGTCTGTCCAAAGCCATCACTCCTCATCCTGTCACTCTCTGCCCGTACAAAAGTCCCTCATCAGTGCTGCTCTCTCTGATCACCTCTCCCGTTCTGCTCCACGTGTTCCTGCCATCCTCTTCTCCCAAAACACCAAATATTCCAGGAAAATTCCCTGTGCCCCGTTCCTGCCGGGAGCAGCTGGAGCTGAAGCCGCAGAGGCCACAGCTTGGGGTCACAGCAGATCCCTCGCTGTCACTGCCCACGGGTTCCTTGAGAAATGGAGTCCCCAGCTCCAGGCACTCCCAATTTCTGTATCCATGCGGGAATGAGGCCCCTGTGCTGCCCTCCCCTCGTCCCCACACCCGTCCCCGTGTCACAGGCACCCCTGTTGGCCCAGGACCCGTCTCCAAGGCCCGGGGGTCACGTCACCACTCTGAGTAATCGCTCACCGCTGACCGTTTCCTGCGAGGAAAGGAAAGGCAGGAAGGAAAAACAACCACTCAAAATTTCCACTCATGGCAAAAAAAAAAAAAATTAAAAAAGGGAAATAAAAGGAAAGCGTGAATCAGAAGAGCTGATTTCATTCAGGAACACAGAATTCTGCAGAGCAACAAGGCGCTGACCTCTGAAGCGGGAGTTTTTATGCTCTTTATTTATTTATTGTGGGGCTGTTTGGCGTAAACAGGCAGAGCGTACGTGACAAAATTCCTGAGCTTTTGTTCTGAGCTGCACCAGCCTGGCAGGGGCTGAAATCCAGCGGGTACCGGGAGCATCGGGGCTGCTTCGGCACTGCGGCCCGGGTGAGAGCGGAGAAAGCCACGGGGAGAGGGACGGAGGGACAGACAGCAGGACAGATGGACAGATGGGTGGATGGACAGGAGGATGGACAGGAGGATGGATGGACGGAGGGAGGGATGGATGGATGGATGGATGGATGGATGGATGGATGGATGGATGGATGGATGGATGGATGGATGGATGGATGGATGGACAGCAGGATAGATGGAAGGATGGACAGAAGGATGGACACACGGAGGGATGGATGGATGGACAGATGGATGGATGGACAAGAGGACAGATGGACGGATGAATAGCAGGATGGACGGACGGACGGATGGACGGAGGGGTAGAAGGATGGACACACGGAGGGATGGATGGACACAGGGATGGATGGACAGCAGGATAGATGGACGGATGAATGGCAGGATGGACAGAGAGAGGGATGGACACACGGAGAGATGGACACACGGACAGACAGACGGACACTCAGCCCACGTGACCCCAGGCCCCGCCCCGCGCCGCTAAAGGGGCGTGGCNCGGGGATACCGGGGGTACAGCCCGGGGATAGCGGGAGAACAGCCCGGGGATACCGGGGGTACAGCCCGGGGATAGCGGGAGAACAGCCCGGGGATACCGGGGGTACAGCCCGGGGATAGCGGGAGAACAGCCCGGGGATACCGGGGGTACAGCCCGGGGATAGCGGGAGAACAGCCCGGGGATACCGGGGGTACAGCCCGGGGATAGCGGGAGAACAGCCCGGGGATACCGGGGGTACAGCCCGGGGATAGCGGGAGAACAGCCCGGGGATACCGGGGGTACAGCCCGGGGATAGCGGGAGAACAGCCCGGGGATACCGGGGGTACAGCCCGGGGATAGCGGGAGAACAGCCCGGGGATACCGGGGGTACAGCCCGGGGATAGCGGGAGAACAGCCCGGGGATACCGGGGGTACAGCCCGGGGATAGCGGGAGAACAGCCCGGGGATACCGGGGGTACAGCCCGGGGATAGCGGGAGAACAGCCCGGGGATACCGGGGGTACAGCCCGGGGATAGCGGGAGAACAGCCCGGGGATACCGGGGGTACAGCCCGGGGATAGCGGGAGAACAGCCCGGGGATACCGGGGGTACAGCCCGGGGATAGCGGGAGAACAGCCCGGGGATACCGGGGGTACAGCCCGGGGATAGCGGGAGAACAGCCCGGGGATACCGGGGGTACAGCCCGGGGATAGCGGGAGAACAGCCCGGGGATACCGGGGGTACAGCCCGGGGATAGCGGGAGAACAGCCCGGGGATACCGGGGGTACAGCCCGGGGATAGCGGGAGAACAGCCCGGGGATACCGGGGGTACAGCCCGGGGATAGCGGGAGAACAGCCCGGGGATACCGGGGGTACAGCCCGGGGATAGCGGGAGAACAGCCCGGGGATACCGGGGGTACAGCCCGGGGATAGCGGGAGAACAGCCCGGGGATACCGGGGGTACAGCCCGGGGATAGCGGGAGAACAGCCCGGGGATAGCGGGAGAACAGCCCGGGGATAGCGGGAGAACAGCCCGGGGATACCGGGGGTACAGCCCGGGGATAGCGGGGGCACAGCGGAGGCTGAACCGCAGCATCTGTCGGAGGAAAGGGACCGAGCTGCTCCTGCGGGCTGCGGCCACAGGACCCCACCGAATATCCGCTCTCCTCCCGTGTGTTCCAGGTGAGAGACGAGTGCTTGGAGAGCCGCGTTCAATGCCGGGCTGCCCCGATGCCAGCGCCCACGCTGCAGCCCGCCCAGCGCCGCGAGTAACCCAGCCCGGGGAGTGCTGTTACTCCGAGTGAGAGCTGCGCCTGCCTCGTGCTGCTGGGTGAGAGATTCCTCTGGAGGAGGAGGGGGCCGGCGGTGACACTTGACGCCCGCTGGAATCGCGGGCTGCTCTGGCAGGAAGCCCGCAGGAGCCTTCGGAGTGGAACTGTGCAGCGGGACGGTGCCGCTGGAGGAGCTGGCAGAGCCCTGGCAGCGAGAAGAGCCTTTCTGAGTGGGATCATCCCTGAAAATCAGTCCTCTGCTTCAGCGTTCCTTTGAGCTGTGTTCTTCACTTCGTCTGCTTTTTCTCTCTGCCCCATCACAGCAGAAAACACAAAAAACCTGGGGAAAGATGCACTAAGGTGTCACAGGGTGAGGGAGGACAGCCTGGAGCCCGCCTTGGTGGCTGCTGCAGCACACAGAACTGGAGAGGAGCAGAGCCAGCGGGAGCTGCCGCCGTCCCCAGCTCCTGCCGTGTCCCCTGCTCGCTGTCCCCGCTGCCGGACGCTGCTTGATGGGGATCTCTGCTGCAGGAGCAGGCTCTGCACTCCCGGGCGGCCGAGCGGGGCTGGCGGAGGTCGCTCCTAGATGCTGGCAAGGCCGTGTGGATAAGTTGCTGGCAGAAGATCCCCTCTGGAACAGCTGCTGGCTGTAGGCCCAGCGAGGCAAGGGTCAGGAGAGGCTGGCCGGCAGCATGACTTCCAAGCTGGAGCAGCAGGAGACCCCCCAGGCCAACGGGGCCGTGCTGCCCGTCGCGCCCGGGGACGGCCTCGCCAGCCCCGAGCGCGCGGAGCCCTCGGATTTCCTGGGCCCCGACGGCGCCGGGGTGGAGGTGGTGGTGCTGGAGTCGCGTGCCAACGCCAAGGGGGTGAGGGAGGAGGATGCCCTGCTGGAAAACGGCAGCCAGAGCAACGAGAGCGACGACACCAGCACGGACCGGGGTCCGGAGCCCGCCTCGCCCCTCAAGGAGACCTCCTTCTCCATCGGGCTGCAGGTCCTGTTCCCCTTCCTCCTGGCCGGCTTTGGCACGGTCGCTGCTGGGATGGTGCTGGACATTGTGCAGGTAGGGTTGGGGCTTCCCTGGATCGATCCCGGCTCTGCGGATCACGATTTATGGAATAATGGAATGCCAGGGCTGGTTTGGGAATGGGGAGCGGGAGGAGAACGATTCCCTCGTGTGCTGCCTGGGGAGCCCTCGGGGATGTGCGGAATGAGGGAGGGAGAGGCCGGGGCTCAGAGGAGAAGGAGCGGCCATCGCTCCCACCTGCAGCTGAGAGCTCTCCGTGCATCCCAGCCTCAGGAAAATCCCTTCCCTGCCGCTGTCTGGTGACATCCCAGCCGCAGGGGCCGCTTCCCGGTGTCCCTGTCCCCCGGGGCTCCGTGCTGTGCCGCTCCAGGCTCGTGCCGCCAGGTTAATGTTTCTCCCGGTGCGTGTGGCTCATTCCAGAGCTTCCTGCGCCGCTTCCGTGTGCTCCGGAGGCATCCAGGGATGACGGGGCTGAGGGAGGGCTGCTCCTGAGGGGGCTGTGACCCTCAGGAAAGGTGGCCAGGGAGCTGCCAGTGGAGGTGATCCATAGGAAAGGCCGGCAGGGAGCTGCCATTTGCCTCTGGATGGAACCCAGGGCGTTCCCGTGCCAGGTGAGGCCGTGGGAGCCTCCCAGCCTGGCTGTGTTTTCCTTGGGAGCGGGGCCTTGGCAAACCCAGGCTCCTCTTTGGGTCTCCACCGCCTTTTCCGCCGGAGCAGCTTCTCCTTCGCCCTGGGCAGGGCTGGGCAGAGCTGCCCCGTTCCCACCCCCGAGGTTTGTGGCCCTCCCTGGATGGGGACGGAGCCGTTTCGGAGCTGTGGGCGACCAGAACTGCTCAGCCCGGAGCTGCTCTGGAGGCTGGGGAGGTAAACAAGGCCCGGGCTGTGGGCACAGAGAGGCTCCAGTGTCAGCCCCGCTGCCGCTGGCCTCAGCCCAGGCGGTGCCAGGAAGTCCGAGGGGTTTTTTTGGGATTTGTGGGTGGCCAGGCAGACACTCCTGCCGCTGTCCTGCAATTTCCCCGCGTGCCTTTGGGCTCCGGTCATCCCTGCGGCCTCTCCTGCCGGGAGAGCTGGGCAGGGACTCCAGACAGGAAAGGCTGGATGGGGCTGAATTAATCCGGGGGAGATTTACCGGAATCGTTTTCTGCTAAAGGACATTTCAAGCGATGTTTTCCCTTCAAAAAGTCCCTGCAAACTCCTGCCTGGCTCTGCTGGACGCTCCCCAGAGCGCTTTGAACCCGGCCTGAAGTTTTTCCTGGAGGAGGCGCAGCCCTCATGGGCCGGGAGAGGCGGCTCAGCCCTGTGCTCTCCCGCCTTGCTTTTTATGGCCTTTAGGAACAAAACTTTGTCATTCCCGTGTCCTGCAGTGCCTCTCCGAGGGGCTGTTACAGCGATTTTAACAGCTCCATGTCCTGAACTGAAATTCTGATTTCCTCTTCTCTTTCTCCTTTTTTTGGCTGTTTTTGAGGGTTTTTTTAGGTTTTTTTTTGCCTTCCCCAAGCAGCCTGGCTCCGGTTCTCCCCGTGCTGTGAGCATCCATCCCCACAGGGAGCTTTGTTCCCTGCAGGAGCCTCGCAGCCCCACGGACGCCCAGTGTTGTATAACATCTCATGTCAGGAACGCAGGCAGGAGCCCACGGGTCCCGCTCTGTGCAGCTCTGCTGAGGGTGCAGAAATCTCCTTTTTTCCCTTTCCTGAGGATGGCTTTGCTCCCTTTTCTCCAGGAGCAGCCGTGTGTTGCTCAAGGCTGCAGAAATCTCCTTTTTTCCCTTCCCCAGAGATGGTTTTGCTCCTTTTTCTCCAGGAGCAGCCCTGTCTCACTGCAGCTGGCTCAGTTTGCAGCTCAGCCTCCCCTAAACCTGAATTTACAAAGGGACAAGGAGAAGGAGGCTGGAGCTGGAGCTGATCCTGCCCTGGGAGCTCTGGAATCAGGAGAATTTCCCCCAGCCTGACTCAGGGCATTGTTCCCCTCATGAAGTGGCCCTGGTGACACCCAGCTGGCCCCCAGCGCGGTGATCCCTGCAGGTCCTGTCAGGGAAGTCTCAGTGAGGGATTCACCCTCTGCACACGCAGCAAAATAACCCCAGAGCCGCCCTAAAAATAAACCGGGGAGAGCCGGGCTGGGCCGCTCCTGGACGTGGCTCGGAGGAGGGTGGAGAGTTTCAGCTGCTTCTCCCGGCAGTGAACGCTGAGCTCCGGTCACACGGAATGCCAGGATTTAGAACTTTTCACACAGAATCCCAGAACTGAGAAGTTTTCACACAGAATCCCAGGATTTAGAATTTTTCACACAGAATCCCAGGATTGAGGCTGGAAAATCCCAGGGTTGAGGCTGGAAAATCCCAGAATTGAGGCCAGGATCATCGAGCCCAAGCTCTGTCCTGTCCCCAGCCCAGAGCACCGAGTGCCACGTCCTTGGGCACCGTCAGGGGTGGGGTAACCTCGGGAGCCTCATCCTCCCGCAGGGGTTGTGAAAGATCTGAGCGGGTTTTATCTCTGCCCCTGAGGGTGAGGCCAGCTGGGCGTGACATCCCAACTGGTCTGGGTTGGAGGGACCTTAGAGCCCACCCAGTGCCACCCCTGCCATGGCAGGGACACTCCCCCTGTCCCAGGGTGCCCCAAACCCCGCCAGCCTGGCCTTGGGCACCGCCAGGGACGGGGGACCCTGTGCCAGGGCCTCACCAGACTGTCAGACACATCAAGGGGATTTTTATGACTGGAAAACACCTCTCTTTGGGGAAAAATCACCCCAATTTATCCATCTCGAGTTTGGCTCTGCTTTTCTCCCCAGTGATGTTTCAATTTCCAAGTTTGCAGCACCTGGAAACTGCAGCCCGTAGGCTCCGAGGGTGGAAAAACAAACAGAAATTACCTGAAGTCCTTCCTCTCGGTGCCAGGCAGGCAGGTGGAGCGATTGATATTTACTGTGGGGTGTTGGCTGGTGGCTTTCCCTTGTCCTGGAGAGAAATCCGCGTCCCTGGAGGGGCTGGCAGGGTGACTCTGCCCCGGGGAGCGCTCGCAGGTGACATTTGCAGTCAAAAAGCTGCAGAGGGGGATTCAACACCTCCAGCAGGGCCCCAGCTGCGATTCCTGTGCCCCTCAGTGTCCTTCAGGCAGCCAGGCAGAGCGGGGACAGGAGGGATTTTGGACAGTGACACTAAAAATGAGGCAGGGTGGCTCACAGGGGCGTTTTTAACGCGGCCAGGAGGGGTTTTTGGAGTGGTTTTGTGGTTTTGGAGTGGTTTGGTGTTTTTGGAGTGGTTTTTTGTTTTTGGAGTGGTTTTGTGTTTTCACTGCTCCTCTCTGAGGCTGCTTACCCTGCAATTACTCTTTGTGTTTTCCGAAACAACCGTGGCTGCCTCTGCCGCTCCTCCCCGGGCACCCAGACACCCAGAGGGGTCAGGAGATGCCTGAGCTCACCCAGGTAGCAGGGAAAGTGCTCTTGTGGTGGATTTTGGGGCAGCAGTGCCTCAGGAGATGCCTGAGCTCACCCAGGTAGCAGGGAAAGTGCCCTTGGGGTGGATTTTGGGGCAGCAGCAGTTTCTCGCTCCAGGATGGATTTGTAACCCACAGATGTCGGGAAAGCTCTCAGCTCAGCCTGACCGAACTGCAGCACTCGAATCTGCCAAAAAACCGCGAGTGTTGGGCAAAGCCTCTGCATCTCCCCCTGCTCTGGCCTCTGGGCGTGTAAACATTTTGTCCGTGGTGGCTCTTTGGGGGATTTTTCGCTGGGAGTTGCTGGCTCAGAGTTGTTTCTTTCAGCCCGGCAGGGATGTGTGGTCACTGCTGCAAATGTCAGAGGCGGGAAAGCCACGGCAGAATCCCGAGTGTGGCAGCAGGGAGGGTTTGGGATGTGTGCAGGGGGCACTGCAGGTGGCAGGGGTGACAATGAGGGGGTGACACTCACCCAGAGCAGAGCTTGGTGTCAACCACGGTGATATTATTTAATATATTATTTAATATATTTAATTAATTCATTTAATATTAATTAACATAATATTTAATATAAAATGTTGTTTGATTTTGCAGCACTGGGACGTCTTCAAATACGTGACCGAGGTGTTCATCCTGGTCCCTGCGCTGCTGGGCCTGAAGGGGAACCTGGAGATGACGCTGGCGTCGCGCCTGTCCACGGCTGTGAGTGCCGGGGGGACCTGTTTGGGGAGGGTTTGGGAGGCTGGACAGGCAGAATTCCCGGTGTTGGTGCCCACGGACAGCAGAGCTGGAGCTGGGAGTGCTGGGAAGGTGTTTGCACCCCGCCGGGCTGATGGGATTTGAGGGATTAATGATCCTTGAGCTCTGCTGACAGCTCACTGCCCTGCTGCCTGCGGGGCCTGCGGGCACGGCTGCGGGCTGGCCGGGGTCCAGCTTTTCCCAGCAGGAATTGGGCCCAGGAGCTGACCAAGATCCAACTTTTCCCAGCGGGAATTGGGCACAGGAATGTCACCAGGATCCAGCTTTTCCCAGCGGGAATTGGGAATTGGGCACAGGAACATCACCAGAGCTGGCCGGGATCCAGCTCTTCCCACCAGGAACTGGCTGCAGGAATGTCACCGGAGCTGGCTGGGATCCAGCCTTTCCCAGGGAGAGCTGGACCCAGGAATGTGGGGTGTTGGCCGGAGCAGGGGAGGAGGGAGCCTGGGGACGGTTGTGGAGCAGAGGGGACCTCGCAGGGGGACTGCCAGGCCCTTGGAGTGATGGGGATC
>VYZT01006664.1:72728-177725 GCA_013400735.1 Pomatostomus ruficeps | reverse complement strand
AGCATATTCTGTGATTCTATGATGTGTATTTATGTTTATGCATTATTCAAGTTTTTTTTATTAGGAAATGTAACACTGTGATTTAAAAATACTTCAAGTTTTTAAATTAGAGCATTGCTGCTTTACTTACTTGTTTCAAGAACTGCGAAAGCACTAACACTTAGAGGACAATAAACATACCATTGTTCTTGCTCCTTAGGAAAAGGAAAGTTAAATTCCTAAATATGAGATTAGATATGGTTTTGTTAAATCTGTATTTAAAAATAAGCTGAAACTCTTGCTTTCGTTAAAAACGTGACAAAGTTGTTTAAGTCCTTACTAACTGCCATTTATTCATCTTGCTTTTTTTAAACACATATCTAGAGACAAGCAAGGATTGTCACAAGTTTTATTTTAGAGAGGTTGACTTTTAAATAGTGTGTTTTACAGTTCTTATTATGCTTAAAATTATTGTAGTTTAAAATCTGCCCTTCTACTTCAGAGAGAAGATTGCTTAACACTATTGACCACTAGTGTTTTGCTGGTTTCTGCTTAATTAATTGTTAGTGGTCACTTGCTGAATATGTATTTTCAACTAAACTGATGATATACAAGTTAAGTAATATTTTAGCTTCTACTAATAAAATAAAAAAGCCTTATCCTAAAGTATTTCAACAGTTTTAAAACAAATTTNCTAATACCATCAGACCAAACCTAATTTCTAATTGTAGATTGGTGAAGACCTGAAAAATGAATTGGCTAATGAGCTGTCTATATCAACCCCTGGCTTCAGTGTGCCTAAAGTAAAAGAACAAACGTTCTATAAGGTAAGTAAAAATTTCAGAGTCCCACAGATCTGCATTCATTCTCTCTCAGTTAAATGCAGAGTTACTAATTTTAAGTTTACCTAATACTAATAGTAAATCCAAGTACCTAAAAAACTAATGAGGGTTCCTCTAGTTCATGTGAGTGTAAGGGTGGAGGGAGGGACTGGGAAAATGAAGGAAGCTTCAAACTACTAGTAATGTCTTCTGTCCTCTTCTGCCATCTGTTACTTTTACCACAAAAATGATCTTAAGTTTTAATGTTTCCCAGACAAATGACTTAATTTACCTGGCGGTCAGATTGTTCAGGATGGAGACATTCTCAAACATCAATTGCTGAAATTAGGTTTGGTCTGATGGTATTAGTCAGAAATTTGTTTTGCAAGAGAGCAAGGGGAGAGGAAAAAATTTCTAATGTGGTGCACTGATTCTTTGGAGTAAAGTTAGTTGGGTTCCAGATCTGTTTGCAAAACTTTTTTTATGTAGCTTACATGAATCAAATATTTCAAGACATTTGAAACAGAATGCTGACAGAAATCCATTTGCAAATATCAAATCAGTAAGTGATGCAAAGCTACGTAATTGGGTCAATAATCGTTGACACAAAATTTGAAGTAGCTTATTTTGCCCAGTTGCATGACCTTCTGTAAGCAAGCAATATCTTCCCACCAAAGTAATGATGCGCTTTTCCTAAGTCAACATTTAATTTCACAGTCTTTGAGTTTTGTCTGGAGAAAGTGTTAAAAGACAGAGAATTACTTAAAGTTTTATGGGTCTATCTTGAATTTTAGGGCTGTAAATATTGTTACTGCATTATTTTGCTATTCCACTATGTGGGTTTTTCTTCTTTCTCAGGTTGGACTTGCAGATGCTGTGGATTTATTTAGAACCAGAAGAGTATTTATTAAAGATGGCTTTGCCTATGTGCCTTTTAAGGAAATTGATGTGATTGTTTTGAATAACTATAGAACAAAATTGTCTAAAGCACTGGCGGTAAGTCAGATAAAGTCTGATTTTTACAACTCTTGTATTGTTTGGTGACACTTTTGGGCCAATAGCCTTTTGGGTTTTTAAATTTATATGCTTCCATCTGGAGAATACTAGAAACCTTATTACAAGTGCTGACAGCACTAAAAAAGTTCATTGTGAGCTGAGTGTTCATTAATTTCGAATGGTATTTAGCATATGATGTGCATTCTAAAGAAATTTGTGCTAGAGGATTTTAAAAATTGTTTCTCAGATAGTAACATGCCCTTTCATTCAACGTTACCCCTATGCACACAACTGTTTTTTCTACTCATATCTATCTTTTCTCCCATAACATTTTGCAACAGTTTTTTGTTGGGACCTGTGAAATAGTTGTGGGGTTTTTTTCTCTTTATTCTGTTAGTAAGAACTGAGATTAGCTCATTTGGTTAGAGCATGGTGCTAATAATGCCAAGGTCACAAGTTCAATCCCTGTACAGGTCACCCACTTAAGAGTTGGACTTGATGGTCCTTTTGGATCCCTTTTAACTCAGAATATTCTGTGAACTGAAATGAGGATAAGCCAGAATATGTCAGGCAAAGGTAAACTTTTGTTGTATGAGTATTTCAGGTACCACGTCTGGTTAGGATGTCTATGATAAACACTATATGTGAATGTCCTTCTGTTAGTAATCTGGTGATCAATTCAGGAATTGCTTGTTTTACAAAATGAGACTCTTCACAGGGTTTAAAAGTGGGTGATCATGTCTAACGCACAAAATTTTAGTCCTAGAAAATGCAACATTGAGTAACATGAAGGCAGTTTGGATTGCTTTTCAAAAATGTTTTCAAAACCTTGTATTGTTATGTCACATTAATACCAAGGTTGGCAGTGAACATTTAGTAAACAAACAGTGGGAAGCAAAAATGCATTCCTTTAACAAATTTGAAAATTAGCATACTGGAATCTTGTCAGTTTTTAATATAACTGCAGTCTGTGGAATTATTTAATGTATACAACGAAAATTGTGATAGTCTTATGTGAACATTTTCATTAGAACTCTTTAATACAACTGTAACTAGAGATGTCTGTGTTTGAGTTGATGGATAATGTTCTTGCTGAAAACTGATAACGCTTGTGTGGGATTTAAAAAAAAAGAATGTATTCTACAGAAATGTGGCTAAATATGCAGGTTATCTGCATCTATTCAAAATATTTCTGGAATTTGCATCTTGTGTGAATAGCTGAGAAGTCTGACAAACAGTAAGAATTGCAATGAGTAGGCCCTGACTTCTTAATTTGAGAAGAATCTGAGAACACACACTCTATCTTACATATTACTCATTGAACCTGGATTACTTTCTTAAAGCTTTTATGTTATACTTCGTAGTCACGGTTTAGGAATTTGAATACTCGTGACCTAGGAAAACGATCTTCTACAGAACTGCTGTATTTGAAGTTATTGCAGTGCTTCAGGTTTGCATTAGTCTTTTAAAACATAAGCGTTGTTTATTAAGGTTCACCATGTTTTATTAGGTAAGGAATGAAAAATCAGTGATTTCTGTCCTATTCCAAAGCTCCCAATTGAACTTAGGGGGTTTTGATTACTAATTTAGTTTGAGAAACTGTATTTAGTGAACTGTTTCAGCTAATTTTAGCCAGCACAGTGCACTGAGAGATGCTAGGAATATTATTAATTTGAATCTTTGGAAATGAAGGCCAGCATGCATTACAGAGGTCAGTCTGATGTTAACTGTGTTACAACAGAGGCTTAACTGAAGCGTAGGACTTGGTAGCTGGTAGTGTAGTTTTCACTGAACAAACTATAAACATCAATTACATTATAGTGAAACTGTAAGAATACACTTTTAAGGAAAGGATTGTGTATATATAAATCCAGAGGATAATCTTAACAACTTTCCTCAGCCATGTCTGGACTGAAGAGGCAGAAGTTATGACACAATAACACAATTCCAGTATTGTTTGTGAAAAGTAGTTGTTGAAATACTATTTGATCTAGGCCCAAGTTTTGCAAGTACAGCTGGTTTAGCTATGCTTTTGTAGGACATGGATGCTTTTTTGTGTCTGCTGCAAA
The DNA here is from genome assembly GCA_013400735.1 of Pomatostomus ruficeps. NCBI lineage: Eukaryota > Metazoa > Chordata > Aves > Passeriformes > Timaliidae > Pomatostomus > Pomatostomus ruficeps. The sequence goes on along the minus strand of VYZT01006664.1, from coordinate 173,860 downwards.
GGAGAAATCAGCTAAGAGAAATGTGTTTCATTTTAGTCACTCTGGTGATATAGAGGTCTTCATGACTTTGCACAGAAGTTGTACATCATGGTCAGACTTAATTAAGGAGTAATAAAGCCTTGAACATCATCACCTGTTTTGTTATTTAATTTGTCTCTTAATGAATGTATTTGATAACATTACCACTTTGGTAAGTGTGTGTTCTTTTGGGAGTATGTTTTAGTGATTTTGCAGCATCTGGCTATTTAGACTTTGTTCTCAGCATGTTCTAGTGGAAAATCCTTGCATTAGAATTTGAGAATTAAACACTGTTATGGTGTGATAATCTGAATTAGGCTTGCTGAAGGAACTGGTGAGGGATCTGGAGCACATGTCCTATGAGGAATGGCTGAAGGAGCTGGGGTTGTTTAACCTGAAGAAACAGAAGTTCAGGGGAAACCTTATTGTTCTGTACAAGTTCCTGAAAGGAGGTTTTAGCATGGTGGGGGTCAGTCTCTGCTTCCAGGAAGTTAGTGACAGGATGAGAAGACACAGCCTCAAGCTGCACCAGTGGAGGTTCAGGTTGGACAACAGGAGGAATTTCTTCACAGAAGGGGTGATTACATATTGGAATGGGCTACCCAGGGAGGTGGTGGAATCACTGTCCCTGGAGTGTTTAAGGAAAGACTGGACGTGGCACTTGGTGCCATGGTCTGTTTGACAAGGTGGTGTTCTGTCAGAGGTTGGACTTTATGGTCTCACAGGTCTTTTCTAACCTAATTGATTTTATGATTCTGTGACTTCGGGCAATACTTCTGGTTTTTACAATCTGCTGTACACTTCTAACACAAAAAATACCCTGATTATTGGAAAGATGGTTTTTCAAGCATGTAGTTTCTTACAGCTCTCATTAGTGGTGCAATTCTTCGATGTTAAAGCAGCATAGTTTTCCAGTACAGGTTATTTGCACAGTGTTATTGATTATTTGTGTGTTGATGCATGTTTTGCTTCTTGGAGCTTATTTGATGCTACTCCAAGCAGTCACGTGCACAAGTTTCTGGAAGGAGTTATACCTACACAGGAGTGATACTATGATGAAGGCCTGCCCTGTTTTTTCCAAGGTGCTCTGAAACTGTACACCTTATGGGAACGTGGTGCTAAACTTGCTCTTCCTGGGTCTCCAAAGCATTGAATAATTTGTGTGGTTGCCTAGCCTTGTGATGTTGCTCACTACATTGCAGATGTATGTCACCATCGTGCATGTTACAGAGTGATTCTGGCTGGGGTTGTAGGGGAGGAATAGAATGAATGTGAATTGATATGTTGACACTGAGCTTTGAGAGAACAGTAAATAATTCATAGCACTGACTTTTAAAAAAATTTTTATGTTGACACTGGCAGAAATTCAGTCAGTTATGCTTTAATCACTTACTAGTCAAGCCCATGAAGCACTCAGATGTTCTCTTTCATCATTTAAAAACAAGTTTGACATCCCAACTGTGGCTGTTTCTTGAGGCTTTATAATAAGGGGAGTTGATATTAGTCAAACCTTCTTGGCAATTCCAAGTACAATTGAAGATGTTAATTTTATGCAGAATCAATACTGCAAAGGCCTTCTTTATGTATTCTCTGACCCATTTGATAGTAAATAATTTCCTTGTGCCATTAATGATGATTAAACTGTAGAAATCTTTAACATTTTCTGTAACATGTGAGCTGTAATGTTAGCTCTGCAATTGTGTTATAACTTAACACAATTTAAATTCATAGAAGTTTGCTTAATGTTTTATTCATGAGAGTTTCACGGTGTTTATGCCAACATACAAATTTATGCATCTCTTATTTGAGAAAAGGAAAATAGTTTTAAATTCTGATATTTAAAAAAAAATCAGAAGATTCAACTTAGTGTCATGGCTCAGACCCACAGACCTATGTCAGAACTGTATTGTACTCAGTACTGCACAAAAGAGGATTGCTCTAGAGAAATCTGAAGTGGGACAAAATGGGGAGAGGATGGAAGAAGCAGCTGATACACAGATACAGGATGGAAGGAGGAACCCACACTGAAGCAGGTGGAGAGTTCCTGAAGGAACCACAGCCTGTGGAGAACCCATGCTTAAACATTTTTGTTTTTCTGAAGGACTGCATCCCATGGGAGAAAGCCCATGCCAGAGCAGGGGGAATTGTGAGCAGGCAGGAGCTGTGGAGAGGAGCTGTTCTGGACCGATCACAGCTCTGGGTGAGAGGTGTGGGAATCCTGGGTGAAGAAGCACAGTGCAGCTGATGAGAGAGGAAAGCAAAGCCAACATCTTGTTTGTCTCTGCTCCTCACTACCTGAGTCTATTTGACAGTAAATTATGTTAATTTCCCCCACGTTGAGTCTGATTCGCTTGCAGTGGTAATTGCTTATCAATCACCCTGTCTTTATCAGCATCTGGGTGGGAGTTTGGCCCTTAGGTTGGGGTGAGTTATCTATGGCTGTTCTTCTAATATTTTGTCATGAGGCTTGTAGGTCTGCTGAGGTTGGATAGTGGAGGAAAGGAGGCTCAGCACTCTGGTCACACAGTCATGGTAGCTTCTCTGTTTCCTTGGCTCTTTCTCTGAAACAGCTCCTCAACAAACTCAAGATGTGGGGATCCTAGATATGGAAAAACCTGACTGACTGGGATGCCTTCATTAGTGTTTGAATCAAATAGATTGAATCTTTGTCATTTTACCTTAATGAACATTACAGTTGTGAAAACACTTCATCCTAAAGTTTTAGTGCTTTTTGAACAATATATTTTAAAGCCATAAGCTGATGCTTGACAATGCGTAAATATTCCTGCTGTGTGAGTGCTTTTATGGTGTGTTGAGTTTATTTTACAAAGGTTTGTAATTGTCCATGGTAGCATAACTGAGCCATAGATTTATCATGCATACTTGTATTTAAATCCTGCCCCTTTTTTTGCCTAGCAATTGAAGTAATAACTTAGCTGGTCTCTGAATTACTGCAAAAAGTTGCTTTTGTGAAAACTCTTTATCAGAATGTCGTATTGTTTACAAATTAAAATATAACCTAGAATTAACACTAATTGGTGCCGTAAGAAATTGATTCCAATATTAATACATACAATCTCGATAGAATATTTTTCTTCTTAATTTAATATCTGCACTTTTTACCTTTGAAGTATGATCTTGTGTAATCTGACAAAATGTCTACAAATAAAATTGTTGGGTTTGAGGACTCGTTGCAAAATGAAGACCTCACTGGTGTTTTCTAATTTTGTGTATTTTTTCTTGATTCCTTTCCTGATTTGGCATGTAATCTTTTAAATAGTTAGAAGTGGGGATCAAATAAATTGTTTTACTAATACTTGTAATGATTTGTTTTTTAAAATTAAATGTTAGTCTAATAAATATGCTATTTTGGTTGACTTATGATATATGTACAGAGAACCTCCTAATTTGGGAAAAGTATCAGTATACACAGCACCATCTGTGAAACATTTTCTTCCTAAAACACCTATGTTTTTAAGCAGTGGAGCAGAAGGCATTATGTGGTGGCATTAATGTTGAGAAAGTATGATTGATGATGGTCTTGTCACTTGAAATTCATTTCAGGTGTTGTGTTCCCAATGTTAACTTAAAGTAATTCACTGTAACATAAATGGATGATTTTTATAATATGCACATACAAGGTTAGTAAGGTAATAACTTTGGCAGTGTAAGGTAAAACGTGATTACAGTGACTTTGTCCTGAATCTCTCAGGTAAAGTTTGCAGTGAGAATTTTGCAGAGAAGCAGCTGGTCTTCATTTCTGCGTATTACAAGGTCATTGTCTAAGGCACAGGTCAACTGTGATATTTTGAGTGGGAGAAGTGATATTCATGGAACTTTAGAGTGTGTGTGTGTCAAGAGAAGACCGAAGCTTGTATGTGGAATTGTTGCTGGACTTTTCTTTGTGGCTTATTTTTTGGTCATTGTCCCATTGCTCTCTGTTTTGTAAAATACATCCTTCAGTGTTTTATCTCCTCTACTAATTGAAGTACACGTGTTCCTTCTAGAGACCACGTAGATTGTTAGCATAAAGTAATTATACATGATGTTAGGAGGCTAAATGAAATTTGACTGTATTCAGTATTTTTTCTTTCTATTCCTTCTCTTGGCTTCTTGTATCTTTTGTACAGAGTATAAGATTTTGTTAAGTACTAAATTTGCAGCATAAACAATTGCTGTGGTCTCTACATGGTCCTGTCTGGTTTGATTTGTGTGAAAATGCTTCAGTCTTCAAATCCATGTTGGTATTTCATGATAGTCAAGCTAACAAACAAGATTTGCAGTATTTGAAGCATGCGGAAGGCTTGCTTAACAACACAAATTGTTCCCCAAATTTCAGAGAAAAATTGGAATTGAATGTATTAGTTGCAAGTACAATTTTATTTCTATATTGTGTGATAGATGTGATAACCTGGAAACTTGTCAGTTCACATGACACCTGTTAAATGTAATTTATTAATATTCTGGTAACTAATTTGAGAATGATGCATTTTAGTCAGTGAGAAAGAACTGTAATGGTACATGCAGTTGGTGAGTAAACAGAAGTCTGTATCTCAGGATGGCACTGTCTTACAAATTTGCATTTTTCCTGATTTTCTCATTGCGGCCTGTGACCCACATCCAGAGCTGTAGCAGTCTCTGTCTGGAGTTAATTTCATCCACTATACTCTGGTTTAGCGAGTTTATGGAGTAGGCAAAAAGAAATGGGTTGAATCACTAAAAATTGTGATGGCTATGTCTCCAATTACATTATTTCTTTTCACACATTTTTCAATGAAATATGGAGAGTGGCTGTTCTCCTGAGTAAATTGTTGTGATATCCTAAGCCATGGAGAATGTACATTGCACGTGTGACATTAACATGTTCATTGCCATTCCTACTATTGATAAAGATTGGCTGACCTTTGGGGAAGGAGTAAATCTTAAGTCCTTTTTTCAGTCAGAAAGAAAAATGGGAAATGACTATCAGTAGATCAGAATCAGACATAAAATAAATTGAACACCTGATAGTCATATCAGTTCTTAGGAGATTAAGGTAGAGAATCTTTTTAGAGGTTGGAGCACTCCTTTAAGCTGTGAGTGTCACAGTAAAGTATGCACAAGTTTTATCTCAGCAATGCCTTTGCCAACATGTGTTTAAAATAAATTCTACTGTAAAACTAATTTTAAAAAGCCCCACTAATTTTACTGATTACTCAACTCAAGTGTTTTGAACTCTTTTAAGAGAAAAAGTTGTAATATGCTTTTTGAACTTAGTGAATATTTATTTTCAAACTTTTAAATATAGATGAAGTGAATATTTTTAGAAATGCTAGTTGCTGTCAGTGTTGCTGCAGCTGATTTCTGGGTAGTCTCATTGTATGACTTTCTGTTTTACTGCAGTTTCCCAAAGGTTATTTCATCTGTTAATGTATTACTACTTCAATTAATTGCTAATTTGCATACCTATGCTAGAGAGGAAGTGGACTTTTTTTGTAGTTCTTGTACATGAAGATTATTTGTCAGAATAACTTTTTCCTAGTAATAGGAAAGCAGGGTATGTTTCAGAGGCAGTATATTCAAAAGAATTTTTACAATAAAATCACATCCTGGTGTCGTATGGACAGTCTGTACAGGCTATCGCTATAATTCTTGGAGTGCTGTCTTCCTGAAATATTAGGAACATGATTTAATTAGGCTGCAGATATGAGCTGAAGTAGTTAAACTTGGCTGTAGTAGCATGGGGCCTGTTGGTGAACCCTGCCCCCCTCCGTTCCCAGCTGACTTCGTTTTGCACCTCTGGCTGGAAAAGAGGCAGGTCCTTACTTGGGTCATGACTTGTCTCCAGGAAAGCCTCAGGTGCCTCTGCACTGCCTGTGCTCTGCTGCCAGCCTCCGCCTGGATCATCACTTCCTTCTAGTGGCCAAAGACGTACCTGCCTCTGAAGAGTACTGCTGTATCCCTGAATATTTTGACTGCAGGGATGTTTTAAAGTAGGGTAATCAGTGTCTTATGCTCAACAGATTCTGGATGGTCAGTTGATTTGGGGTTTCTTTTGATTGAGTTTCCTGTTGGATTACTCCATAGCTCCTATGTGAGTTATATACATTTGGTAGTGTGCCAAGTGTCAACATACATAAAATCATCTCATTTGTCTGATGATACCTCATCTGTCTGAGGGAGGAGTCAGTAAAGTAGTATAATACAGATATTTTATTGTAAAAATGCATTTTGGAAGGTGATGATGTATTTGGAAGTCTCCCGCTCTACCTGAAATTTTGTAAAACCTTACATGTGCTCTGTACATTTTTGCAGGGACATTGAATTAGCTGTCCAGTGTCTGAGTTGTAGAAAGGCAGAAAATAAGGTGACGTATCAGGGAAAAACAAACCAATGAAAATACTCAGTTTCAATTTACATGTAGCTTGTGAAAGATATTTTTAGCTGTAATTTTTTTCTGTATTTATGTAAACAAATTCCTTTTCATGTAAATACTAGTATTTTTCTGGTTGTAAGGATTGATGTTTAATTTAAATAAGCTGTAGTCTTGAACAAATATCAGAAAGCGAAGGTCTTTTTATTACTATCTGTCACAAGTTAAGCAAAATGATATGATTTATTAATAACTGCAGCCTTTGTTTGTATATGTACACATTTAAAAAAATGGATTAAATTTGGATGTACTGCTTAGAGCTTTTTAAGTAATAGAAAATCCCATGAGTTTTGCCTGTTATTTTTGTAGTTATGATGTCAAAGTGAACTGAAGGTTGGCTGTTTTGTTATCAGATTTCTTAATCCAGACATTATTTATGTTTCTTTTTTACTCCATCCTTTTAATTTGTAGACAGTAAAAATAAATTTAAACAATGTGGAAATCCCAACCCACTGCTCTCCACCCGCTCTCTTTAAAACTGAACTGTGAATCAGGAGACTCCTCTTTGGGGACGGTGGAAATGTAGAATTACTTTTTTTTCAAAGTGGGTAGAATGCCACCAGTTGTCAAAGTGAATGAATAAAACTATTAATCACTTCTTACTCCAGATGACAGGCTTTTAAAGTCATTTTTGGAAGAGTTGAGTCTCCCAGGCACTATTGTAGAATGCTAGGCATGTGACACCCCTTGGTGACAGAAAGCAAATAGCTGTTTTTCAATAAAAGTTGATGATACATTACATGAGCAAGTAAGTAAAAGAAATGTAATAGGAGGATGTAAATGAAAGAATAAGAGCTATGAATTAATTTAGGTTATATTTAAATTTAAAATCAGTCTCTTATCTGTCACACACAATACATTTTGCTGTGCTAGATATTTTAATAAGTGTGATTTCAAAGGCAAATGATACTATTTCTTTTGAAATATGCTTCTAAACTTCACTGCAGGTTTTTTCTCTAGATTGTTGCTACTGAACAAATGAAAATCTTGGGGTTAATCTGCTTTTAAATTTGGTATGTTCTCTGATGTTCCTGTATAAGAAACAAAAGGCTTTGGAGAACAGGCGTATTGATGCCTGTAGATACTTTCCTTCTTCCCTCTCAGTACTTTTATCACTCATAGTACAACTAGCCAGTTTTAGACTAACCAGTTTTAAATAGCAAGTCCAGTTGGACTTTTGATCTTAAGTTATTTCAGGAGGAATGAAGAGGGGAGTATAATGGATCATCTGATGATGTGCTTTTGCCCAAATTTAGGCTGGGGAATAATCCCTAATTGTCATTATTAGTACCCTTTCTAATGGAAGACTCCTAGCCATTTCTATTCATAGGTATAGTATTCTTATGTCATAGGATAATGCTGTTAGAGCCTGCAATAAGAACAGAGATGATTGAGCTAATAATTAGAAAGGCAATAATAAAAAAGTCTTCCAAACTGCATATTTTTCAAACCAGCACTGTGTTTCGAACTGTGACTTTGGGAATTTATAATGGTTCCAAGATAATGGGTAATTCTTGTAAAATTAAATCCACAGTCTAGTACTTGGCTCTTAAAAGAGCTGGATTTTTTCATGGGCAGATGCGGGATACTTGCATTCCGGGGTTAAAAGGGAAAACATGTCATATTGAGTATGAACATAAACCCCTGCTCTGCTGCTGAGGGGTTAAGAAGGAGATGTGGAGTAGTGGAAAAGGAAAACTCCTGGCCTGCTTGGCGCAGGGTGCTCTGCCAGCACTGCTGGCAAATCTGTGCAGAAGCTGTATGAGGGTCATTGTGAGCACTTCTTGCAGGTGGACAACTTTTCCCCAGGCATGAATGCTATTACAAGCAGGAGAAGGATAAGAAATATTTGAAAAAAAGAAATCCACTTTATTTTCCTTCATAACATCCTTTGCCTTTGTGACAGTGTCTAGAAACCACAGACAACCTCTCAGGAAAAGAAGCAGCTTTTGGTTTTGTGTGTTGTTTTTTTTCTTTTAAATTTATTTTTTAAGACATGATTCACCACAGAAATTCAATACTTTGTGTAGCAGATGGTAACATACTCTCATCTGACAAGTGATTACTCTGAGCTCAGGATTAGTTCTTCAACTTCTTTCCTTACTTTTTTTTCTGAATGTTGGGTAGCACTATTAAGTCACAGTCACCAAGAATTTCCCTGGCCATTGATGTGTGTTTCTTCAGCCATTTAAATAGCATAGCAAAAGCAACCAGAATGGGATTATGTGATGCTGTTGCTTAAACTTCTAGTACAAGCGTTGCAGTTTGCATTTAGTGTAGTTCACATCTAAGCAAACAGTAGGCTCAATGTATGCCCGCAAAGTGCCCTGGCAGCAGAGAAGGTCAACAGTACCCTGGGCTGTATCAACATATCAACAGAAGTGTAGTAGGTAGGTAGAGATAAGGAATTCCTCCTTTATTTCACACTTATTAGACCACATCTAGAATATGATGTCTTGTCTGGGGGCTCGCAGCACAAGAAAGACGTTGAAAAACTGGGACAAGTTTAGTAAAATTCTGCCCTCTGCATTTTCTGCCTGTCTTTACTGCCGAAGTTGAACCTACTGCTTAGCAGATTTTCTGCTCTTTTCCAGACGAGCTGTTCTCCAATGAGCTGGCCATCATCCCGTACCATTTTGTCATAGGTACAGGATTTCTTGGTTGTGCTTGGCGAATTTCTATTACAATTAGTCATCTAAATTTCTCCTGCAGCCAAGGAATGTGGGTGGTGCAACATGGGCCAGAAACCCAGGCTACACATGCAGTGTATCATAGTCCAGGCTTGGCCTGCTAAGGTTTGCTGTAAATGGAATCCTTAGTTACTTGCTTTTTGCAGTGAACAGTGATGTAGTTAGCATCACTGCAACCTTCCAACAGCTTTTCAGCCATCTAGTAATCAACTTAACCTGGAGTATAAAGTTGCAGGTTAGATATAGGGATCTTGTATCAAAAGTCTTGTCAAAGCCAAGGCAAATGACATCCGCCATTCCTTACTCACAGATGTACCTATTTTTGTCAAAGAACGCAGCCAGGTTGGTTAAAAACAAATTATAAGTGTGTTGTGGTTTTAGTAGAAGGGAGGGGGCCATAAAGATGGCTCCTGTGAGAAGTTTCTAGAGTTCTTCACCATTTCCAGCAGAGCCAATCTCAGATGGCTCTGAAGATGATGGACATGTCACTGGCCATGTTTGGGCAAATTAAAAAGGTTGGTTACGCCTCTGTGATGACATATTTAAGGAAAAATCAAAACAAAATGTACACGCAGCTGCTTTTAGTTAAAGAAAGAGGAGGATGTGAGAACATGTGAGGGAAAACAACATAGAAGCACCAAGGTCAGTAGAGAAAGAGGGAGAGGAGGTGCCCCGGGCTCTGGAGCTGAGATTCCTCTGCAGGCCGTGGTGAACCCATGGTGAGGCGGGGTGTCCCCCCTGCAGTCCATGGAGGCCCATGAGGGATGCAGAGCCGCCTGCAGTCCATAGGTGAGGTGCCAACATTAGAGCGGGAGATGTCAGAAGCCGCAGCAGCCATAGAAAAAGCCGCAGGAGCCGTAGATGCCAGAGAAGCCGTAGCAGGTGCAGCCCAGTGAGAGACAGAGACTGAGATAAAAGTCCCGCAGTTTGTGAAGGAGGGGACCACGTTGAAGCGGGTGGATGTCGGAGGAAACTGCAGTCCAGGTGGGAGACCCGGTTGGAGAGAGAGGGGCCCCTTGCTTCCATGCTGGAGCAGTTTGTCCTTAGAGGACTGCATTCCATAGACAAGGAAAACCACGCCACAGAAGTTCACAGAGAACTGTCTTTCGTGGGAGGGACCCCATTGCAAAAGCAGAGGAAAAAACTCCTCTCCCTAAGCAGGGGAAGAAGATCTTAGAAACAGACTGACCTGAACCCCCACACCCTGCCCCCCTTGCACTGTTGGTGGGAGGGAGGGAGGGGTGGGGAGTGGAAAGAAGGGTGTCTTTTAAAAGTTTAGTTTATTTCTCATATCCTCCTTCTAACTCAAGTAGTAATAAATTTTCACTTTTGCAACTTTTAAGCTGAGCCTGGTTTGTCCTTAGAGCGTTTTCTCCCAGTTCCTTATCTCAACTCATAGACCTCTGAGTTAATTCCCTTAGTTTTTTTTCCCCTCTCCTTCCCTCATCTGCCGAGCTGTGGTAGGGGAGGGAACGAGTGAGTGGCTGCCGTAGGTGCCTGGCACTTAGCCGAGATCAAAACCACGACAAAGTGCATTTCAAGAGTATTGAGCTCTGACTTTCCCAGGGTCTGAAGTGAGACTGTCCAGCCTGTTCCCCACTCATCTGTATTGCTCCATCAGAAGATGGGTGGAGGACTTGCCTTTAAGTCATCAGGAGCATCTCCTGATTGGAGTGGTCTTCCAGCAATGGTGGGGAGTGGGTTCATTACTTCAGCTGTCATTACCCTCAGGTACATCCCATCAGGTTTCACAGAGTTACTTGGGAGGACATTTCTTGGTAGATCCCTTACTGAATCCTTTTTGGCTATTTGGTAGTTCTTTGCTTCCTTAAATAATCTTTATATGGTGTAAATGTCTGGAAATTTGTCAGTAAAGATGAGCGAAAAATGTGGAGGTTAGAATTGCTCTCAAACTTGCATTTGTCTCTAATTTGTGGCATTACTCTAAGAAACTAAAATACTTAAGATCTAATTGATTTCTGTTTACTTGTGGATATTTGGAAAGTCAGTATGTAATATGCTTTTTTTGTTTACTGTGTCCTGTCACTTAGCAAACAATTAAACTATGCACTTTTAATATTACTTGGAAATGATATAGCAATTATATTTCAGTGACTGCATAATTGGACTCAAAAGTTCTCTATATTTGCAGGATTCAAAAGGCGAAATGTGGGAGTTTCAAAATACTTTTGTGTAATTCTTTTGATTTTCAAGTTAGATTTTTTTCCTCCTGAAGTCTTTATTCAGCTCTTTAAAGTGAGCTCTGTGAACGTATTGTTTTCTGTGTTGGGCTCGACTTCAAGGAAACTTTGGGTTTCAGGAAAGCAAGCTCAGACAAAAATACTAAAAATCAAGTGCTTTGTAGGAATTTGCTCTCTGGGTTGCTGCAGTTGCACAACTTAATGTCATATGGTCCAATGGACATTTTGCCCACCGAGTGTGGAGTTTGGAGTAGCTTTATCCGTTTCGTGTTTTGTGAGCTGACTGTAAGCTACGGTGGCTAAGTTTTAGTGATGCGGTGCAGGCTCTGGGAGCCTGCGGCTGCGCCTGCTCTGGCTCCCGCTGCCGCTGCCGAAGCGCTTTCCCTGCGGGACGGGAGCTCCGCGGGGCGCGGCGGCGGCTGCACCTTCCGGGCGCGGCCGGCCGAGGGCGCCGCGGGAGCGCAGGGACGGCGCTGCCGAAGCCTTCACTACGGACAGCGGTGTCCTCGGAGGACACGGGACATGCGGTGGAGCTCTTGGTTCTAAAGGAACTTGTGCTGTGTTCCGACTAATGCGGGCTGTGTGTAAATGAGATTGGTTTTATTCCCTTGGTATGCACCAAGTGCAAATAAGCATTTCACAAAATGCCGTCAATTTTTACTTCTGTGATTAATTCACTTGTGTCTGTCAGTATGAACTAATAAGCAAAAGTTAAGAAATAATCAATACTTAAAAATTCTGTTGACATTTTACCAGTATGCTCATGTCATTCACTGTGGATCTGCATGTCACTCAGTTAGTAGGCTTCTGTATATTTGTGATCTGTAATTCAGTCTTTTACATCTGGTGCATTCGAAGTTTTCAGTGTCTTAGGTAATATTTTGTTTTGTCCATGATGTTAGGACTATAGAGGTTAATCTTTCAGTCGTTAGACTTCATTCCATAAGATTTAGCTTCAACTAAACCAAGTATCTGACCATAAATGAGCAATTACATTTTTCTTGTTAATTGTTGTTTAGACTGCTTACCATTGATTTCTATAGTCAACTCCTTGTTCTTATTTTCTTTCCTTAGTATCGTAGTTGATTTTCTTCCTCATGTCATTGTATTCTTACTAAACGGGCATATGTTCCTTTTAAAATAATCTATGTTAAAAGCTTTTTGTCATCTTTAAAAGATGAGTGATTGTTTCTCTCTGAATATTTTCTTAGCAACTACTGCTGATCCTGGAAAATAATGCTATTTAGATTTCCCAAAAAAGCAGAAAACTGTTACTAATTAACTGACTACTTATTTGTTTTGAAAACTGCTTCTGTTTGCCTGTCTTTTCAGCTTTCTGAGATCATTACTTGAGCATTTTCCCTCAAGTCCTCTATAACCTGCAGTACTGCAGATGTATCATCATCAGTGGACAGCTGGCTGTAAGAGGTGTCCTGTGTTTAGAGCTTTGTTTTTTGCCTTGATGTAGTTATATTCATCACACCTAACCTTAATATGACCACTATTCTAGTTTAAGATCTCTGCGTTTTATTTTTTCCTGCAAATATTGTGTATTGGATCTCTGTAGATACCATCTTACCAGCTGGATATTTAGAGCATTGTCCTGCATTCAATGTTGTATGAGGAACACAGCCTGTTCCTGGTGCTCCGGAGCCACAGTGGCACAGGGCTTCAGTCCCAGAATTTTATTCTTGTCAGCACTGCTCTAAAATTGTGTGCCAGGTTTCTTGTAGGAAAGACATATTTTAGGTTTTAGCTAATATCTCAAGGTTATGTGTAAAGCTTTTCCAGGAGACTATGTAGCATCTTACAATCTTGTTTCTCCCAGACTTGTGTTCTATTTGAATTCTCTTCGTTGTCAGATCTAGCTTATGTTGAGTTGTGAGTTCCCTGCCTGGCAACAAATCCAATTCTGCAACAAGCTTAGAAAACCCCAAACACAATTCTACTATAGGCTACAATAAAAGTAAAAAACCACATTACTGTTGGTAGAGCCACAGCCTTAAAAATAGTTATGCTAGATAGTAACTGGGAAACTCACTGCAGAGATAACAGAATTAGTGACATGTGCCTCTGTTACCTTCCACACCATATCTATGTTGCGCTAAGCTATGACTGATAACTTTGAGAAGTAGATGAAAGTAGTAACAGAGGCAGAGTACCACACTAACATAATGATTTTATCCTTAGGGTTTGTGGTGGTATCTCTAGTGAAAGCTGTGTGTGTTTAGCACATGCGGAGGCAAGGACATTCTGAAAATCATTCTATGTATTATGGCTTTTCTGCATGTGAACTTAAATATAGTGCAAACATAGTTCAGAATTTGCTCGTACTTCAGCTCACGCCTACCTGATTTAAATGGCAATATTAGGTTGCTTCACCCATCAGGAACAAGCTGACACCCTGTTACTGTCTATGCTCTAGCTGGTAAACCAATGAAGAAATAGAGGCTTGAGTTAAAATATATCAGTTTGGAATGCTTCTGCAGTTATCTGGTCTTGCAGCAAGATAAAGCAATAAAATGGCTTTGAAAAATACTTAGCACATTTTCTGACATAACTTGTCTGTAAGCAGCAATTCCTATATAGCTCAGTTTTGCTGTTTTCCTCCTGTAACAAAGTTTTCTCCTGCAGTTTGCAATGGTCTTTCTCAAAATAATAAAAGTAATAAGAGGCACAGTACTTCCTGAGTAGTAGAGATCTGACTTTATAAATCGTAACCTTGTTAGTGATACCTTCGCGATAAAAATTCTTTTCTGTGTTTTCCTAGACTTGCAATTTTAAGCCTTGTTTATGAAGTTTCAGTCAGAATAGCAGTGCTGTAAACACTTGTGTGCTGTGTTGAATTGAAAATACAGTTTAATCAACTCTTACGATTCAGTTATGCAGCATTAAGTAAGAAGGTCCCACAAGTGTTTAGAAATAGGCATCTGTTTAAAAAAACACAGATATCTGAAGATGCTTTGAACACTTGTAAAGATTTTTTCATGCCCCTTGCTGCCTACAGACCCATGAAACTGCAGGTCTGTAATGAAAAAGGGCAGTGTCAGCTGTATTTACTTGCTTAATTATTTCTCTTTTTAGAAAGTTAGGTTTTCTTTATCTGTAAGATGAAGTAAAAGATCTTTGGTATACAAAATTATTCTAAACCAACCCTAGAACTGCACTGTATGAATTAAAACAGGTATTCTAAGTTTTTCAAGCTAGTCCTAATAAATTACTTTTTTTTACAAAAAAAGTAAATTACTATATGTTGTTGTGTCTTACAGTGCATTTAATGACTTATAATGCTTATAATGACTAACTTAAAGAGTTGTATATATATATATAAATATTTTTATTCTTGTGTTTTATTATCTAAAACTTGAATCAAAAGAATATGTAAATTTAAGAAAATAAAACATACCTATCAGTGTAGTCAGTGAATTTAATACATTGTGAATTAAAGTAGAAGATATGTGTCACTGCTGTGGTCAGACAGTCGTTATGGAGAAGACATACTCACTTAGTGTTTGAATATTAAAGTTCTGGATGTGTCATTCCTAAAACAAGATTTGCTTCATTAATGAACAAGGTGGGTGGTGAGGATGGTTTATTTTTTTGTTGGCTTATTTTACCTTTTCAAGTTACCTATCAGTCCTGAGTACTTTTGTCAAAAAAATGTGAGGATTTACTCAGTCTTTGTTTTATCAACTAAGTAATTAAAAATTCTCAGGAACACATAAGGAAGACTAAATCCAAATGGACTATCTCAAAAAACTTAAAGTTTATGGGGTTTTGATAGAGATTCCCCTTTTTTTTGTGCATAATAGACTGTTATGTAAAGCTCTTTTTTTTTTGAGTGGAGGGGTTTTGTTTGGTTGGTTTTTTGGTGGGTGTGTTTTTTAAGTGTACTTGGTTAACCATTAGGATTATGTGAAAAATGTTGCATTTTTATTGAAAACACATGTGGGAATTGACAGAATCTTGTTCCTGAGTATTTGGTGATATGCAAAAATTAAGCATACTGTTTTAAACATCTTTTCTGTGTTTTAGTTCAAAAAGAACCTGAGATGTTTTGAAATGTAATGTTTGAGGTAAGCAATGATGTTTTATGGAGACTGTGTTGGTTTTTATTTTAAATTTTCTTGCGTCTAGACTTGACTGTTTAGCTTGTATAACTTGTATTCTATCACCTGTTTCTACCCAGAAGCCCTGATGGAATTCTGTGACATTCCTTGCATGTTGCTTTTGATCTCTCTAGTCTCTTTTGGTCTCTTTGACTCTTGTTTGGTGCAAGGTTGGCATGTCTTACTATCCAGTTGTATTTCCATAGTGATGATATTCTTGAAAAATACTGCTCTGGCCCGTGGTAGCTTGACACTGTTGAAAAGTGCAATTGTCAGCTCAAGAACAAGGCAAATGCTCCCATATAATACCACTTTGTGCTGTAGATAAAGGGGGACTGGTTTGGTGAAAATTGTTATCCTTGTCTTTAGCCAAATTTCGGACCGTCTCAGGCAAACAAAATTACATAGTCTATGTACATGTTGCCTTCTTCATCTAGAGTACTTTACAGGTATGACATTCAGTGAAGAAAACTGAAGTGGCAGTGGATGTCAGAGACAGAACTGAAGTGGCTCTTTTTGAAAAGAAGAGGTATTTGGCCTTACTTGGCAGGAAACAACCTCTTGCGAGATGTTACAAGAGACAATCATCTCTAATACTAATTCACTGGTAGTAAGTTTTCTGTACTTCTTGTTTATATATAGATTATTTCATTGAAAAATATAGTAAAAGATAAATTAATTGGCTAATTAACAACAAAAAATACAGTTGAAAAACCTGCGTGACAATTTACTATGTCTTTTTGAGCATACAGTTAAGAACATTGCAATCTCTTAAATCAATGCACACTGTTTTTGATTTACTCTTCATTTTCCATCCACCCTATACCACTTGGTAGAGTTGGGTAATGAAATTGGGAATACAGGAGTGAAACTGAGCCTGGGAAGAAGAGGAGGGTCAAGGTGTTTTGGTTTTTTGTCTTTGTTTCCTACCATCCAGATCTATTTTTATTGTCAATGTATTAACTTCTTCTGAGGTTGAGTCTATTTTGTTTATAATAGCAATTGATAAGTGATCCATGGACTTGTAGATTTATTTTCTCCCACCTTCCTGTTGTGGAGGGGGAATGGCTGGGTGGGTGTTTGGCCCTTAGCCAAAGTCTACCCACCAAATGGTTCTATGACCAGCTCTCACATTCTGTGAGGAAAAGAGAGTCACATCAAATGAATCTCCTCTTGTCAAGCTGTGACTGGTACCATGGACTCTGAATAGGGCACTCCAACAAGGGTCAGGTCTTGGCTGGTGGCTTGGCTTCTCTGCATAGCGGTTCCCTCTTGGGCTCAGCCTTTTGCAGTGTTGAATGCTTGTGGGTGAGTCACCTCCTCTATTCAGGGCTATTATTTTTTATTTATTTGTTGCATTCTAATTTAGACACATGGCATAAGCTGACAGTGGCCTCTTTGGTGATGTTGTCTCTTTGACCTTCTCTGTATCTAAAGCCCATCTGCTGTTGTTACCTGAGGTGCTGTCATTGTTTTGCAGTTTGGCCCAAATGTTGTAAGAATGTAAAGCTCTTACGAGTTCATCCATTCTTCTTGTTTTTGTCATGCCTGTACCTAAACCCTTAGAATGAGGCAGATGTTGTCTTTTGGGCAAGCTTACAACAGTCATCTGTGCTTTCCTCATTTTACCAGTGTAAACTGGTATCATCTAAAGAGCTAGACCCGGACGAATGTAGTAAAAGTTTTATTTTCTGAGTGATACCTCCAAGCACTCTTGGACAATGTACAGTAGTTTCTGTCACTTATTGAAGGCATTAGGGACTGAAAGTTTGAATAAAGGAAAATAAAGATGTTTTGCTGCATGCATTTTTCTATTTTGACTTAGTGAGTTGACCTTAGAGAGCAGAGATAATATTTTAGACAAATAATTTCACATTTGACTTTGCTTTCTAAAACCATGTTTTATATACAAGGCTGAGGAGTGAGTGTGATTGCTCTGGCATTTTGTGGGAACTGTTTTCTGCTTTTTGCTAACTTCTTGTGTTATCTCTTGCACATAGATGAAAACTATATGCTTTTCCCAACCTCAGTAACCTTATTGCCTCAGATAATTTTTCTGCTGCTTGAGTATTCTGTACAGGCTTAGTCATGGTGAAGTCACAAGTTAGTGTGAAAAGAAGCTAATTTCCTTATGCAAAATGGACGGTGGGCTTTCACATGATATTCAGTAACCATTAGTGAAAATGTTGTAAAAAGCAAAATTAAAGAATTCTGCAGGTTTGGAATCTGTGTTCTTATGGTCATAGGGATGATGTGATATGTTGAGTGCCGTAGGAAGTATGCGTAAGTAGGACTTGTGAACACTATTTCAAGAAATAAGGAAGTATCTAATGGGTATATATAAAAAAAGTGTCACTCAGTTTCACCTGGTCACAGTTTAGAGAGGGCTTTGGAGCCATTTTGGTGTCCAAGGGTTATGCCAAACCAATCTGCAAAAGAACTAGTAAGCTGACTTTCATTGACAAGTGATTTTTGAATTTTTATTTGCTGTTGTTGTGTTGATAAACTACCCAGAACATGACTGATATATGTATTTTATCTAGTAACTTCTAACTTTTAGTTGTATATAAACCTAATTTTTTAATACTGTATTTGACAATGGCTTTACTGAACTATGTAGAAAGTAGCTTTTTATGTACTTTATGTACTTCTCGACACAGGTTATTTTTCTATTATGGGAGCGTGCTGCAAGTAGTTTTAAGTGGCTTAGAGATCCTTTAGGACTTTATAATTACTCAGCAACCATGGTGAAACAGATTTGATGCTAGCAGCAAGAGTTCCTTGGCTAATATAAATACTTGAACTACTGATTACAGCCTCTGATCCTCTGCCAGTAGTAATTACATCCTCTATTTCTCTGCCCTGAGGGTGCTGAACTGCTGTAACTTAGGAGAAACCAAACTTCTGCTGTCTGTTGCCAGACGCTTGGCCAATTCCATTGTATGTTTTCATGGCTCCCAGTGTATTGTAAGCTGTGGTTTGAAGAATGTTAGAATGATACAAGAATACAAAGGATATTTGCTAACAGGTTTTGTCTAATAATATGTTGTTCTTGCTTCAAAAAATGTATACCAGATATGTTCAAAGACTAATGCTTGGAGAGTACATTCTTCATAAAAACTCTTTCTTAGTACCTCCTTTATTTGAGGACATTACTGTAAAGTAGCCCAGCTTATCTTCTGAAATGCAGTTGCAGTACCTGATTTAACATTTATTTGGGCTGGTTATTCCTTTACACATTCATCTGGCTTCAAACAACTTAGATCTTTCAATCCTGTACTTTTGGTTGCTGGACTCCATAGTCTTTTTCAACCCTTGTGCTGCAATCATGTATATTTATTTGTTCAGGGTCTCATTATTTCATTAGTCATCTCACAGTAAGTCAGATATGTTAGCTAATAGAAGCAGCTTCCAAACATTCTTCCAGATGAGCAGTAGTCAGAAAAAAATGCAGGCTTATTGAGAACCGTGAGAGACATGGTTCTAATACTCTTGTTAATATCCCATTCTTGAAACCTGTCCTTGAAAAGTAGTCCGTACACCTCAGTAAGTAGTTAATTGTTATCTATTTGTCTGCTTATCTTTTCAGTTATGTTGCTAGTTGAGCAGGAGGCTGGTTTCCTGTGATTATTTTGGTATTTGAATACGAACAGAAAACCGAAAATTCTGTTATAATTGACATATAACACATTTTCCTTGTAGAATCTCTACTGTTCTAACAGTTTTTGTAGTGTTTTGCTTTCTGAGAGATAATTGGGTCTCCCACCTAATATTTTACTGTGAAGTTTTTTAGGACTTAGTGTCTTACGGATTTTTTTTTCTCTATTGAAGTGGTAAGGTTGCCTAAGATGGGCAAAAGTTATTAATTCTAACAGTTAAAGATGAGTGTAGATAGCAAGATCACTCTAATGTCAGACTATTGGTTGATGGACCATTGAGGAAGCAGCTCAAATCCTTGAGTGAAACTAGATTGTCATGTGTGTCATGGAAAAGAGCAAATTTATTATGGGATATTTGAGGAGACTTGTGGGATTATGCATAAGTGGTTAGGGATCATCTAGTAGAAGAGCCAATGGCAGGAAAAGAGAATGAGAGAAATCTGTGATACTTAGGCTTGTGCTCAGTGTCTTATCACTGCAGTATTCAATTAATAAAAAGATCTGTATTAAGCACTATTCCTAGTGATTTTCCTGGTTGAGCTTGTTTTCTGTTTTCTGTGTGTGTAGTGCTAGCAACCTTCAATCCCGTGGAGCTGGTGGGTAGTTTCAGAAGGCTGAGAGCCATAGCCCATAGGTCTGGGACCAAGATACTGGAGAGAGCAGAGGATATGGGTGTTGGTACTGGAGGGGCTGATATCCAAGATGTCCAGAGGAAGAGTCAGGGCTTGAGAGGCAGCCTCTGAGGAGAGTGGCCAGCTACGAGAGGCTCATGTGCATGAAATCAGCCAACACATGTGAACAACCCAGCACATCTTGTGTAGTTTGTCTGTGCATGTGCTGGTTGTGTGTGTGTGGGGCCAGTTTGTGTCTGTGGAGCTCTTGAGGTGGCCAGCAGTGTCTGCAACAGTGTGTATGTGTGTGGGGAGTACCTGGTCAGCCTGGCACGAGTCAGGGGCTGGTAAGGGGAACATCCCTGGGCCTTGAAGCCACCACCACCTTGCTGTGTGCGCTTCTGCTCTGACAGGCACTGAGCCACAGCCTTAATAAGGGTCAAATGGAGGTCCCACTTCCATAGTCAAGTTCTAAGGCAGCAATATTTATGTTTTATAAATAAGTAGCTTTTTTGAAGGCTTGGTTTTCTGCTTCATGAAATTTACGCCTGGGGGAAGTGTTCTTAGGTCAGAGTGTATTTGTTTATTCAGAAGCAAAATACTTGTAATAATTGTGAATGCAAATAATCAACATTCAAAAAAGGAAATCACAGCATTGCCTGTTGTTGGAGTTGCTAGTAGTTTTCCTTAATATGAATATCCTTTTCTATTTTGGAAAGAAAATACTTAAACATTAACTCACTCATGTTTGGGAAGTCTCATTGCTGTTACTGGAAATAGAGAGTTGAGATGAAGTAAAGTGTTGGAAAATGATGACAAGTAGGCTCAGATTAATGCTGGTTTTTAGCAGGATGAAATTTGAGTGCCTGTCATGTTTTTAGCTCTACTCACTAAAGATAAGAATGTAATCATTGGTACTTGAACATGTGGGAAACTGGGGCTTAAAACTCTCTCAAAGGCTGGCAAGATTTGATTTTGCTTCTTAAAAGAAGTTAATGGATATTTTAAAATATGCACAACTAAGCAAAAGTATTGCAAATACCTTCTTACTTTTAAAAGATGGATGTTTTTCTGAGTTTTAGCAACAAAACTATTGTTATCAAGCAGTACCACATATTGAGAGAATAAAACAATTGATATTCAAATGCTGCCTTCTGAATTTTGAAAGTAGGAGATTGGTGTCATGCAGGCTATTGTAATAAAAACTTTTCTATGTTGTTTGTTACTAAAGATGAGGTATGGAATTCCTAAGGATTATTTAAACTTCTTTGAAATTGTGTAGTAAATTTGTCAAGGGAAAGAAGTGAATATATGGAGATTTGAGAAGCTCATTAAACACAGAAAAATGCTTTGCAGTAGTATCCTTTTTCCTTAGATGTTAGTGTCTCTATCTTAGTGTTTATGGACTACTGAATAAGAACACAGCCTTGATTAGTATCAGCTTCAGTAAGTAATCCTAGTCCCTAAGAACAAGTGGTTTTAAGATCCTTTGTTAATAATTTTTCCCTGAAAAAAATCTAAGAGTAAAATGATCTTCTTTCCAAAAAATCCCTTTGTTTCATCCTCCTGAAAAAGGACTTGATAATCTTGTTAGAATTTGTTAGAAAAATCATGAGTAATTTTAAAAATTTCCCTACATTGCAGATGAAAATATGGACTTTTTGAGGCTGGCTTAGAGAATGGAAGCACTTGTACGCAAAACAGGAAGGCTAGTAGTTCAGAAATATTTGGTACTCTATTATGGGCTGTGTTTTGTGTTGTGTATTTGGTTTTCAGCAGGTTACCCAGGGAGAATGCAGTCTCCATCCTTGGAGATATTCCAAACCTGCCTGGACAGTCCTGGTCAAACAGCTCTACATGACCCTGCTCTACCTGAGGGGATTGGACCAGGTGATCTTCAGAGGTGCATTCAAACCTCAGCCACGTTGTGAATCACAGTGGTTGAAAACCAAATACACAGTACGTGATACAGACAGTGTTTGTTGTTGTTCAGGTGGGCTCTCCTGTGTTTCAGTTTGTTGTCCACATTTCATCTGGCCCTGCCACTGGTCACCCATGGAAAGAGCCTGGCTCTGTCCTCTTTGCACCATCCCTTCAGGTATTCATACGCATTGGTAGAATCCTCCAGAGTTTTCCCTCCTCCATGCTGAACAGTCCCAACTCTGCCAGCCTTTCCTCATAACAGATGCTCCAGTCCCTTCATCTTTGTGGCCCTACGCTGGTCTCTCTCTGGTATGTCCATCTCTCTTGTAGTGGGGAGCCCAGAACTGGACAGATAATCGATTCCCAGTAGTAAAATCCTGTTACTACTAAAATCTAAATATCTCTTCTGTGGTTCTGTAAGAAAACTGATTTATAGTAACTGATTTTTATACAGTAGCAGGCATTTATTTCCTGTAGTGCATAGGGCTTCGGTAAAAGGTTTTGTAAAGATAAAATACATAGCAGTTTTTAACCAAAGGTTTTCATGATGGTCTACATTGATGAAGCCCTATAGTAGTGATGATGACTGTGGAAAATGGACTTTTAATCGAGTGTATTGGATGGGTGTATAGAGAGTTGTTCTCGTTTTGACTATATAGTCTTCAGTGTTGGAGACTGTTTTTTTGCTAGTGTAGTTGTTCTTAAAGCAGTTTGGAACACAGTGCTAGATTGATGAAGTTTGTGATGGGGAAATGTCGCTGTTGTACCGGTCACGGAGCGAGTTCACACAGATACACAGCACATCCAAGGAGTGAGAGAGAGCGTTTATTACAACCCTCCTTATTTATGTGCTAAAAACCCATAGGTGATTGGTCAGTAGCCACCCAGCCCTCCGGGGTGATTGGCTGAAGTCCTACAACACCCAATTCCAAACATGCTGTGTCTTCAATCTAAACAGACCTTGGAAACACAGCAGGTGTTCAGATACTTTTACAAAAACCATCTTATTGTTTTCACAGTTTGCATGGGAAAAGAGAGATTCTCACGAAATGCTGCAAGAAGCAGGGTAAATCTCTTGCTAGCAGCTTTTCAGCATCCACAGGAAAACACCCCCCTTGGTTTGTGAGAGTGACACTGAGAGTCCTTAATGAAGTAGTAATTATCTTTCATATGTTTTAATCAATTGCTTCTTGTGTAGTATTGGCTAGTATCTTCTACTGAGAAGAGATTTTATGAAGAAATTTTGCCTTCCTTAATTTCCTTCTCACGAGTGAAGAGCAAGGGGCGGGATGTGTGTGTGAAACTTTAAAATTGTAACCATAAGACCTTGGGGAAATCTCTGCTGTCTGAGTTACCTTCTCCCACTTCAGTAATGCTCCATGGATGCAAGTTAATTAAAGCATCATTGTATAGTTGAACTGAGGAGCATATTCCAGGTTACTTTGGACTACTGGAATCACCATTTAGTCTGTGAACCTGGGAGAAGGACTGGAAAAGCAAGAAACTTCTGTTCATAAATAATGCCAGAAAAAGAAATAAAAGATCTGCATGCAGC
Source organism: Pomatostomus ruficeps (assembly GCA_013400735.1). Classification (NCBI taxonomy): domain Eukaryota; kingdom Metazoa; phylum Chordata; class Aves; order Passeriformes; family Timaliidae; genus Pomatostomus; species Pomatostomus ruficeps. The sequence goes on along the minus strand of VYZT01006664.1, from coordinate 150,682 downwards.
TAAAGAACAGTAAGCAGTAATGAAGAGATGAAGAACTGTTTGCATGAATCAGAAGTTCATAGTGAAATAAAAGAAACGATTTCATTTTCCATACAGTGTTTGTTTGGTTTGAAAATTACTAGCTATCTGGCAGTTGATACAAAAAAAGGACTGAGGACCAAATTGAAAGTTGAGAAAGCTCTCTGTAAAGGCTGAGTCAGTGCTGAAACAGTTGGTAAAATGACTGAAGAACCTTCACAACTATGGGAAGCAGTATTATTTTACAGAAGATTTGGATTTTGCTGACAAGGTGGCTTCTTAAGTGTCTACTTCAATCTACATGTAATTAAAGCCTGAAACACACTATACACTATTGTAAGAACGATGGAATCAATAACTTGTTTTGGGGAGGAAATATCTAATAAGCATGTTCATAACTGTCAACTTCAGCTTTATTTTAGTATGCAAAAAAGTACAAGAGATGAATTTATTTACATTCTGTCACCCTCACATGCAAGTGAAATGATTATGTGCACAAGTAATAATACTGCAAAAGCCAGCAACAGTTCCCTTAGCAATTAAACAAGGTTCAATTACTGAAAAATTTTGCTTTAAAGACTAAATACGGGACTCCAATCCAGATGTTATTTATACCTCAGTGTGAATATGAAAGCCTAGACATTTCTAAATGGAAAAAAGAAATCAATTACTTTCAGAAGCAAGTGCCTCAGGAAAACATTAATTATTATTCTGAGTGCATTTGACAAATGCTGAGCTGAAATTAGTGGACTTCGGTTTCTTCAGAATTTCTACAGTATCAGGTAAATACCTAGGACATACTAGCAAGGACACTTTTCACAACTTTTAATTTGTTTCTTCTCTTATGGAAAATTTGTCCTTTGGCAGCTTGAATTAACTAGCAAAAATGAAAAAAGACATTATATATGTAATATTTGTAATTTAGAATATATATTTTACAACACAATTTATATTTAATTCTACTTGTATATAGGTTTTAAATTTTTTAGATGTAGCATCTAGGTAACATTGATAATTGCCGTGTCCTGCCTTTTAGAGTCCAGAAAGAAAATTACAGTGCTAACAATATAACTTCAAATTTTTTTAATAAGTTATTTGCTGCCCTTGATTTGGTTTCCTTAAACATAAAAGGCCACTTTGTATTCTGTGTGATTTTTCTTTTGGCTGTATTGTGTTACTGTGAAGGGGTGTGTGTGGGTGTGAGAGAGAGAGAGGAGTTGGTGGGGTGTTTTATGTAATTAAATAACAAAATAAAAGCAAACCCACAAAACCAACTTCAGCCTTATATTGACACTCATATCATCCACTAGAGATTCAAGTGGGAAGCTTTTTCCTGTCCTTTACGAATGTCAGAATTGTTACATTTGTGCTAGAAACTCAGTAATGCTGTATTATTTATTTTCTTCCGTAAATTTGGTGGTGCTAGATGGAAATAATCTAAATGCTTTATGTATTAAATTATATTCACCCATTTAAAAAAAAAGTCTGATAATGTCAAAAGCATTTTTTGCATAGTTTTGTTAGTTTTGAAGAATGTTACTTGCTGTTGTATAGACTGTGTTAACAACTGTTGTAGAATAGATGTAACATTAATTGTTTGGTGTAGTTTTTATTGAGCATATTTCAGTGTAAATGCTGCTGAAATAACTTTTAATACCTGAAGAAGCCTTGGCAAAAATTACTTACTAATTTTGTACAATGCCTGAGATTTGTAAGATGCTGTGAAAGGTTAAATCCTAACTTTTTTCAAAAGAAAATTGATCAGCGTTAAAATGTCAACTGTCTAGGTACAGCAGCATACTGCCATGCAAACACTGCTCTCTTATTTCAGGTTCCCCAGGTGCATAGTATTTGCATTGTGACATTTCATAACAACATTAGCACCACAGCTGATGTTTCAAAATCAATCAGCTTTTGTTGGTAGGAGACAGCCTGCAACTTAGTTGGATATTGAAGGTGTTTCTCTGGAATGTAATTAACTTGAATTCTTGGGTTCTGGCAATATCTGCATCTCATGATGACTTAGTGCAAAATCATACAAACCATGTAATATCATTCTGAAATGTCTTTTTGAAAAAATAAATAAAGGCAAACCAAAGTAATATTAAAGCTTTCTGAGAAGTACAAAACCTTTCCAGACATTGTATCTGAAATTTAATCTAAAGGAAGTGTTTTGGTGCCTAGTGTATGAAAATGCCTTACTGGAGAATTCATATCCTTTAAAACTACATTTTAGAGAATAGCCAGCTAAAATTCAGGTTTTGTTGAAAATGAAGTTGTTTTAAAATTGTAGAGCTTCTATTCATCAACAATGCTTCTAATCAGAGAAAAATGCATTAAGAAGTCTTTTGCAACTATTACTTCCTCTATTTGGGCTGAATTCTAGAATAAAATGTACATAAAACTGGGGTTTTTTTGCTGAAGGCCAATTGCAGTGGGAAAGATTTTACATGAGCAATTTATGTTTGAAGTGTCATTGTATAGCAGAGTTTCCCTTTTTTATATGAAAGTGTGGCCTTGATTAAATGTATTGAGAAGCAGTTGGACTCTGTGTAAGTGGAACTGAGACTTAAAGGCCTATTATTTATCGTAATCTCGCTGCATATTTGTGCAGTTCATGTTCAGGACCAGGCTGGCTTTAAGGCTCCTCCCAACCCAAACCATTCTATGATTCTATGTTGGGCCTATAAATACGTAAGGAGTACTCTGATGTGTGTAGTGTATGTATAACAATATGGTGAATATTATGACACAGTCTTTAAGCGAGTAGAACTAAAATGTTTCTACAGCATTATTTTTAACCTGTTCTGTATCTTAAAGTGGGAATGAGGAGAGGAAGGCTTCCCAGAGACTTTTGTAGCACCTCTTGAGGACTGTTTTTACTTTTGATCAAATGGATACTCCAGAAGGATAGCTAATCTAGATAAACTAGGATTAAGGAAAAAAATCTGGAATTAAGGTAAAAACTCATAGAAAGTGTCTTACTGTCTTGTTTCTCAGTTATTCCTGGTGAAGGGGGAAAGCTGGGATCTGTTATTCTGACTCTCAGATTTGCCATAGCTACAGTGTTGTCAGTAAATGTGTACGTCAGGTTTTGGTTACATATAATTTGATATTCTGTTAGATTGATTACATCTAGAAAACATCTTAAAATGCTGGGCAAACAGATATTTGAATAAAGTTTGTCTAATGAGATAGTTGGAACAAGTGTAGTGCCTATTCATGTTAAATAGCTATGGCTAAAGGTAGTCTTTCTTTCAAAAAGTTCAAGGGAAAGACCTGAATAGGTAAAGTGGTGTTGGATTAGCAGAGCAAAACATAATTTTATTTCATTCTGCAAAAGATAATTTCTAATTGTGTACCATTCCTTTAGATCGGTTACTGCTGCAGGTACTACTGTGATGTCATATTTTACTCGTATCTTTGTTTCCATTTATCTTTTACCTCTTTCCCTCTTGCACTTCACTACCGTGCAGGCTCATACTCAACTGGGTGGTGCATTTCATGGGAACAATAGACCATAGTCCATCTGTTGGGCACAGATAGCTCAAGCAGTAAGTTGGGCACAGGCCCTGCAGAGAGACCTTGACAAATCAGAGGGCTGGGCAATCACCAACCATAGGAAGTTTAACAAGGGAAGGTGCCAGATTCTGCACCTGGGATGGGGCAACCCTGGTTGTGTGAATAGACTGGGGAATGGGAGGCTGCAGAGCAGTGCTTGGAATGGGACTTGGGGCTCCTGGATGATGGAAAGTTGAATATGGGTCAGCGGTGCCCTGGCAGCCAGCAGGGCCAAGCGTGTCCTGCGGGGCATCAGGCACAGCATCACCAGTGAGGCAAGGGAGAGTATTGTACCACTCTGCTCTCCACCAGGGCATCCTCCCCTCGAGTGCTGGGGGCAGTTTTGGGTATCACAATATAAGAAAGACATTAAACGATTAGAGAGTGTCTAAAGGAGGCCACCAGGATGGCAAAGGGCCTTGAAGGGAAGCAGTGTGAGGAGCCGCTGAGAATGTCCAGCCTGGAGGAGACTGAGAGGAGACCTCATTGCGGTTGTCAGCATCCTCACAAGGGGAAGTGGAGAGGCAGACATTGATTTCTTCAGTCTTGTGACCAGTGACAGGACTGGATTGAGGTAAAAACAGTTTATTAAACGAAAAAGAAAACTGAAACAAAAACCCCCACAAGCAGTGCTTACCTGGAGCAGACTGATGTCCAGCCAGGTCTTGAGCAATGGCAGCTTTGGAAAAACTACCCCTGAGTCTTATTGCTGAACTTGAGGTTATAATGTCACCATCTCAGTTCAGCTCTGAGGTGTCTGCATGTGCCTGTCTGCCGCTCACTCTGCCCCCTCCTCTGATCATCAAGGCCTTGGGACTTGAATTATCTGAAGTCAGCTGTGTTTTATGTTCTCTGTAAATTAAACTGCTTCAACATGATTAGACTATGGAGATATGCACTTTACTTGACAGCATTTTGATGTCTTTCACTTATCTAAAATATCAAATGTCATGTTCTTGGTTTTTTTCCCCCTGGTATGATGATCTTTATGTTGAGTACCTTATAGAGGTGAAGGCAAGGCTGTGTTTGCAGGAATTTGTCTAAATTTCATTTCAGAGTGGTTGGAAAAAGTCTTCAGAATCTGTTTGGAATGTGTAATAGGGATCATCTTTTAGAAAAATGCTGTTGAAAAAACTCATAAAATTCTTAGCTGTTTAAAAACACTAGCATTAATTTACCATGACCTTCGTGAAAGCTGCTTTTATTTACAATGTATCTCTTTAGTAAAAACATAAGGTTATAAGAAGAAACTTTATACTTGAAAATGTTACCTTTTGTTTTTATAATCCAGGCAAGTTGAAGGAAAATGTGATATTTCAATTAAAATTGTTCAAATATTTTGATGAAGTCTCCTCAACTATGTTTAAGGAAAGCTATTCTTAGTGTTAGATAGAACATTATCATGAGGCTCCCACCTCTTCCTGAAAATAAACATTTGAAATAACTGGATAAAGTGTTTGTTCTAAGATTTGAAAAGTGTTAGATCTTTTTTTCACATCAGTATGGTCTGTAGAGAACATTACCTTGTCCAGGCAACATAATAGAGGAAAATGGGGAGTCATTTTGCTCCTAAGATTTGCAGATTCAGAAAAATACTGGCCATGTGGATTCTCCTTTGACTTCAAGGTATTGTGTTTCTCTGCCCTTTAATGGTGGATCCTGAAACAGCCAACATGGGCCACCCCTTCCATATTCTTTTAGGAGTTTAGGAGTTTCTGTTAATTGGTAGTGCTTACACAGAAATGTAGTTTATTATATATTGTACTTTGATAATAATGTTTGATACTTTTTCAGGTCTTGAATGTTACTTTTTTTCTTTGCTGCTTACATCATTGTCCAGACAGACTTTCATAAAGGCATTGGTATTTTTCTGATTAAATGCCATGTTTCAAGTACTGCATAGAGAAAAATACTGTGTGCTCATCTTATATAAAATTATACCTATGTATTTGAGTGTGCACACAAATACTGTTTTCTGTACCTCTTAAGTTATTAATGGAAAAAGAAGCAGATGGTATTTCAGGTGATTCAGCCTTTGTTCTGATAACTTGTGGAATTACTTGGTTGGTGTTTAGAAGACTTCAAAGTTCTTTTCGGAAATAACTTCTGATTTTCTGGTTGTGTTTAAAACAAAATTAGAGGGTTACATTATAGGGGACATGAATATAGAACAATACATATAGTGGCCTTTAAAACTCAGTGGTAGGAAAATGAGGGTTTTTTTAATTAAAAGAAACTTGTGATTAAATGCAGAGTTTACTGAAGTTTTAGTATATCATCTGCATCTCACGCTAGATCCATAAAACAAGGGGATGTGGATCATGCTTTAATTGCCAAGATAGCTGCCTTTTTTTAGAGAGAAGATGAATGTATTGCTGAGACTGCCAGGTTAACCTTTTCTGCAGCAGTCAGATCAAATGAGCGCATTTGGGTTACCTGGGGTGGAGAAGAGCTGTGTTGTGAGACACTGATTGCTGCAGTCCAGGGCTCCCTCAGCAGCAGAAATGGCCCCTTCCTCCTTCCCCACTGTCCCTGTGTTCAGTAGCTTTAGCTTTCCCTTGGCAGACAGCTGCTCCGAGCCTCCTCACGTTTAGTTGGTGGATGGTACTGCAAGCTTGAGGTACAAGTTTCAAATTTTATCCCAGTCTGACTTCTGCCTAGCAGCAAAGGTTATGAAAGGGATGTAATGAATGGATGGTCTGTCAGGAATTACATGTTTTTAATTAGGATGTATAATAGTGCATGTTATTTTTGAGTTACCCGTAAAATCTCTAAGAACTTGACGGTTATTTATACATTGTGAAATATCTCAAAATTTTTAGTTTGTACAAAGGTAGTTTTCAAAATACAGCCTAACTTGGCAGCCACAGAATCATGAAATGCATATTAAATTAAATATTTTATGTTACATGTATGTCAGAATTATCCAAAGTGCTATGTTTGTAGCTTTTGTAAGTGAAGGTAGCCACCTTATATGCAGATACTAAGCAAACTTAATACATATATTTTTCCAGTTATTTTAGTTAATACACCAATTAACTGGTATTCCAGAATAGTGTGACATGTATTTGTTGATCTATAGATTGCTAGGTTTATTTTTGCAGAAAAAGTTGAATGTTTTAACTAGTCATATGAGTTATAAGAAAAAAATAAATATTTATTTTAGAACAATCAAATAACAAAACAGGTTATGCCCATTAAATAAAACAGTGTACACAGAGGCATGTTTATATAAAAGTCACATTGTGCTAAATACTATGTAAATTGCTTTTATACAAATGTAAATGATGTATAATACGACTTCATGGATTATATTTGCATTGATAGAAGGTTGTCTAGGCATAATGTGACTTCCATTTGAAATATGTTTGGAAAAACATATACTACTTTCAATGATGTCTTACTACTTAATTCTTAATAGCATTGTAGTTTTCGAAAAATGTTTTTTCACTGTTTGTTAACTTGTAAATATTTCTGCTAGCTTCAGATTCTGGAAAGCTGTGCTTAGTTATTTTTAGTAGGAGAAATTATGTCTTACCCAATGTTGTATAAAGTTGTAACAATGCAGCGTGACTTCTAACACAATTCCTGCCTTGTGCTATCAATTTTTGTAAGCTAATATTTTATTAATTGTATTCCCCATTTTCTTCCAGCTGACAGCACGATCGCTACCTTCCATACAGTCTGATGAGAGACTTCAACCTCTGCTTAATCATCTCAGGTAGTATAAAGTGAAAGCATGAGTATATCCCTTCATACAGATGAAAGTAATTGTTTTGGTAGAATGCCTTAGGTACAGGTTTTTTACAGACCTCATCTGTGGAATTGGCTTTGACTGGAAAAAAAAACCCAGAAGTAACCCTTCAACTTAAAAGCTTTATAAATAACATGGTACATAATTTATAGAACTAGTGTTGCTTCTAAGTAACAAAAAATATTTGTAGCTTTTTATGAAGTTTTTTTTAATAGCAAGTGCAACTTTGTTAAGCTTCTTTATGAACAAAACAGATTCCAAATTACACTGTTCAGGGCACGGGCCTTCCTTGTTGCAAATATTCTATGCTCTCTGCTCTTTTTGGAAGATTTCACTGCCATTGATGAATGGAGTACTAATTTGTTCTTCTAATGGACCTAAGTAGATTGCTTGAACGTGTGAACCCTTAAATAGTCTGCCTTGCTTTAAATAGTCTGCCTTGCTTTTAATAGTATGAGTGTGTGTGTGTGTATAAATATGTGTGTATATATATGTGTGTGTGTGTATGTATGTATACAAAAGCTTTCTACTTTATTTTTAGGAAAGGCTAAGCATAGATCTCTGCTCTCTTTCTTATAGACATGATTGCTTTTTACCACTTTATATGGGAGAGTTTTCTTACTTTGGTAGCATGCAGGAGGGCAAAGTCCATACAATTAGAGGGAGCTGGTTTAGAACCATGGAATAATTCAGCTTAATGTGAACCTCTGGAGATGATTTAATCTAGCCCTTGCACAATGCAGATCTGGTTAGATCAGGTTGCTCAGGTGTTTATTTTTGCAGGCTTTTTAATGTCACTAAGGAGAGAAATTTACTTAAAATATTGGGTGTTGGTAATGAAAGCTGGTTTTGAGCACATACAGCTTAGCATTAAGATCACTGAAATGGTGTTGGATGAATTAGAACTGGAAATGTTGAGGCTCCATGATGGCAGTACTGCATGGGGAATTGGGATGCAGATCTAATTTGCTAGATCATGGTCCTTATTTTCTATGGTAGTGCTCTACTAATTAAGCTATCTGTTCCCAAAACTTGACATTTTATTTTGATTTTAAAAAGTCTCATAATTTTTATTATAGAGGAAGAGTTTTATGTTTTGTTGTTTTTAGTGTAAATCAGAATAGGAAAAATAACTTTCATTGTATCTCTGCTTATTTACATATGATTGAACATTGTTCAAGAGCATTGAATGAAAACAAGGATTGCAGTATTACTGTTACATAGTTAGGGATACTGCTGAATGCCATGATTTTATTACCCTTAATCTTACTGGAATTGTAAAAAATACGCCTCAGTGGTATACCTTTCTCCATTTGAAGATCAAGAGCAATTAAGTTAGCTCTTTATAAACTGTGCTCTCTAGGAGTAATTACTGAGAAATTGAAAATTTCTTTTCATGTATGCTCTGAATCTATGTAAATGGAACAGTCCTTCAGTATCACAGCAATCAGTCCTGTCTGTGCTTTTTTTTTTTTTAAATATGGGTAAAGGAAAGGTTCCAAACAAGCTACTTTAACAGGGATACTATACCCCACATTTATACTAACTGGTATCTTTTGTACATTCTTATGTTACCTTGGGTATGTATGTTAATACAACTGGTAAATCACTTCCATTTTGCTTTTGTGAAAATGGAGGGACTGTTTCCAGTTTATTTTGTCACCAACTGAAAAAAAAAATTATACAAATGCTTCCAAGTTGCCTTCGTGGAAGTTCCTTTAAAATGAACAAAATGTATCATACCTTGCAACTTGAAAAGTAACCTCTGGCAGTGAACAGACAGGCGACCAAATAGGTTGTCTTTGTTCTGTAAATCTGTGATTCATTTTGCTTCATCTTGCTCATGAGAAAGGAGAGTATTAGCTAGTTGTTAACTTCCTTTTACCTTCATTATCTGAATTCGTAGAGCACTATTTTGTTTTTGGCATATGTGAATAGACCTCTGCCAGGGAAGCAGAAGCTTAGAAATGAATGAAAAGAGTATACAACTGAAGGTTACAGAGTTGTTAATGCCCCACAGATGCTCTGGCACCTCTTCATATCTATTTGTGACTTACAAATTAGCTAGTCCTCAGAAAAGGTGATTTTACTGTTGATTATGTCTTCATAGATATTTAAACCCATGCCCATTATTTTTTTAAAAGGAAATAACATGTATTTTGTAATTGGATTGTTGGACTAAATACGTATTTTGTCTGTGATTTAGTACTCTTTTTATCCTATTCCGTTTCACTGGAGCTTTCTAGTACTATTTGTACTAGACCAAAAAAAAGAGGACATTTTTAGTTAAAATGTTAAAGTATTTGATACAAGATTGTGTTTAGGAATTTCCCATGCTCACAGTAGGCTACAAAGAGATTTGACTTGCTGAAACTTTAACAGTTTAATAGAGATAGAAACTTAATATCTAAGTGTGTGAGAAGAACGCTTTTTCAACTCCTGGTTTGTATGGGGTTTACAGACTTGTGAAACTGTACTGTTAGTTACATGCTTTTAGTACTTCACAGTATTGAAATGTCACAGAATAATGTGAACACTTGGTATTGTCACTTAGCAAAATGCCTTTTTTTCTGGAGTTAAACTCTGCATACCTTCAAAGGACTTAAGATATGGTCCTTGTAAGTTAGTTACAAAATCCTTCTTGCACAAAGAAATTTGTTCTTACCCAGACTTTACAATCTGCTTTTTGGACCAATAATCTGTATCCAAAGTCCCTGTTTACTTTATTGCCTATAATACTGTACTGACAACTTTTGAGTTTGGTTGGCTTCTGGGTTGTGCTGTAAGTATTTCCCTGGGCCTGTTCTGCAGCCCTCCATATACCTATTCAAGAAGTTTCTATATTTTTAAAGTAAAAGCTGGGCATTAGATGCTTGTGTTTGATTTGAAATTACTTGGATAACAATGTCTATGTGACTGTCTCTGCTGTAGTGTAGGGTTGCCTGAACTTAGCTCAGCTTTCAAAAGTAGTGGCTTTGCAGTATGAGTGAAAGATGAGACAGCACATGTAAATAAATTCCTGTGCTATTTCATCTAGGACTTAAACTGTATTGGTATGTCAGTAATGCAGGAAAAGCCATCCCAGATTTACTGTTACTCTTTAGTTTTTGAGTTTTTACTTTTTCCCCACCGTAGGTGTCCATAGTGATACATCAGGGGTTTTTTTTGTTTATTTGTTTTTGTGGTACACAAATGGGAAAGTAGAAAGGTTCTTTCTTACTGGAAGAAAGCAAAAGTGATCCTGGCTGCACAAGAAGTAAAGAGAAGAATCCAATGAGCTATAGGCTGTTCAGCCTCATCTCAGTTGCAGATACATGAAGAAGGTGACCATGAGTAGTCAGCATAGAGGTGTGAATAGGAAGTTATTCTTGACTAACCTCATAGCTGAACATTTTGTCATAGTACACTCAATAGATGGGGTGGGGAAATCAGTGGATGTGGTTTATCTTGACTTTAGCAAGGTTTTTGACACTTGTAACACCCTCATCAACAACTGATGAAGTATGGGCTAAGTAAATGGACAGTGAGGTGGACCAAATACTCTAAAGTGCTGTGTTCAAAGGTTTGTGATCAGAGATGTTAGGACCAGCTGGAGGCCAATCCCTAGTGAAGTAACTAGGGTCCTATCTTGTTCAGCTGCTACTTTATTTCCTTAGGTGTTGGAATTGAGTGTGTACTCAGCAAGTCTCAGATGATATAAAACTGGGAAGAATGGTCTGCGTCAGATGGGTGTTCTGCCTTTCATATGGACTTGGACAGAAGGGAGAAATGGGCTGCCAGGAACCCTGTGAAGTTCAGCAAAGGGAAACAGCAAGGCTTGCAGCTGGGGAGGAATGACCATGTGCCAGTATAAGCTGAGGGTTGAATGGCTGTGAATGCAGAAGAGGACTTTGGGGTCCTGCTGGACAGCAAGCTGTGAGCCACCAGGGTACCTGTGAAGCAAAGAAAGCTGACAGTCCTCTTGCATGGCATTAGGAAGAGCACTTGCAGCAGGTCAGGGGAGATGATCCTTCCGCTCTACTCAGCACTGGTGAGACCACATCTGCAGGGCTGTGTCTAATCCTGGGCTCTCCAGTACAGACAAGAAGAGGCGGAGAGAACTGGGGTTGTGCAGCCTGGAGGAGATAAATTTCAGGAAGTGTTTGTGTGCATTTTGTCAGTGCATGTAAATAGGTGTCTGGTAAGGAGGAGTAAAGAGTGAGTCTTCTCAGTGGTATCCAGTGATAGGCCAGGAGGCAACGGGCAGAGACTGACGTACAGGAAATTCCACTTGAACAGAAGAAAACACTTTTTTATTGCCAGGGTGGTTAAACACTGGAAAAGGTTCCTCAAGAAGTTATGAGTCTCTGTCCTTGGAGATGCTCAAAACCCAGCTTGATGCGATCCTAAGCAACCTGCTGTAGAAAACACCATTTTGAGCAGGGGTTGGACTAGATGATCTTCAGTAGTCTTTCTCAACCTCAAGAGTGACATGATCCTGTGATCTGAATCCTATATAACCGCTCACCTCTCCTTTCAGATAAAAGGAGAGCGGGTTTCTTTACTATGTTTGCTCTAATGTTGGCTTTAGGAATCTTTGGTTTCTTGTTTTTGCCTGATATGAAGTATTTGCAGCACGTAATTAGTAAATTACTTTCTTTCTAAATTTGTAAACTTAAAAATATTCCGCAGCTTCTGTAAATGATGCCATACTGTTTGCTTTGTTTTTCAGCCATTCTTATGTTGGCCCAGATTACAGTGTCCAAAAGAACACTGGAAAAATTTCTCTAGAGCAGATCGATGCTGTAAGTTGTATTTCTGGAGTTATATAGGATGTTGAAGTTTAACTTTTTAAATTCAAGTACTCTATGTGCAAACAAAATATGAGTCTTTATCTTATTTTGATTCATATTTGCTTTGTAACTGTTGAATGAAATTGTGTTTAAGCTCAAAATGGAACAGAATTAACTGAAAATGCATTAATGAGGATTCAGACTCAGAGTAAAGTTATAGTGAAATGCTTAATTTGCTGTTTAATTTTGTGTACTTTCACAAATACCTAACATAATTATTAGCAGAATGTAACAAAATTTTCTTATTTAACCATCTTGCAAACCATGATGTTTAGTTTATGATTACTGTGTTGCAGTATTAGTCTTTTCAATGCTGTTTTTTGATTTTTGACTTACAGGAGGGGTTTTGAAAACAAGGAAGTAAATAAAATGGAAGTGAAATGGGGGATGTACAACACCATGCATAAATTGTACAGAGTCGATTAAAAACATTTTAACTTCTTTATCTGAATTTTAATAATAGTGTGTTTTCGGTGTCCATCTTAATGATAGTGTTTCTCTGACACTCCCCTTTCCCAACCATGCAAAACTCTACCAAAGGTCACTTTGCCACTCCAGATGCTAAAATATAGCAGAGTCAAGAAATATTGTAATAGAAGTGTGGATATATTTTTCCTGACAGCAATTAAACCTGTTTTACCTTGTAGCTGGAGACAGTCTGATATACTACCCCCTGTATTACTCTGTCCTCTGGATTTTGTTCTTGAGATGGTTATTGAATTAGATAGTTTATGGACTCACTTGTGTTATGAATTCAGTCCCAAGGCTCTCTGTACATGTGAATCTTTTCTTCCAGCCATTGGCATTTTCAAATGGAGCTAATTAATAATCACAGTAAACATATATTCTACAAATTGAATGATCAGTATGCCTTACACAGAAATCCTTCTTCTCCTGTCAGCTCTCTGTGAAGTCATTCCCTCTGTGCATGCGGCAGTTGCACAGAGCCCTGCGGGACAGCCACCATCTCCGTCATGGAGGCCGCATGCAGTACGGACTCTTCCTAAAAGGCATTGGCCTCACTCTGGAACAGGCACTGGAATTCTGGAAGAAAGAATTTATCAGAGGAAAAGTGGATGCAGATAAGGTAATGCAACACATGAAAAGTACCTCAGTGTGTGAATGTGGAGATGTAGTTAATGTGTGCATTGTGCTACAGATGCTTTTTGAAGTAGATAATTGGGCAAAAGGTACACTAAGGTATTTTAAAGGTAGGAGGTGGGTTTTTTTGCTCTCATTGCTTATAATTTTAGTCATTTTGTTGAGTATTCACCTGAACTATGGGTAAAAAAGGCAAGCCATAAAGAGGCTTTTTATAGACGGGGTCTAGAAAAACCTTACCAGTAAATTACTATGAAACCAGTGTCCTTTATGAAATACAGGTACTATGTAACTCAGTTAATTCACCAAGCAGATAAGTGACCAAAACCAATACTATTTGAAAGCCAAGGTTAGCTTTTTTTTGTTGTTTAATTAAAAAAAAATTAATTGGACAGTTCTGTGTGAAGTAGTCTTGTGTTAGCAAATTTACAGTTGCAGAATGAAAGAAGAAACTGGGGACAGAAGACAGAAGAATATGTTCAAGGAATTAGTGAGAATATACTATTCAGTGACGTATTTGTCATTGGCCTCACTCTTGCTAATATTTTTGAGAGTATTGTGGGAGAAGAAGAGGTAATACCTAATTTTTGGAGGACTCTGAACTGCTCCTTATCTTGAACAGCTCAGGTAGAATGAAGCAGGCTTCCTCCCTCATCCTGCCCTGCCTGGCCTGTGGTATGTGTTAGAGCAGAGTTTCAGACCTTATCTCAGTTTTGAGTAAAGTGAGATACTTCATACTTAATATTGTGAGATCTCAGCCTTCTGGAGTACTGTGAACTATTTTGGAGTGTTTGGTAGAGAATCTTTTGTTCACTTAGGTTCTCTGGGCCATGGCTATTTATAGAAGATACAGGCCGAAAATTAAGGTCAGCTAAAATGAATTATGGTATATTTGCCTCTTTCAAGACCCAGAAGATAGATCAATTTGTCTGCATGTTTTTTGGGAAGGAGAAAGGGATTTAAAGGTATTATTTGAATGATTATCTAAATCTCTGTTTATCTAGTTCCTTAAATGCATATGATTTAAAATGAGATAGGTAGTTGGCTAAAAAAAACCTTCAAAATGCATTTTTTACAAAGTTCTCAAGAACATCTCTGAAGAGTGGCAATAAATTTTGTGGTGGAATGCCAATTAATTACTAGTTATATTGAGTTTATGTGGCCAGATTTTGGTAGTGGATGGGGCTACAGGGTTAGGTTCTGTGAGATGCTACCAGAAGCTTCCCCCATTGTCTGACAGAGCCAATGCTAGCTGGCTCCAAGAGGGACCTGCTACTGGCCAAGGCTGAGCACTGGTGGGTAGTGCCTCTGGGATACTCAAGAAAGAGGGGAAAAAAAATCCCTTCACAATAGCAGCTTCAGCCAGAGAGAGGAGAGTGAGAACAAGTGAGAGGAACAGCTCTGCAGACATCAAGATCAATGGAGAAGGAGGGGCAGGAGATGCTCTGGATGCCAGAGCTGAGATTCCCCTGCAACTGTACCCCTGCAGCCCATGGAGGACCAAGATGGAAAAGAGATTGACCTGCAGCCCATGCAGGATCTCATGCCAGAGCAGGTGAATGCCTGAAGCAGGCTGTGACCCAGTAGGAAGCCCCTGTTGGAACAGGCTCCTGGCGGGACCTGTGGCCCCATGGAGAGAGGAGCCCACACTGGAACAGGTTTGCTGGCAGGAGTTGTGACCCCATGGGGACTCACGCTGGAGCATCCTGATCCTGAAGGACTGCACACCATGGAAGGGACCATGCTGGAGCAGTTTGTGAAGAACTGCAGCCTGTGGGAAGATTCAGCCTTGGAGAAGTTCATGGAGGAATGTTTCCTGTGCGAAGGACCCCACTCTGGAGCAGGGCAAGAGTTTAAGGAGTCCTCCCACTGAGAAGGGAGGAGTGGCAGAGACATATGATGAACTCCCATTTCCTGTCTGCCTGCACTGCCCGTGGGCGGAGGTAGAGAAATATAGGAGTAAAGTCAAACCTGGAAGACTGGAGGGAGGAGGGGAAGGTGTTTTAAGATTTGTTTTTATTTCTCATTTCCCTCCTCTGATTTGATTGGTAATTAATTACTTTTCCCAAGTCGAGTCTGTTTCGCCTGTGACAGTAACTGGTGAGTTATCCCTCCCTGTCCTTATCTTGATCCATGAGTCCTTTGTTGTATTTTCTCTCCCCACCCACCTGAGGAGGGGAGAGATAGAGAGACTTGGGTGGGCACTGACATCCAGCCAGGGTCAACCTACAACACTACTTGAATTCAGGAAAATCCAGAATTTTCACTGGCCATATCCTGTGCTTAAAGGAACTGAAAGAATAAAAACAAGCTATTGGAAACAGTAACAGTATGGAGACACACATTTGTTATTTCTGTTTTCAAAATATGTTGGGAGAACACATTTGATTCCACCTTCTTGTGCTTTGACCAAGTATGTACATACATGTGTATGAAGACATGTATGCACCTTGGATCCTGTTTTCAGTAACAGCGTTATGACTTTCTACTATAGCATCTCTGTTGATAGGCCCTAGAAATAAATAAAGTTTTACGATCCTGTGTTTAGCTTCAAGAGTTAGAAAGCATATTGTGAGTCAAACAAGGAGTTTGGTTACTGCATTTTTCACAAGCAGGTTCCTACTTGCATGTAATTTTAGTCCTTTCCAAGTTCTAGATAACCTGCTTCAAATTGGGATAAAAAAGAAAACCAATTTTTCATGCCTCTAACTGAAGTTGGTGGCCTGTGATTTTTCACAGTAGTGTCGTAAAATGTTTAATGTCCTGAAAAAGGGAAGATTAATACAATTCTTACTGCTATTTTCTTCTTTTGACATTTTTATTTTCTGGCATTCATGCCGTTGTTCCTTTTCTGTAGAGTGGAGATAATTAGACTGTTTCATTTCACTGGAGCATTGTGAAGATATATGCATGATACTTTGTAAAGATTAAGGTTAATGATGTATTACCTACGGATTCTTATATTGCAGAGAGGGAGTGTTCAATTTTCTGGAAATGGTTATGATTTCAAAATTGTTTGTTCACTTTTGTCTTTAAAGTCTGCAACATCTATGCCAATTCTCAATCCTAAGAATTCTTGGCAAACAACTTCAGTCCTCGGCAGGAAGGAAGTTACGTTGAACACTTGAGCAGCATATGGACTAAAAGCACCAATTACTCTGAATAACTGATTCAGGCATACCTCAGGGCTCATTGATGAAAACACTGTAGAAAAGCTTTTAAGAAATAATATTTTACCTTTAGAGAGGAATCTTTGAAGTATGAATGAAGTATGAAACCAAGTAACACCTACAAAGAAAATGCTGAAACTGGTAGAGATGTTGGTGGGGCGGGGGAGGGAAAAGTCATATATTGGCATATTCACAACAGAGACACATGCAGAATGCAAAATAAAACATTTTCTAATTTAGGCACTGCAATTAAAATTACTCTGTAAATTGCTAGGTTAAGAGTGCCTAAATGGTAAATTCTTGTTGTTCAGATGAAAGGATCAACTGCCAAATAGGAGTAGGTGCGTTACTTCTGACTGAATGGTTGTGCCAGTTGGCTTCATAACTTCAGTGTTATTTTAAGACTGTTTTGTTTGTTCTATAAATTGTAATCTTACTCTAAACAAATATTGATTCTCATAGATTCTTTCACTGTTCTTGCTTAAAAAGTAATTGCTGACCCTGAAAAAAAAAATTGAGGAGGGATGTAACTCCAGTGTAATTTAAAAATACGCAAAAGTAATAAGATGACAAGACAAATTAAATAATTAGGGTACAGATGTAAAAATGCTTTCATAGTTGAAAATAGTCCTCTAACAGAGATCATTGTAGTGGAGATTGTTACTGTTTTCAGATATTTTCGTATGATTAACCTGTGAATGTGAAAAGCAGGAGTTGAAAAATAATGCAGTATTTTGAACAAAGGAAAGGAGGAATGCAAAATCAGTTTCTTTAAGGTATTATTCAGTTACTTTTTTCCTTTGCTGCATATACTTGTGATACACGTTCTTTTTCTTAGCAGTAATTGGTGTATGGTGGCACAAAATGCCCTCTTCTAGTATGCTGATTTTTTGCCTTTTTGTGCCGAAGTAACAGTTGGTCCTTATAGATGTCTGTGCTGAAAAGTAATTCCTTTGATACTGCAGTTTGATATTGTGCTGGTTTTTATTATCGTTGCATATGCTACTGAAGCGCATCTTAAATTTGTGCAGGAGTGTGGGGGTTTATTTATTTATTCAATGAATCTCCAAAACTGAAGTACTACTATATTAAAAAAATTATCCTTGTGACAGAACAGCTTTCTTGTCCTTGTGACTTTTTATGGAGAATGAGACATGGCTCTCTAGCCACGGTGTTCTAGGAGTCTTTCCTCAGAGATGGGGTGGCACTCAGGCTAGCAAAGCCTCTTACTGGTTCTGACTCCGTCATCCGGATTGACTTTGGTGTCACATGTCAGGCCGTTTTCTATCACAGCTGATCACAAGTGGCAGGGAGCAGGTTGTGTTCTGGTTGTCTGAGGTATGCCTCTTCATCCCTTCCTGCTAGTGAAGGTCCTTGTGACACATATTTTACTGGAATAAGGAAAAGGGAAGTTTACTCAAATTCAGCCTTGCTCAGAGTCTATTATTGGTGAAGAAGCAAACCCTTCACAATGAAGCTTTTCAACTTCATTTGATTATTAATATATTCTACATGTTTCTTCCACACATGGTGATCATGTATGAAGCTGAGGTCAGGAAATGTGACAGCCATATACTGCATCAATATGCAAAGGACTATGTCTCCTTCTCTGTTAAAAAACAGTGGAACTTTGGGATGAAGATACATCCCAATGAGATAGTTCCAGTGACTTTATTTTCCTGGCTCTTTGATTTCTTTTCCAAATGATCTTAGGAGGTTTTGAGTCTGGATTCAAGAGTGAGCCTTTACTTTGATTGCAAACAGCTGGTGATGAATGTTTCTACCAAGGCCAAGCAGAAATTCCATGAAGGGGAGCTTGGACTAGGAACCTCCTAAGGTCCTTTCCAGCCTGAATTACCCTGTGATTCTGCAGACAGGGCTGAGTCCAGGTAGAAGCACATGTTTGTGAGAGCCAGCCGCTAGAGGGAGACAAGATAATATGGAATAAACAAATATAATGTATAGATGTAAATTAGAAATGTTTATGCTCTAATGCTTTGTAAGTCTATACAGTTATATTATTTTAAAAACCCTGTGTATTTAGATGAAAATAGAAGTAGGCACTTGGTAATCTTCAGGTCAGTGTTTTTAAGCACATACAACTATCCCCAGTGCAATTTATAATGCATGGATGATGTGGTGGTTCTTTAAAACAACCTTCACCTCCTCAAGTCCTCAGGAATATTTTCTCTATCAGTCAATTGGTTATGTTTACTTTTGGAATTTTGCTTTCTCATTTCTTAGAGATTTGAGGGTTGTTTTGCTCTTAGATTTTTTTTTCTTACTTGCTCCCTTTATATTTGGTATTGCTGCCTACTATTTTAGGAGTGTTTTGATTAATAAATCAGAAAAGGATCTTTATTCTGTCATGTTTTTAATTATAATTCTCTAATTGAATGTTATCTGCTATTTTTATTCTTGAATTATTTAAATTTTGCAAATCTGCAACCTTTTAGACAGCAAGCCGCAATATTTAACATCTAAGAGATAAAAATAAAATTTAAATCCCTCTATATGGATTAAAATCTCATTTTAAAAAAATTGTCCATCAGTAGTACTGTAATGTCAATAGGTGGCCAGGCTTGCATTCTTCTGAGATGTATAAAGACTAAAATAGAACTTCAAGAAAATGTTGTTTTCTCTTCTAGGATATATAAAACAAAATGTAATAAAAGTACAGCAGATATTGGCAGTAAGGTCTTATTTCCTGAATTCTGTAGCAGTGGAGGACTATGTCATGGTAACAAAGTGTTGATATAGTAAAGAATATTGTTGTTGCTTTCATTGGTTATCAGATCTAGATATTCACATTATTGATTAAATTGTATTTTTGTATTAAACTTAGCATAAAATCAAAAAGATTTTTTCTTTCCACCAATGACTGTAAAAATTAGCTTCAGTAGAACCACTTACCACATGTATTTGTCTTCAATTATTTGGAATTTATGATTTCATACTCTAGTTGTAGTGAAATAGAACAAGTGAATTTTAAAGATTTTGAGTGAATAATTTTTATTATGTATTGGCAAAATTACATTCCATTCATAACATTATTTTATGTTGAATGGCTATACTTACGTAGTATAACTGAGTATAAAGAAAGTAAAAATACTATTATGGTATTTTTCAAAATGTTTTTTGTGTTCTACGAAGTTAGCTCTTGAAATTTCTTTAAGAGCAGGCTAAAAGTGATTTAATTGTCAGAAGAAACATGAAAATGCATTTTTCATTTGCATGACTCATTTTTGTTCCAAAAGTTACCATTTAATTTACATTAAACCTTTTCTTTCAATGCAAGTTTGAGGAAAAACACAGTAACGTGCATTTTTTAGGGGTGTTTCAAGACAGTAGGTGGTCCAAGGCCTACATCCTAGGCATGTAGGCTTGAAGTAAAAATTAATATTTAATTTTAACCCCAAAGGCTAAAGAAAAGAAAGCCAGGTCTATGAAATCAGAGTATTTGTGCGTAAGTGCAAAGTGACTCAACCAAGATGTTGAGTTAGACGTTGAGATGGCTGTTAGGAACTGAACAGCTTCTGATACAGTGATAACATTAAACATCAGGTTAAAAAGTTAGTCACATTAGTTTCCAGAAATCAGTTTAGTATCAGTGAGTCAAACATCAGGAGATCTACTCCTTTCATATAACTTCCGTAGTGGTTTTTTTGCGTACAAATTGAAGCCTGGAGGAGAACAGGTGTGTTGTTCAAATGGGACATAACTGTTTCTGAAGGCGATACTCACATGAAGACAGATGGCTGCTGAGATAGATTAGCTGCTGATCTAGCTTGGCTGAAAGAATAGTCTGGAGTCCCAGAACAGGCGTTTTGAGTGAGTTTGTTTTATAGTAAAAATTTATACATTAGGCATGAGAACTAAAAGAATGTCTTCAAGCTATAAATTCATGGATTGCTGGTGTCACATTTAAGTCAAGCTGAATTACTAATATTCTTGTTGGTTGTATCTGGAAAACAATCTTGGTTTATTTTCCTTTGGCTATGGTAGTTTGCTAATAAGCAGTGGGGAATTAGACTTAAATAATGTAAAATCCTGAGGACTTATGTTCTGGGCAGCTGCTCTTCACCATTTCGTTCCATATGAATGGTTGGAACTGAGCCTGACAACTAGGGTTTTCTTGCAAAACCTCTGTGATCTGGCCCCGGAGTTTAGAATCATAGAATCATATCCTTCTTTAGCTGAATGGAAATAAGCTTCAATTGCCATTAAAACTGGGTTGGTTTTGGCTTTGTGGCTATCACAGTATGTATGTTAAGTCTGTACAAGATTCTTGCTGTCATATATTGTTATTTAAAACTGTGTTTTATAGGTGGGAATTTGTCCTTGTGTTCTTCCTGTCCTGTGTGTCCTGTGCACATTTGCTTGTGCTTGCTAGCATTCTGTTCCCTTCTCTTGTGGAGTGCTTCAGAATTTTGAAAGCTCATCTGAGTCTTGTTGGTGTATTACTGACACACTGGTCTGCATAGTTTAGTTTTGTCAATTTGTTTTGTGTGCCTATTGACTACAGCAGCAGGAAGGAGATCTGTAATGGATTCTGGAAGTGAGAGGACTGAGAAAGCAAGCTCACAGGGGTTGCATTTGATTGTATTCCCAGAAGGAGGGTACTTAGGGACATGGCTTAGTGGTGGGTTTGGCAGCATTAGGTTTATGGTTGGACTCAAAGGGCTTTTCTAACATAAATGATTCTATGTTTCTGTGATCATACTTGAATAACTTCCTGCAGAGCCCTGGTAAATTCTGCCAAATCATAGGAAGGAACTGGGATAAGATTCCTTACTCATTGTATCAAAAGTGGAGATGATTAGCAATGCCTGTAAAGATATAACCGTGGCTAGAGGGGACTCCCTATTAGCACTGTCAGTGTTACTTGTATTTAGTCCTGTGTACACAGTGATTTTGGAAAGACTGCAGAAAATTAGCTCATCTAATCAGAGCTAGAGATAGCCATGTGCTTCCTGTTTACTTAAGCACTGTGAGATCAAATCAAAATTCTTTAAAGTTGTTTGCATCAGATAATGATTTTTATGAGGACTTAGATATAAAGAACAGTATGAAATTGCTGTCATTAAAATAACATATCATGTTGCATTTGCGGATGTTGCTGCCTGATACGATTAATTGTGCAAGTTTTACCATTTCAGCTTTCCTGACGGATAAAAAATTCTGACTTTGCTGCAAAGAGATTTACCAGTAACATCTGCATTGTTCACAATCCTCAAACAAATATATGCAAGTCTGTAGGTATTGCTGCTCTGACCTCTCTACTAAGCGAAAAAATACAGACTTGTTCTGTGGCTGTTTCTCTTACAGTTTGTTTTACTTTTGGTTCCAAATTAGACAAGTAAATGAAGCGCATCATAATTCTGGTTGACACTTAAGAAGTCAGATGATGAAAAATCAGATGTGAATGTAAGATTCCACTTATTTCAGGAAAATAAGATGAAAGGAATTTATTTTTCACCATTTCTGCTCATATGCTATATATGGAATCATCACTGAAAAGGTACTGTTAAGTTACAACTTTATGTAAACATAAATATATAAATACACAGGCACACCCCTTCCAATGGTAGATGCTGCACCAGTTCCTTTTGGCAGGGGAATAATTTGTAACTTCACTTGGTACTGTTTTCCTTCAGTTTGTTTGCATTAGAATTTGCTTTTTGACTGAGACATTGGAAATTCTGAGCACCAGAAGAAATACAAACAAAGCAAACCCTTACTTTTTTACCTTTTACTTGTAAGAATTTCTTTTACTTCAAACAATATTGCCTGACCTTTTAAACCCAAGGTGCTTCCAGGTTTATCAGTGAAGTTAAGGATTGCTAAGGAGGAAATGTCTTTGGACATAATTATGTTTTAACTATGCTCTGTAGCTCATGTAGATGCATATTAAACACAGCCATATTTCTGTGTATTTCCCTCTGAAACTTTCCTTTCTCAAGCTTTAAATTAAAAATCAGTGTATGTTGTGGTATGCTGTTGGCCAGGCTTCGGTTTTTCCTCATGGCCAGGCACTGCTGTTTCCCCCCTCCCACCTTCCCCCCGGTATCTGATTTTCCCCCCTGGAGGGTTCTGTATTTCACAATCCTATACAATGCCCACCAAATTCAAACCCTGCATCCCTACCTCATAGGATGTTTGTATCCTTGTCCCCCTCATGGTATATATGTAACTGTAACTCCCAGTGCCAGTGCTTCTCTGGCACAACCCTGATTCCAAATAAACCATCTGAGAAAGCCCCTCCGCTTGTCTGTCCTTCCTCGGTGTGCCTGTAACATTGGTGGGTTGGGTGAAACCTTGCTGGACCTTCGCCAGTCCTCCCGCACCCGGAGCAGTCCGGCCAGCCCCTGGAACCATGAGCGGACGCCTGGTGCCCCCGCTGGCGGCATCACGGCAAGCTTATCAGTGTCTCTTACAGTTATCTAAGCTTAGGAATATTGACAAAAATCTGTTTCATTTTATAACTATTTTTCATAAGACAGTATTTTTGTTACAAAAACTTCTAATTAAAAAACCACTGGTTTTTGCGTAATGGATTCAAAGTCTTAAAGCAGTATTTCTTAAATGAAATGGACCTGGTATAAACCCATTATTTTTTGCCATATTTTTGTTTCATGGGTGTTATGCCAATGGACCTCAACTGAAGATGAGGTGCTAGAAAACATTAAAGAGTATTAGACTGTAATATACATGAAGGCTATAGTGTGCACAGAAATATTTGAGGAATCACAGTAGTAAGTTAGGGTAAAAATGTGTGCTCTTTCACTCCAAATTCAATCCCTTTTTTAATTTTCTCAATTATTCTAGTTAAAACTGGAACTCTGCAGTCTTTATTGTGATGCTGAAGTTAGGGTGGCATTTGCCTATGATTGTGCACTTTAAAGTACTTTAATTTGTTCAGCATTTTTTTAACCTGTTAAAAATGTATGATTTTCAGTTTTCATCTTCTGAATTACATTAAAAGGGAAAATTTTGGGCAGTCTTTCAGCCTGTGGCATGTCTTAGGGATAGAGAAGAGTTCTAGCTGATCTCTCTTCCAGGACATTAACAGTGTTTTTAGTGATGTTTAACTGTGCTAGCTACCATAAAAAGAAATTGGATCCCTTTTTGTAGTTGTTACATATTAGACACAGAAATCTGTATTTAATAATCTAATGTATGAGCTGGTTGGTGATAAGGTTCTTGCAGTGAAGAGAGTGAAAGCAATAATTATCTCTCCTGTACTAAAACTAATTTAGATCAGAATCTGCTCTCTTATGACTTGTTTTATTCTCAGCAACACATATTGCTGTAGGTATTCCATGATGTAGTGTCTTTTTAGAACTGCATGTATAAAAATGAATGTTGAAGCCAGACCTTTAATTTTCTAAGATTCCTTTTGTAGTTTTGAACCACTTGTCAGTCTTGCACTTTATTATCAGTGTAGACGGACTGTACTTGTCAGAAGAGGTTTCTGTTTTATTGGCCCCCGCAGCAGCAGCAGCAAGAAAGTCATTCCATGACATTTTAAGAAAAGTAATAGATGGATTTGCCTATCTGGCTGATAAATTTCTAAGTTTAGGGATTGTGAAGTATCTGAGTGACACTAAATATAGAACTTTTAGAAGACTCTTTTGAATACCTTCTTAACTGTACAGCTCTCTCTCTAACCATCTGCTGAAAAATACCCGCTGCACATTACTGCACACACCACTGGTAATGTATTTAAGCTCTTTGACTATTTACCCCAAGTTCTGACACAGGGGTTAGTGGTTTTTGAGATGCAAATCTTTTCATCTGTATCTTTTTATTACCTTCCAGGACAAGCTGAATGATACAGCAGGTCTCTTTCAGTTATGTTCCTGTGCTTTTTGAACAGACAAGTTTTGATAGAATAGTTTTTTAATCTCGATACACTTATTTAAAATAATATTTTAAAATTATTTTACCAAACATTCAGATATCCTGTAGTTGTATAAACTGTTTACAAAAGCAACACGCAGAATTCTGAATACTTTTGTTTGATAATGTCCATGTAATTGCTGTGACATCATGTAGCTGTCATATTCTGTCCATATTCAGCCAGTAAATCATGGCTATATTTCATATTCAGTCATCCAGAAAAGCAGCATGTTGTATCAAATGTGCAGTCTGCTGATATATCACCATAGGCACGATGTAAATAAAAATGTACCTTTGCTTTCAGAATTGATTTAACATTCTGCCTCATGTCTTTGAGATCTGTTAAATCTCATGAATAAAGACAGAACAGCTCTTCCTACATTATTTGTTCTATGTGTAATTTATGTTTTGGAAATTTAATATATTGATTTAGGAAAGGGAAATGATGACAGGGCTTAAGTATTTCAACATTATAGAGGTTACTACTTCTTGAAAGAAGGCTGGGTTCTGATTTTGTATGAAATGTACAATGCTAATTAGCCGTGAAACTGAATTCTGCATAATGTGGTGTGTGCTGAGCTTCTACTGCTCTCTGCATCCCTTCTTAAGTCCACTCACAAGAAGAAAAACAGCATGTCCCTCAAATATGGTTTGTTCGCAAGTTTTTTGGGGTTTGGGGCTTTTTTTGTTTGTTTGTTTTCTGTTTCCCTGTTTTTCTTTTGGTACCCTGCTGTACATGTGGGAGTGGAAGCGTGTGGTCTTTATGGCAAGTTTTGCTGTTTAAATTCCAATTTATTTTCTGTTTCATCTTCTTAATGGAGTTGAATTTGGGGCATGAGAACTGGGGCAATACTAGTGAATTCTAACAATCTTTTTTTAAAAAAACACAATTACAGTAGTTGGGCTCCTTCTTGTACTTTGTTACCACAGTTATTTCCCTGTTTTTAGATGTTTACAGCAGGCACTAAAAATGAGATGTATGTTACTTCTTCTGAGACAGTTCAGAGCAGCCTGGTAGTAGAGCTTTTTTATTCTTCTGTTCCCATTTTCCCTGCAGTCAAGTCATCTTCTAGTAAAAAAAAAAAAAAAAGGAAAATAATCTTGTGTATTTTTAAAACAAGCTTTCTTTTGTCGAGTGCAGAAAGGCTCTTGTCATAATTGCAGTCTAGAGTTGAAATATGTCTGGATTATGTGCACTTTGCATAAGATACAATATAAAATGTTCTTTATATGTAAGCAGTTCTCTTTATTATGACAACGAGGGCTGACAACTGGTTTTCTGCACTTCTGTTTGAACATTACCTTAAAATGTGATTTTGTCTTTTATTGTCCTGTTAATAAATAAAAAAAATCTAGTTTTTACAGCAGAGTTTTTAGAGAGAGAATGCCAGTGATCTTGAGCCAAACTATGCTGGTAGGAGAGCTCCAATATCTAATTTACTCTATGTCCAAAAGGGTTGACAAACATCAACTATCCGTGTACTGTTTTGTGCTGTTTTGTGTTTTATTACCTTGCTTTTGTCATTCTTTTATGACTGCCTCAAAAAAGTTAAGTGTGTATGTTTCTAGAGTGGACATAAGGAATACTTATCAGCCTGAGGAAATTTATTCATTACTCAGTCTCCTTGTAATTTTATTTTAAGAATTATTTATTTTTTTCCCCAATGATCAATTTATCTAGAAAATAAATAAATTTGTTTTAATCTGCACTTATACTGAGGATTTGCTGACATCTTGAAATATGCAATTGGGACTTAATATCCTTTTGTTCTGTCACTGATCCTTGTCCAAGAGGTTTAACCATATCTCAGTAAAAGACAGGGTTTTTTGCCACAGTTGTATCAAATTTTGATAACTTTGTCACTTTGTTTGAAGGAATGTTTTTCAGTCCAAGTCACTGAATCTCTTTGAGTGGTGCTGCCATGTTTGAAAATCTGAGGCTTGGGGTGATATTCAAATAAAACTATAGAAAATCATATGAAAGCATTCTTGTTTAGGAAATTGATAGAACTTGAATAAGCAGTAGGAAATTAGTTTTTGGACTTTGGGTCCCTGGACAGTCTTCATCCATCTTCTTTGTAAATCTGTAATACTTGGTGCTGTGGTATACATAAAAGTATGGATTTCCCTCAGTTTTGATATAGACGTACTGAATTTCTTTTCTCCTTGATATACATTCTCTTTACACGTGGATTATAAGTTGCCATTATGATCAATAGAAATCTAGCCTATATAGTCAATAGTGTCTAGAGAATGATTTATTTAATGAGACTCTAGGTGCCTATGTTAGGGCAAATGGTATTGCTCCCCAGACTCCTCTGATTGCATTGACCTCCATTGCTAATAATTGGGAGATGTCTGGATTTAGATGTCTGGAGTGGAATATTATATCTGCAGATGCAATTAGTTACAATTCTACTTCTGTTTAACTTTCTTAGTCCTCAAAATAAAAATAGAAAGCGGACCCCTGCCTACTGCCCTCCCCAAAAAAATCACAACACCCCCTTGCCGCCTCAACAAGCCACAAGGGATGCACAGTAAATTTGCTCACTATGTGCTGACTAATGCCCCCCAGTCCCTGAGTAGTGACTTGCAGCACGCAGCCAACTCAGAGCAGTGTATGTACCCAGCATGATGCTCTGTGGTATGGAATATCCCTTAGCTAACTGTCCCATCCATTCTTCCTCCCAGCTTCTGGTGCACCTCCTCACTGGCAGAGCATGGGAGACTGAGAAGTCCTTGACTGAGAGTAAGCACTAATTAAAAACAACCAAAACATCAGTGTGTTAACATCATTCTCATACTAAATCTAAATCATAGCACTGTACCAGCTCCTGGAAAGAAAATTAACTTTATCCCAACTGAAACCATCAGAATAATTTGGATACAGAAAGAAATATTGCAATGTTTTGAAGCAGCTAATAAAATCTTTTGTAGGTGACCAAGCACATGCCTAAAAAAATCAAGTTGTTATAGAGACAGCTTTAAGATGTGTTGTGCTGATAATTGGATGCAGTGTCTTGAGGCAGAAGACAGCATGCTGTGGTTTATGTTTTACTTTTCCTGGTTCAAAGTCTTGGTGCATGTACATGTGTGAAGAAATTGTGTACATGAATTGCATATTAACTTCTACTAAGGCAGGCTTAGACTGATGTAAATAAAAGCCCACAGTATATCAGATTTTTGCTAGTTCATCAGCCACACACTTTATGCTCATATGGGTAGTGTACAAGGTGTTTGACTGATAAAAAATGTTCTGATTTCCTTCTAGTAGATGGAGCCATCTCCAGGGCAAAGTGGTTCTGGCCTCATGTAGTTTGGAAATCCTGGAACTGGAAGTTTTTTATACTGCTGTGAATTAGTCTATGCTGACTGCTACACAATGTATTAGTTTTCCAGCTCGGTTTTAGATGATGTCTCTGATGTGTATCTTTGAGGTAGAAATTGGGCTACAGGATGATAATTTAGGACAAATTTTTGTTGTTGACAGATAGAGAAGCATTTATTTGTGCTTCTAAATGGCAACTGTGCTTGCAAAAAGATAATATCAAATTGAAGTTATTTAAAGAATGAGTTTAAAAAAAGGAAAGTTGCTTGGACAAAGATATGCCAACTAAGCAGTGTCAATAGTAATGATTTGAGTGACTGCCTAGAAAATGGATGAACACCAGAACCAATTACTTCAGCAGATACACGACTGTGTGTGGTAAATTTATGCATTTGAAGCTGTTATCTATACAGGCTCAACAATTTTAGACAGGAAATTACCCAATGACTGTTTTAAAAAAAGAAGTGTTTAAGCCATTACTTCCTTGAATTTTGCAGACTTAGAACTAATCTGGTGGTCAACCAAGAAGCTAGACGAAGTCAGTGCACCATTTTGCTTAGTTTATTGACTTTAAATAAATAAATTTCCCAGTACTGTAAGGAATAGATGCATAAAATCATACATGAATATATAAAAGCAGTTTTAACTGAAACATGAAGGTTTTGTGGAAGCATGAACCTGAGCATACAGGGCTTGCAAGACCTGTCAGCAAACTCTTTTCCATCCTAATATGCATGCTGAATATCAGATTTGATAACAAGTTTTACAGTGCACCTAGTTCTATTTACAGATACTAATCTGCAAATATGGCAAATGATATAAGGAAAGTAGCTGTCAGTGATGACATATTGCCTATTGTTCAGCGGCTGGAGTGTCTGGGGAACCATAGGTCTCTTTTCAAAGTGTATTCTGTTATATCAGACTGATAATAATGGGGCAGACATGACCTGTGCTTTCCTGCTTTGTCTGTTGCAAACTTTCCTTCAAAGGAGAACATACACCTTCCACATGGTCCATTTGAGGTACACCCTCATTCCATAGCTAAAGATCTCATATGCGTTTATGTGATCAGAACTTGCTGAAGATAGCTTTTCCTGAAGTTCATATCTGGAACATGGTAGTGTGGTGTTAGACTATATCAGTTGCAAATTTATAGCTTTTAGATATCTATATCTATCCCTTTATATTGTAATTTGTAACTTGTATATCTTCTAGTGAAGGCTATCTAGTACAGTACATGTGTCTTAACTTACATTTATTAGCCAAATTAATCTGCATTACCCTGATGCTCATGTGAATGTACCACATAAAAGCAAAATGTAAGTTCCTTGCTACAGTACACCTATCTATACCAAGTGAACTGTCTCCCACGCCTCCCTGATTCTGGCTTTGGACCACTGATTTTGTCCCACCAATCAGTACTAAGAGCTTTGTTCCTGATAGGGAGAAGTTGTCTAAGAAAGCCTCAGTGTCACCAGGATACCCAGGATCATTGTTAGTACATTCAGTATCATGCAATGGACATGTCAGTTCACTACGCAAACACTGGTGCCTAAAACCTCAAAACTACCCACTTGTCTGGTCTGAAGTGCTCTGTGGGTGACGTCATGTGCATCCTACAGCCAGGCCTAAAGGAAAGGGAAGTCCTTAAAAAACTTTGTCTTCAGTGATCAAGTTAAACCTTGGAGAGTAAGTGTGCAGTTTTTTAAAAGACAAATTCACACTGCTGCTGCTAATGCCTAGACTTGCATGTTCCGAGATTCAAGTGGCAATTTTTGATAGGGCTGCCTTTGCCTCAGCTTGGCTTCAGTGCAAACCAGTTCATTGCTTAAACAAGACATATTTCTTAATCTTTCTCCCTTGCCAAAGCCATGGTCCATTCACCTTACACATAAATTATAAATGTCAAAGACAAAGTTTTTAGAAAGCTCAGAGCTAAATAGAGGCAAAGTAAGTGAGATAGTCCTGACGTGGGCCATACAGCTAAAAAGATGCAGAGAATCCGTGCTGTCAAGTGTGACCAGCAGTAGGTTGTCTCAATAGTGTAATGATGTTGCTTCAATATTACTGTTTCATAGTAACTTTGGCAGTTTCTGTTGATATTTAGCACAGACTATGGTAGGATGTGTAGAACATACCCAGCTTTTTTATGAATAGTTTTTTGGTTTTGTATTCCTTTCTTTCATCTCAATGGAAACTGTCATGCAGAGTACAAAGGAAATGTACTTGCTTCTGCAGCATCATTACTGTTGAGCAAGTTCATATCGGGGTTCAATAAGACCCTCAAAGGTTCTTATAAAAATCACCAAAAATTTTTGGTGATTTTTCAAATCACTTAATTTGAGTTTGACCTTTTACAGGTTGTTGCCATAATGCCCTTTTAGTAGATTGAAGTTAGAATAGATGGTAATAGTAGTTTTGCAGGTTTTTAAGCTGTTTTCTAAAACAGTTTAAACCCAAGCAATTTATAAACAGTTAGTATGACCCTGCAAACACTTACATGCATGATATATGCTGTGTATAATTTATTTTGTTCAAGGAACTTAAATTGAACCACTTCAATTTGAGGCATTAGAATAAATAGGGAGGAACAGATCACTCTGCCTTGTTTCTGCAGATTTCAAACATGTCTAATTTTACCTTGGTGCTTTTTCTAACAAAAAGGTTTGCTCCTTGTGGGTTTTTTTTCCTTATACATGTCCTAGAGTAATGGTATTAGGAAAGAATGAAGCTGACCATGGAGTTTACTCCCCAGTGTACAAAGAAGGCTGTTCTGCAGGAAGTGTTTTCTGTAATGAAATGCTGCAATTCATGGTTTCTTCCTGCTGAGGTTGACCACATAGCCTGTCAGATACTGGCCCTGCTAAAATCCTGTTTCCTTGATCAATGATAAGAATAGCTGAATCACAAGGATGAGAGAGCTCTCAGTGAAGCATGTAACTGCACACATGCCAACTTGCAGCACATAGCTGTGTTATTCTCTGCCATCTGCCACTGCCAAAACTCTTGAGAACCGAACAGGATTACAAGAAAGCAAGGAGAAAATATCCAGCCTGTCCCAAGGCTGTGTTGCGTTACTATGTAGCTGTTGTTTCTATTTACCGCAAGAGCTGCTTCTCAGCATAAAGTAATGAGTTAGGTACTAAAAGTAATTTCTGTAAGCATTAAGGCAAGTGATGTGAAAAGTACAGCTTAAGATTTTAGTATCTGAACTGTTAAAGAGGGGTGTTAATTTTCTAGGAAACTAAGCAGTACATCCTGAAGCATTCACAACTTGCTTTACCCTTGAAAAAAAAGATGTAGTCTAACTTAATTGCTTGCTCAAATAGCCTTTGTTAAGAAGAAGAAATGTGCTTTAATTCATCTTTTGAAAAGGTGGAAAGATTCCAGAGCTTCTGAGTAAAGGAATAGGTGGCTACAGGATCCCAGATTCCATCTTCAGTTTAACAGGTTCATGCAGAGATTGAAAATTAAAATGCAGACATCTTTGTATTTGATCTTTGCGGTTTTTCAGGGGTAACCAGTCCATTTGCAGTTCCAACAGGGGCAGCAGCAGGACTTGGCCAGCAGCTGCTGGTGCCCTGCGAGGGGATGGGGACCTGTTCCCTGGCCCTTCCGAGTGTGTGCACAAACCGAGAATTCTTTCTGATGACAACTCAGTAAAACCGACTCTTGCTAGAAAATGTAATGTTCATTTGCTATTCAATCAACCAGTTCCTTTATCTCCTGAGCAAAAAGGTTGACTAGATAGGAAGGAGTATTCCCATCTGCTTGATCCTGCCTGTGGCTATGCTGGAAAGCAAAATGCTGTTTTCTCCCTTTTCTTCCCCTTCCTGCTTTTCAAAAAGTCTTTTAAAGTAGAGTAAAGTCACTTTGTCAAATGCACAGTATGGATTAATTAGTCAATGTTTGTTCAGAGCATTGTATGTTTTAAGCCTTATTAGGGATGAGTGCTGAATTTTAGTCTTCTTCATGCATTGACTTGATTATGAGCAGCATCTTGATGGAGAAGTTTCTTTTCTGCTGTTTGAATCAGGTGCAATGTAGGATTTTATTCTCAAAGTTTCTGTATATTTTATACACATTTATCATGTATATTTGCATATTATGTTACAGAGATTCAAGTAACTATATTTTCAAAAACATTGAAATATGTTATGTGAAGAAAAGTACATTTATGTTTCTATTTTGGTTTTGTCATCTTTAGACCAATCAAGAGATTTCATAGGTGTATGAATGTTCTGAAGTACTATTTGGACACCCACAGGCCAAACAGGAAATTACTTTTATCTGTAGAAATTAGAATATCCTTGCAGTAGTAGTGTTAGCAGTTGTATCTTTGAATGATTTTTCTCAGTATATTGAATTGTCTTCTATTAGTAAAATGCCAGAGTCAGAGTAAAAATTAAAGAGTTTTTTGAGAAGAAAACTTAAATTCTTCTGCCAATTGTCTATATTTAGATGCAGAATTTAAGATTAATGCTGTAATTTTGAATTGAGCAAGAGCAGAGTTGTTCCTTTTATGTGTTGTCATAGTTCTTTTTTGAGGCGAAGAGAGTCAGAAGAGATATAATTCTAAATATGATGCTTCATTATTTTATCATATTTGTGGTTTTTAGAATTCAAAGTATGGTATTTGAACAAATGTTCCTTGATGTCTTATAGTAGCTAACGCAATTTAATGGAATCTGTATATTAAGTAATCTGATTCTACTACAGACTTTATGCCACCTATTACCACATAAAAAAAGACATGAAGTCGTGTAATTGAATGGTCTCCACAGGACTTATCTAAAATGATATATTGATAGTTTTGTGCTCAGCTGTAAAGATAAATGTTTGATTTCATCTATATTACTTTAGAAGATTTCATTTTATTGGAGGAGCTGGTAGTCTATTGGTAGATAAAGGAGAAAATCTTTTTATACAAGCAAATTATGCTGCATTTTAGACTCTGAAGAATTGAACTTCAGTGCTGAAGCAAAATACAGGTGTAGCATTATACCTTGGGAGAACAAGAATGTGAACCTGAGAAAAGAAATCTGTATATCTGTTTTTTTTTCTCTGATCAGGCAATCATTTTATGGACATTTGTGAAAGTTTTTAAAATACTGTGTTTGCTCCATTTACTAATATTATGGGGTTCAAAATTTTTTTCTTTATATCATCTTATCTTTAAAGGCATTACAGAATCAGCTGAAAAGACCTTAAATCAATGCAATTACACACTTCTCTTGTGATGTGTCTGTAAAACATGTGTATGTACAAATGCAAGTTTGTGTAATATAAAACCCAAAGCTAGCAGCAAGCAACTAGGTTTTTATTTTTCTCAGTTTGAGTATGTTTGGAAAATTTATTTTGTTATTCAATATTTCTATTTTCAGAGCAGATAGAATTACTGACCCAATATGTAAGACTTTATTCTTCTGTTTTTCTTCAGTTTGACAAAGGATATGCTTACAGCATTCGCCACAACTATGGGAAAGAAGGAAAGAGAACTGATTATACCCCATACAGCTGCATGAAGATTATCATGTCCAATCCACCAGGTCAAGGGGATTACCATGGTGAGTTCCTTAAGGGAAGAAACCCCAAGCGTTTACAAACAGCAGAATCCCTTGGCTAGAGAAGTTATTCCCTCCTGTAGTCTCTTAAATTATTGTCATGGTTTGACCCTGGCTAAATGCCAGGCACCCATGGCAGCCGCTCACTCGTTCCCTCCCCTGCCACAGCTGGGCAGAGGAGGGGAANNCAGTCTGTTTCCAAGATCATCTTCCCCTGTTTAGGGAGAGGAGTTTTTCTTTTCCTCTGCATTTGCCATGGGGTCCCTCCCACGAGAGACAGTTCTCTGTGAACTTCCATGGTGTGGGTTTCCTCATCCACAGGATGCAGTCGTCCAAGGACAAACTGCTCCAGCATGGAAGCAGGGGGCCCCTCTCTCTCCAACCAGGTCTCCCACCTGGACTGCAGTTTCCTCCGACATCCACCCACTCCAGCGTGGTCCCCTCCTTCACAAACTGCGGGACTTTTATCTCAGTCTCTGTCTCTCACTGGGCTGCACCTGCTATGGCTTCTCCTGGCATTTACGGCTCCTGCAGCTTCTTCTAGCATCCATGGCTGCTGCAGCTTCCGACATCTCCCTGCTCCAATGTTGGCACCTCGCCCACGGACTGCGGGTGGCTCTGTATCCCCCCATGTGGATCCCATGGACTGCAGGGGGGACACCTCGCCTCACCATGGGCTCACCATGGCCTGCAGAGGAATCTCAGCTCCAGAGCCTGGAGCACCTCCTCCTCCTCCTTCATTGACCTTGGTGTCTCCATGTTGTTTTCCCTCACATGTTCTCACATCCTCCTTCTTCTCTAAAGGCAGCTGCGTGCACACTTTTTGATTTATCCTTAAATATGTCATCACAGAGGCGTAATCAACCTTTCTAATGGGTCCAGACATGGCCAGTGGCATGTCCATCATCTTCAGAGCCATCCGAGATTGGCTCTGCTGGAAATGGTGAAGAATTCCAGAAGCTTCTCACAGGAGCCATATTTATGGCCCCCTTCCCACTTCTAAAACAACAACAATTATGTATTTAATTTACAGACCATAGTGGTCTTGAACTGTTCTCTTTATATCAGACTTGATAACTGCTGTTTTTATATACATTATGTCATGCACTTCAAGGAGACTTTAAATGTGCAGATGATTTAAGAAATGATCAATTAGAGGTGTTCTGAGATGTAAGTTCAATTGTACAGGAATTCTGAAGTTTGCTAGGGTATTTTAAAAGCATCTACAGCTATGTGACTAAACATGGAAAACCTGCACTGGCTGCACTATTGTTATGCTAGTACTAAGTCATTCATTCAGTTGTGTCTCAAAACTCACTCTGAGACAAAAAAGTTCCACTGTTACTTAGGTGGTGGAACTTTCTAAGGTACTTATAAAGTGATATTTTTACAATGGACTATGCTTTTAAAGACCAGTTGTCTCTTATTACTTTTATTTTCTTGGTTTTTTCTACAGCTATTAAATATACGAACACTATCATTGTTAGTAAGGAACTAACTTAAGCTCTTTTCCTGTCATTGAATGAGAATTGTGGCCTCTTTATGATGGGATATTTTATGTGACTCTTGAGCCTGTGGTGCCCTGATAATTCTGCAGTAGAGTAATTATTTAAAGAAAAAAAAAAAGTAAGCAATTGTACACATGGGTAATTAACTTTCCTATTAATAAGCTGTTAGACAATTAGGAACAGCTTAGCTGGTCTCTTGAGTGCCTTACTGCACTAACTCCTGAGTAAACAGCCTTGTTTGTGAGCTTGCCTATTTTTTACTGTCAGGGTGCCCATTCCGCCACAGTGATCCCGAGCTACTGAAGCAAAAGCTGCAGTCATACAAGATCCCTCCCAGTGGAATAACTCAGGTAAGGCACATTTTGCTTGACACTTTCATTAATAAGACACTGCTTTTCAATTTTGCTTTCTGTTCATGTAGGAATGCCATATGCAATTTGTCAGTGTGTGTTGTGAAATATTTCTTCTTATAAAAGGTTTATACTGGAATTTTGACTTTCTGGCTGCAGTGCTCCAACTGATGTGATGATTGTCGTCACCACCTTTCATTGTTCAATATTATGAATAGGTTTATTACTATAGTGGATACAATCCAGAATTTTGTTATACTTTGTTTTACTGCACTGTGATTAAAAAATGAACCTGACAGTGTTTTAGAGAATTTATTTTTATTCTTGCAATGACTTGTGGATGACTACTGTGTAGTCAGTACACAAATGTAATTCTTTTCTGTAATAAACGTTTAAAACCCATACATTCCTCATTATCTGTTGTGCTAACTTCCTCTGAACAAGAAAAGCACATAAAACACCTGATGAAATTACGCAGAAATTTTTATCAGCTTTTAAAAAATGTAAACTTAAATTGAAAATCTATCTTGTATAGCAAAACCAGTGTAGGAATTGGAACTCTGTGTCCTGAAGAACTGTGACTCCCACTGCTTGCTCTAGCAAGAGCTTAAGGCAGTGAGAGATTGTCATAATTTTCATTGAAGGAAGATGTACTGGTGAGATTTAAGCTGAGACCAAACAGTTCTGTATATTAACTGCCTGGAAGCTGCTTTAGGTCCATAGGAAAAACCTGCTTTAAGTTGTTTTCTTTAGTTCATGTGGAATGTCACCATTGCTTGTCAGGCATCAACAAACTGTTGTACTAGATAGAAAAGAATGTGAAAGTTCCACTTAAAGCAGTCTCCCTTGGAAGGATTAATTAAGATACAAATTAAAAGAGTTTTAAAGAGTTTAATGTTCAGTCATAGTAATTCTTGACAAATTCTTGAAATACCCATACTTTTTCCTAGGAATGTTTTTTTTCCTTTTTTCCCCTATTTTCTCCTGGTTCATATCAATAAGCATCCATATATCTGACAGGCCCTAGAGATACTTTCCTTTGGCTTTTTTTCCTTTCCTCCTTCCATCAACAATTGATGCCGGTCTGGAATTTTTATCCTGCTAATCATTGAAAAGATTGGTGAGGATTTACTGGCTTAGATGCCTTGCTATATGTGTGGGTAGGATTTAGTAGAGGTTATTTCTTCAGTGAATTTTCACAGTAAGACAGTATCTTTATATTTGATGTAGTTCCTTATTTAATGTGAGTTGTGATTTTGTGTGTGTATGTGTTTGGGGGTTTTTGGTTTTTGTTTTTTTTTGTAAAGTAGTATTTGGATTCACTAGGAGTCTTAAATTTTTTATTAGAAGTGACTAAGAAAAACTGTCTCCATCAACATCTTTTTTGCCCAGAAGTGGAAATTGTCCTGTCCATGACTTCTGTAATGTTTAAGTGTGATTAGGATAAAGGGCTCTTCAGCGTCCACTCCCACTGTTAAACTAAAAAACCCAGGAAATGATACACCCTCCACGCAAAACCTAATAAAAATAAAATAAAATGTTGGCTGTGCCTGGGTTCTCAGAAATTAATCTTTTACATCAGTCTTTGAGATATCCAGTAGGAGAAGAAGAAGAAAATTAGTTCACATCTGTCTCCAGGTTGTCATTATTGCTTCTCCTTCTTGTTGCACTGTTTGCATGGTCAAGTAATGTTTGTGTGACTAATAATCGTTCAGGATCCTTCAGTCCAGACTGTGGCTTTTAAGAGTCTTCTCTGATGCTGATGACAGTTGCTGAGTATCAAAAATGTTTTTTTTCCTTTAGCTCTGTGAATAGATATTAGGGGTGGATGGTTTTCAAATCTTTCAGTGCTCTCATATAGCTACATTTCCAGTAGCTGAGTCTCAAGATTGACGTTCACTCAAACATAGCCTTTGACTCTTAGACCTCCTGTTAACTCCAGGTCCAATGAGAGCTTCCTTACAAACTGGTAGATACCTATTTTTAATGAATGGTTCAGAGCTTGACTTTTCAGCTGTGTATTTCAATAAATGGTGTGTTTTTTCTGGAGCTCAGGACCTCCTATGCTTGCTCCTTGCTCTGTTCCAAAATTCTGGGAATGATGCATAATTTTTCAAATGTCTACTTTGAATTTAACTATGCACTTATGAATTGGTCCTCCACTGGGATTTTCATCTTTTGGTTTAGACTACTCACATGTCTTCCCTCCAAACCCCCAAACAAGCCCCTTCCTTGTCTTTGAAGCTTGTTCCTCATGGCTATTATGTGAGCCACAATGTGGGCTAGTGTCCAGCCCTAATGGCTGTGGTTTTACCCATGATGGTCAGTTTTGTAGTGTTGTTCTCATCCTTCTGTTTCTAGGGCTGTCCATACTCTTGACATGCACCCTTTTCTTTAAGGTTCATAAGAGTTTCTGAGTTTTTCCAATACAGATAAAGCATTTGACTGGTGTGTGGTAGGAACAAACCCCATCCTAAAGGGCTTTTCACAAGACTAGGTGTGAAAAGGGAAAGCTGGACCTTGCCATGGTGGTACAGAGCAAATACTGCCAGACTTCATGTGACTTCAGCAGTCAGTCTGAGCATTAGACTGCTTTCATTGCATTCATTTTGTAGTACTGTCAGCAATGAAAACAGTGATCAAAGCATTTGAATATGTGAATCTCCTTGCTCTGGGGTATCTGGATCCAACCTATTGTTCCAGTCTAGATTTTCTGAGGCTGTATCATGTCTAGGGTCGTATCTGCTGAAGTAATCTTCTTGAAGTAATACAGCAGATTACTTACAGGCTTGCCTAGTTATCATAGTTCCTAAAACAGAGAACTAATCCTCATGTTTATTCCAAGAACTGAATTATTTAACTTGTATTTATGTCACATTTTCCTTAGGCTAGTCTATATATTTGTGCTAGTAGCTTTTTTTGTTCATTTTAAAAATACTTCTTGGAGAAAGAAGCATTAGCTGAGCATCTAATGTGTGAATGTGTAAGTGCATAGCATTTGAGTTTATAATATATAATTTTTCATTTCTTTCTCTGGTATACTGCTAATTAGGTAAAATCTGAATGAAATTGGGTTTGACAATACCTAATCAATTTGAAGAATATAAAGATTAAAGTATATGTTAAGATATGCTTTTACATATGAGACATGGAAACAAGTGCATGTAGTGACAGGACAAGGGGAATGACTTCAAACTGAAAGAGAGTAGGTTTAGATTAGATATAAAGAAGAAATTCTTCGCTGTGAGGGTGGTGAGGCACTGGAACAGGTTGTTCAGAGAAGTTGTAGATGTCCCATCCCTGGAAGTGTTCAACGCCAGGTTGGATGGGACATTGAGCAATCTGGTCTAGTGATAGGTGTCTCTGTCCATGGCGGGTGGCTTGGGACTAGATTATCTTTAAGGTTCCTTCCAACTCAAACTATTTTATGATTCTGTGATAAATACATCTGTTGTGGTGCTGTACTAAATGCACTGTAATGTTTTACCTGCACATCTTACATGTAGGGAGATAGAAATGATAGACTTTGAATTAGTAATTTCAAAATATCTATTATTTGTTTCAGAAAGTTTTCTTGGAGAAATGACCTTTTTCCCAAATCATGTCAATTGTAACAAAAGCAAAAAGTAGTAAAAATTTTTGGTTCTACAAACAGGAGAAACAGAGAGTCTAGACTAGTTCTTTTTGTTTTTCTATTAGGAGTAAAAACATTTCTTTAGGGAAAAATGCTCATGTAGATGAACAGATAACTTGAGAAGAAGGCTTGTTCTTTCTAGTAGAATTCTTCTCTTAATTTAGTTTTTTTTCCCCCTATAACTGGGTTAAATTAAAGGTTTTGATTAAGTCACTCACTGAACTTTGTGTAATATTCTTCAACAGATTTAGTATTTTGGTGGGTTGGAGATTCTTCACAGAGATGGAAATAAATAAGCCAGTCTGTCCCTAGGCCTCTGATATGGCTGTATGTTTCTATGAATGAAAAAAAATCCCATCAAAACACCGAATAAAAAACTGCCAAACCTGCAAAAAAGCCCACCACAAGACCACCACAGCAAAAGAAACCCTCACGCTCTCCCTGTTGATCTAATACGTAAAAGGTTTTAGATTATTGCTGTCTTTAAAAATATTTTCCCTTGCAGCTAAAGAAACTTTCCAGGGAAAGTTAGAAGTTAGTCATACATGACTGAGTCTATAATAGAAAGATTTTCCATGATGAGTTAATTCCGCAATGTAAAAAAACCCAAACTCAAACTGATATTGGGTAGGTTGAAAATAACAATGGATAATTACAGAGTCCTGACTATCCTGCTATGCAGCATCTTTGAGTGCTGAGGATCTATAAAAGCAGGTGGCTGCATACAGCTGCCAAAACATCATCTCAGCCTCATTAGCAGTCAGTAGAGCAACATCAGAAAAGCAAGTTGCAGATGGCAGTGAAGCAAAAGGCACATAAGGACTAACAGCAAAAGTCCTTGAGTATGTACCTTTACTTACAAAATAAAGCAATGCAGTGTAAATGTCTTAATATATGTAGAGGCAAAAGATTGCTGCTGTGAATTAAGTTTTGAGTGGAGGTCTGTTTCTGGGAAATGCTAGGGAAAATAACCTGCAAGCTTATTTTCATTATGGACACAAATGTACTAGAAAAGATAATCTCTGTTATGGATGGTAAATCTGTTTCAATAGAGGATTGTTAGTTTCTCTCACACAGAGGACTCCTTTCTAGCTGGGCTCCATTCTGTTGTAGTGTTTAACCTTTTTTGTTTCCTCTCTTAGCAACTTGTTCCCTGATAAAGCAAGTTAATCTACTAAAACTGTTCTTCTTTAAGTATATTTGATGTGCCCCTTATTCCTTCTCCCTTTGATGCAGAAGGTGAGCCTGGTCCCCCATGATGTGGCCAGCTGAAACTTAAATATGTACTATCAGGCTTGCCGTTTGTCTGCCTTGTGGCTGCCTCTTGGAAAGAGTAGGAGCTGAATTATAACTGCTTTTTTTTTTTCTTTTTTTTCTGGATGAGCAGCAAATATTGGTCTGGCTTTTCTAGCCAACCACAACTTTTAATGAATGTTTAGCTTTTTCATCTCTACTTGTCAAATTTGGCTGAAATTGGCCAACCATTCCAAGCTGGTGAGGTCACATGGTGTAAAGGAGCAGGAGTAAAATTACGACTACCAGTGCAATCATATACATTGATAAATTTAACAGACTGGATGAAAGTCTCTGGAATGTTCTGATGGGCGTGTGTTCTCTGGAGCACTCTATCAATGTCAGGAAGAGAGGTAGCCTGAACACCCAGTTACCAAAGTTGGAGAATGCTGATATGGGTTCCTCTAACAGCTCTTCTCCAAGATATGTCTTCATAGCAGAACAGCAGAAGAATCTGTGTGGTGACCTAATAGTAGCCTGTCAGAGATCTGATGAGGATTTTCAGGGGAGTAGGACAGTAGTTCCTTGGTGAAACAGCAGACTAGCTGGGCAACGAAGTCTGAGATGTTATGAAATAACATGGTTGCTCTTTAGGAATTAAAGACCAGCTCTGATAACGTGACTGTTACAGCTTTCATCTGTCAGCGGCATCAGTTCAGTGAAGTCTTCATCTCCACCTTAAAGGTGGGTCAAGATTTTGC
The DNA here is from genome assembly GCA_013400735.1 of Pomatostomus ruficeps. Taxonomy (NCBI): domain Eukaryota; kingdom Metazoa; phylum Chordata; class Aves; order Passeriformes; family Timaliidae; genus Pomatostomus; species Pomatostomus ruficeps. Next base: position 109,966 of record VYZT01006664.1, on the reverse strand, counting down.
CAAGGATGGGCTTGATTTCCAAGCAGTTTGCTCAGAACTGGAATTTATTTGTAAGTGCCCCTTTACTCTGTTGTCGCCTGTGCAGTGTCAGTCAGCAATCCCTCATCTCATATCTGCCACTTGAAGTTGCCATTTTCCCGCTGAACTGTCAGAGAAGATAACAGCAGCTTGATCTCTCATCCTCTCAGTTGCTGTGAGTCAGTAAATTAAAAGGCAGCTTTGGTAGTCCTTGTCTTTTCTGCTTTTCAGGGCAGTTAAACAATGGCATCATTGATACAAAAAGCATCTGTAACTGTGGCCTGCAGTTCAAAAGTTAAACAAGCTGTGGAATGTCTCCTAAACTCTTAAGTGATTGTCTCTTTCAAAAGTTTGCCGAAGTGATAAGAGAGCCTGGGTGCTTTTAATCTTTTGGGGTTTATACTAAGAATTTGTCCACAGCTGAGTTTGTTTGCTCACTTAAGGTTCTGGATTTAAAATGTATTTAGACCTAAATTTAGAAAGCTTTTTATTTACGTAATTTTATTACATGTAATCTTGATTAAACGAAGAAGTATTTTGAGAAAACCTTAAGTATTTATGAACTAGCTGAATTAACTGACTTACTTCAACTGGAAAATTCATGTTAGACAGGTCTGAATGCTACAGAGTATCAAGAATGTTTCTTTTACCTAATCAACAGATGAATAGGTCTTCTGAAAATTTTTCCAAATTAGGTGAAAAATACTTTTTAAGAAAGTATATACATACAACATGGTTAACATTTTCTTTAAAATAGAAATGGCTCTTTTTCATGGCATAGACTGTATTATAAGGAACAAACAAGAAAATGTAAGGCAATATGAAATTGAAGCGTTTAGAATAGATGACTTTTTTCAACCCTTAAACTACTAATTTTTTTCAGTCAATTTCAAGGAGAGAGGAGAAAAAACCTGGAACTATATGTAGGTACACAGATAGTGCCAGATTTCAGACTTTATTGCCTAGTTGGCCTTGGACTTTCTCTTTTACAGAAGGTTTAACAGGAGGTGGCAAGAGGGATAGAAATGTAATCAATTGGGCTATTACAGAGAAATAATGGGGCTAAGTACTTTCCTGGCAGTGTGTTGCTGTTTTTATCCATTCGACAAATGTAATTTATTTATATGTCTGTCAATAAATGCAAGGCAGCATCCAATAATGAGTACAGCAGGGATTTAAGCTGTATATTGCTGTGTTTGACACAAAGGTCAACCTTGGGAAATGGCTTGAAATTAACATTTCTGGAAAACTATTTTTCCTTCCACTGAGGCTGTCTCTTAATTCCAGCAATTTTCTCTGTTTGATAAGCAGAGAGAGCGTACATTTTGATTATATAAAGGAAGGAGGAGGTAATGAAACTTTAAAATATTTCAACCAGTATTGCATTCTGGTGATAAGGATGGGACTTCATGCAGCACAGAAGAGATTACCTGAAGTAGAATTGGAAAGCAAATTGTATTTACAAAAGATGACATGATTTTCCTAATACGTGTTCAAAACAGCCTATCCACTCACATATTCTGCTGAACTTGACTAGAAATAGCTTCATTTCAAAAAGGACAAATCTGATTGAAGGTAAAAGCAGTCCCCTCTCACAGATACCTGTCTAAAGGATTTGCGTTAAATTTTTTTGATGGGAACACAGTAGTATTTTACTGTGCATCTGCATGAACTGGTAATGTCAAAAATAAAAATACAAATCATGTCCTTGATTGCTTCATGCTTCAACCACTTGAATTGCTAGATTTATGTCTGCAATTATGGAAGAGATGTTGCAATATGATAGTTTGACAATAACTGTCACAATTATATTACCAAAATATAGATTCAACTTATTCTTGAAGTTAAGAGTATTGAAATGACATTTTAAGGATCAGGCATACCTTCCTGTGGTTTTATCTTGTTTTTAATGTAGCCAGGGCACTTTTAAATGTTATCAGTTATTAGCAGGATTGACAGATGTCACATGTTGCAAATGTCCATGAGCTGTTGCACAAGGCTGTGGTAGGATTCCTTGTTGTTGAAAGTATCAGTAAGTTGTGTGTGTGCTGCTTGTGAATCTGCCATGTTTCTCTCCCACTGTGTAGGTCCTGGAGCTGGTGAAGGGCATGCATTTTCAACTGGCCTGTCAGAAGTACTTCGAGTTGACACATGATGTAAGTAGCTACTATTCTTTGTTCAGCTGTTACCACTTTGTCTTGAGGAAGGCCTTGGAAATCATGACTAAAGCCCAGAGACTGTTTTCAGTTTGCACATCCATCATTAGCTGTTTTGCCTTGTTAGTTTTCTTTTCAGCAATTTCAAATATTCTTTTGTAATTTTCTGCATTTATATATTGATGTTATTTATACTGTCAACATTACAAGCTGTAGTAAAATGTTATGCTGTCTTCCTGAAAGGGTCAATATTGTTCAATCTTACCTATTTCAAGTCATTCAGCTTTTTCAATATCCTACTTTTAATCAAATTTGTAGGGTTTAATGCACTGCACAAGTTTGATGTGTTTAGATACACCTTAAAAAATAAACAGAAAGAATCTAAAACCTCTTAATTTAAACTAATCTCCCGGCATGTGCATGGTTCATATTGTTAATTTTTACTTAGTATTTTTTCACATTTGTAGTCCTGTGTGATTATTTTTTAAAATCAAGATGAATCTTCTTAGAGCTTTCCCATTTGCTTAATTGTAAGCAAAGTTCTTTTACAATTTTCTCAAAAAAATGGCAAGATAACAAATGGCCACACTGCATCTCCTGTGTGATTTCATGAGTCAAAGAACCAGCTTTTGCACTGGTTCAGGATTCCTTGTCATCAAAAAAAATCCAACAAACCGATGAAGCACAGCTGTTCTTGTAGCTGTGTTCTCTTCACAAACCAAAAACCAGAAACATCCCTTTCAAACAGCAGACTGTGGAACAGCCTTACTAAGGATATGGATGAGGATTACATGACCCACCCAGAGGCATTTGCCACTGACTTTTTTGTTCCTACTGGTTTTCACCAGGAAGATTTAAGTGGAACTGTTTATCTTCACATATTTCCAGCAGTCATATGTATGAATGTATAGGAAAGGTGTACCCTGAGCCTGTATCCAGTGATGTTTTGACAGCTGTAATTTGAGAGGGACACTTTGTCTTACAGTCTTAGAAAATGTGAAAACAAGTCTAATAATCTGGAAGGAAATTCAAGATAATGTACAATTTTAAATTTAGGTAACACTTGCTCTGTGTAAGCTCATGTCAGTAGAAATAATATTTTCCCAAGACGGCTATAGACCCCAAGGTCAATATTCATCAAAAGATAAATCGGTACTGTGCATTTTAAGAAAGCTGTCTTTCTATTCTTCTATAGGAAATTCCAGAAATGCATTATTTTTTATCAATTCTGTGGTAATATAAATATCTGTCTTTGCTGCTTGCACTCACAATCATCTTTCTGCTTTACTCTTGATACTATTTCAGTGAGAGAAAGCAGAATACACAGACACTGTAGTTTGAATGGCACATGCTTATGATGGCAATTTTTTTACAGAATTTAGCTGCTATACTTGTTACTAGCCTGCTTGGACTGATTTTTCTATTCTACAACTATATGCTTTATTAATTTTTAATTTTTTCTATGGAGTGGTAAAAGATGTGTCTCTGAAGCTGGTGACATTTGCTTTAAATCAAACCTTTGCTTTCCTGTATATCACTAGCAGAGTTTTTCAGTGAAGGAAAATTCAGAAGAATCAATTAGCATAACATTGATTATTTCTTTGAGCGGGGGAGGAATCTTAAGTAAAATTTTCATAGAAATAATGGACTTGTTCACATGGAGAATTTTAACTTAAATTATGTAAAAATTTTACCAAGGAACAGTTTTGATATGTGTTGGGAAGAGCTGTTGGTGTTGCCTGCAGTTCTTAAAAGTTACGGTGTGTATGTGGGTTAGATTGGTTATGAATGACTTTGTAACAGAGACTTGTTTAAGATTTTATTTCTCTAAGTTCCCAGGGTCAGCTTCAGTAGTCTAGTGCTTGGCACTAAGACTGTGCTACTACATGCAGCTGGACTAGAGTGAGAATGTTCAGATGTATTTTTGGGGAAGTGGGTGATGGGGGTTGTGTCCTTGCACTTCAGTGCTACTGGTTCAAATAGCACAAACAACGAACTAACAAAACCTGATGTTCTGTGTATTCTGTGGAACCTGGGCATATTAACTTCAATGCTACACCTCTCCTGAACTTTGGTTTCACTATTTCACAACCACAGAACAAAAGTAGACATCATTTGTGAGCTCCAGTGCATTGTCTTCAGGCAGGAGCTAATATACCTGTAGGCACTTCGTTAACTCTTCAGTAAGTGTGAGAAAGGAAACCTGTAGCATCATGATTGCTCCATGTGTTTTTTCTCTAATATCAGCTGTATCATTGTCAGCTGGCATTTTAAAAGTTCTTGGTTAAAACCCAAAGATGTTATAGCTGCAAAAGGATTATTTCAGGATTTTCAAAACAATATTTGCTATAGCAGGAATACTAAACTGGAGTTTGTATGAGAGGCAGTGTGTGCAAAACATGCTGAATCCAAAAAAAGTCTTGTAGTTAGTATGTTAGTATCACCTACTTAGATGGATTATACAATTGTGTCTGAAGTGGCAGGTCTTTTTGCTTGGTTAAAAGCTTAACGTTTTAAAGCTTTTGCATGTTAAAAACTTAAAGTTTTGACTGTACAGAAAATACATTTTTCTTTGGGTATGGTGGATTCCAGATAGATTTACAGGTGTGAATTGGCAAAGCTGTCAGAGAAGTCCACTTTCTCTATTTCTGGTAGTACATCTCAGCTAACTTACAACTAAGTTAATGATGAGGCTCATGAAATTAATGTGTTTTGATCTATATTACTTTAAAACATTGTAAAACTGACATAAAATAATATGAGCAGTCTAATTTAAAAGACTTCCATTTTTGTGTTAAAATTTCTTGTGAATTTCCACCAGAGCAGAATATTTTTATTCAGAGAAATACTTACTGAACCCTGTTGAAAATTACAGAGAACAGAATTCTTTTTATATCACTATATCAGAAATGACAATGATGAACAAATCTTCCCCTTTCTCTTTTTGGGCTCTCACAAAAAAGTGATGGTTTGAATGGGTGGAATTCTTTTAATTAGGAGTTGTCTAAGCTTCATCTGGTAGAGTTTTATTTTAGTAGCATTCAAATTTGAAAAGGAAAAATGGCACATGGAATCATACAACAATTTTAACTAACAACCCATAAATAGCTTTTAAGAACCCACAAACAAAAACCCACAAATACTATCAATCATCTCTGAAAACATGGTTGTAGGCTCCATTCATACAGTGAGCTGCTTCTACAGTTTATTCCAGTCTGTTGGGGAGAGAAGAGTTTAGAATAAAATTAAGAGTTACAAAGTGACTCTCTAAATTGGTCTGAAGAGAACTGAGATTTTAAGGTTAAAAAAACCAGAGCTAATTAAGAGCTTCTACTAGGAAAGCCAGTTTTTCACTATATCACTTCTTTTTAAGCCTTTTTTTGTGTAAAGAGGTAATTTAGTTCCCATGTAATGAAAATTGGAGCATGGATGAAAGCTAGCTGGATGAAACTCATCCAGATAAGACTAAAATGAAATTCAGTGATGACTTTGGGTTAGGTTTTTTAGGTTTTTTTTCTTTATGCCTTTGAGTATCAAATTAGAGTGCTAGGACTGTTAGTTACTTTTAAGATTTTTCAAGCAAGGTCACTGACTACAGTTGCCTGTTCATGTCTGAATTAGATTTTGTTATCCCTGTCGCCATTTTCTAATGGAGCTAAGCTAGGCAGTGGTAATGCATTTAATCAGGGTTCCATTTAGAGCACACATTGATCCTCTGCTTTATGATTATTCACAAGCGGCTGAAATTTAAATTGATGGGCTTTGGCATATTAAATTAGCCACAGTGTGTCCTCAGGAGACTCTGTGTGTGTGCAGAGTTGCTTAGTATGCCTGAATTGGCCCCTCCCTTCTGGGAAAAAAGGAATATAGTGGGAGCAGAAATTTACTGGTATAGGAATATTAGTCTTCCATGGTTTATTGTACCCCATATTTGGTAAGTCTTCCAATGTATTTTAAGAGCAGTATTTTTCTTAAAATGTTCCTAGAATTCACATGAACTGACAGGCAGATGAAAGGTGCAGGTTGCCTTGAATAGGAGGTGAAAGCACCTTTTAAAGTAAACATGTCTAACTGCTGAGCCTCCCAAAATACATCCCAAAAGTTATAACTGTGGTTTGTGGTGAATACGTCAGCATAGCTTCCTTTTAAAGCTGAAAGGTTTGTTGATTTGAAATATTTGATGAGCATTAATTAGATGTTCATTTATCAAATAATCTCAGAGCTGAAAGAATGCACCTGCTAAGTAAAAAGTGGTAATACAAATATCCTGCACCTTTTGCTGGTTTTCTGTATTCTTTTCCACTGAAGACTAAATGTTCTTTGGTACTGGTTGTGCCTCCAGTGTCAGGATGCTGGTGGTGGCACTGATAGAGCAAAGATAAGCTTGATCTCTGGGCCTTCTGTCTTAGCCCTCTCCCTTGTAAATACTGCATTTGTGCCTCCTGGGGAAAACTAGGGAAAGGCATGAAGCTACTTACTCCCATTCACAGTTTCACATTGGTACTTCAAATCTAGGTTTATATTGTGCAGTTGCTACAACTTCTAATAGTATTTTCCACTTTCATTCACTCTCTAGACTTGTCTCACTCCCTCTTTTGGGTGGGGAAAGTCCATTTTAAGGCGTAGATTCAATAGTCCTACATCTCTAAAGAGATGGCATTCTACTTATGTGTTTTTGGATGTTTTGAGGTGTTATTTTTCTTTACTGTAGTAAAGTGTGAAATAATTTTTGCGTATGCGAAAGTTATTTTTTTCCTACAACAGAGGAAGAAAATTCATGATGAAACTAGATCTGTGTCATGCTAACATTTACTGAGACATTATTTACAAATTGATGCCTTTTTCTTCAACAAAATTGGAACTTGCTAAATTGTTAATTATTCTGTTCTTGAATATGAAAAAGATAGAAATTTAGAAACAAGTATAATAACCTGGTGTTCCTTTCCTTTCCTTTCCTTTCCTTTCCTTTTATGTGCAGGTTGATGACCCTGGGTTTTCTTTGAATCATCCTAATCAGTACTTTACAGAGAGTCAGAAGCTATTAAGTGGTGACAGAGAACTGAAGAAGGAATTAAATAACTCAGGAAACTTTCAACAAAAGAATAATGGTCAGGAAAGCATAAATTCAGGTTCTATTCCCACCTCTTCAAATGCAACAGCTGATACAGAACTGGAAGGACTGGAAGCATACTTCACTGAAGACTAAGCAGCTGTGTTACTTGGGTGTTATTTGTGTTATTTTCTCTTTCTTTCATTCTTTTCTTTCTCTAGCTGGATTTGTCCCTATACTGAGGAATATGCACTTCACCACCTGGAAGACAGAAGCATTTAGTGCTTTGAGTAGGCTGAAAAAAAGCAAGATAAATATGGAAGCTGTAATTGTATCCAGTATTTATTCTTACTGCTTTAGGAAGCTGTTTTATATGGTGTGTTTAAGGATGGGAAGTGAAACTTTCTTCACAATTACTGGGTAATTTTTGTCTGACTTACCTTTTCTGATTTTCTTCAAAATGTTAAAATATTTTTATCCCCTTTTGTTGTCACTTTTCTATGTATCGTCTTAATAAAAAAATTGCAAAGCAGAAGTTTTTTGTATTTTCTTTTTAGCTATATTGGGATCGTAATTAAGTAGAAGTTCTTAGGATCAAAATTACCCTCTGAAGGAGTCTGTCTGTCTCTTCTATATGAGGAGCTGAGGGAAATCAGCTTCCCAATTTGTACCTTGACACTAAATTTAGAGAGCTGGTTTTGATGCATGGAAGAGAACACAATCAGAGTTTAGACACCTGTGTGTAAGAAAGGAATAAAAAAAGATATTATACCAATCATGACTCATCATGAAGGAGCTAAAAGCTTGTTAGCATATATTCCTTTTAAAGTTTCCTCAGTGTCTGAATGTGGCAGAAGCCTCCTAAGAGAAGCTAATCAGCCATCTGAATGAAGCTTTGGGTCACTGAAATTCCACCCATTCCCCCAAAGCCCAGATCACCCGACATACAAACTGCTTTCAGTCCAGTGGCAACTGTTGTGCGGTGGATGGGAACTCCAAGTTTTTAGGTATAAGGGAAGAAAGAACAAATGTACAAGACTGCATATAAATAATTATTTGGCTGTAATGTGGAATTGCTGGACAATGAAGAAAGACCAGCAAGCAGAATGTTTCTAGAAAAGTGTTATATTACACCAGGTGGGCTCTAGAGAGAAGAAGGAAAGTCCCCACCATCAGCATCCTGCAACTCCTGATGGGCCGTGTGGGACCCTGACCTTCTGGTGTTGGTCTCAGGACCCCAGGGGCCATGGAAAGTTGCATGCAGCACTAGAGAAAGGGATAGACACCAGAGAGAGTATGTGAGTATCTAGTGTGTGACTAACTAATCATATTATGTTAGAGGTTTAGTTTATATTGTGTTAGAGATTTTATTTTCTCTACAGTAAGTGGATGATTTAGACTATTAAGGCTGTGACTAGACTAAAGACTCTTTGATTACTGTTAAAGAGTCTGGACTAACTGTAAATCTTCGGTTTCTCGTATGTAGAGTGGATTTTTAAGGGACTTAACTTGCTCAGTGGTAGTGCAACAGCAGGCTTTAAAAATAACAGGTCATTTGTCTTTAGAAGAGGATTCACCAGGTTCTCTTGTCCTTTCATCTTCCTTGAAGTATTCCATAGTTTATTTAGGGACTGCTGGCGTATCCTGTGTCCAAGGAGTTGTGGAGATCCACCCTGGGCAAAGACTCTGTGCCTGGGACCTGCAGGGCAGTAATTGTCCTGGGCCCAAGGAGCAAGGAGTAGCAAACAGCCATGGGCTTGCTTTCTGCTGCTGGTTAAGCTTCTGGCGTCACCCCGCCTGATTGTGGGAGTCCATGGGTTGTAGGTGATGGTTAAGAAAGGTCAGGGTTCTGAAGTGTCTTTGGAAGTGGTAACTGTCCTCTGATTTTGCATTACTGAATACTTGAGTTGGAGGTGCCTCAGTGGGCGTCATGGATTCTTTCAATAGAAGTGAGACTCTTTTAGACCTGCAATGAGATTTATGTTCCTAAGTGAAGTAGCTGGGAGAAGAACAAGGTTGTCAAGGCAGTGGATGCAAGTGGTATTTCCTATCCAAAGGAAAATGTAATTTCTGGTTCAGCCCTAACCCTGCTCATGTAGGCATTAAACTTCCAGCTCTTCCTTTCTGAGCTTTGCTTCGGCTTTGAAATCTGTTGGGAATGGGCTGTTTGTACACATATTCTGTAATGGATTACTACATTAGACTAAACTTATTTTTAGAAATTCAAGCAGAACATTTAAAAAAAAATAAGTCTGTTACAAGGAAGAGAATATAACCACACAAATCCTCTGAATGAAAAATCTTAAACGGAAGTGCAAGAAACAAGGGTATGGGGCCAAGCCTTTGTGCTTTATTGGCTTACTTCATTATTGTGAGTTTACATCACTTGATTAATAGTACTGCAAATTGCTTTAAATTTTATTTTCTTTTATTAGTCAGGAGGCCTATAATTAAGTAGCGGAAAAATGTACAGATTATGGCATACAGTTGCAAGTAACTAACAAAGGATTGAAATTAATGCCTTTGTTGCAATTTGAAGAAAGTGGCAATTTATTTTCATATTTCACATATTTTGACCATTTTGTTTTTCCTTTGAAAGCTGAATATTTTGGAAATGATAATATGGAAAAATCCAAAAGAGAACCTTCCTTGTGAGCTGTTGGACAGCGAGGAGCGTTAAACTCTCACTTGCTTTGTAAATTCAGTAAGAAACACTTGTTCCGTGATTATGGAGCTGTTGAAGATTAGAAAGGCAGAATCACTAAGAATATGTAAATCATTCATTTGAAAACATTTCCTGCATTGTAGTAGTGCTATTAAAGTTGTACTTAGTCAGAAGATAAGGATTCTGAAAACAAAAGAGACCCTGATAGAATTATGCAGTAGTCAAAAATTGCGAAAAACCCAATTACCAAATAAACCAATAACCAAAGCCCCACAAAATTCCAATCCTTTTTACAAGTTGAAAAGAAAATGTGTTCCTGCAGTAAAGCATTGCAGATGGATCTCTTTGTAAGTATCAACCCTTCTAAGTGGATCTTTAAAGTAAATTATTATATTTTGCTACTTGAGTAAAAACAGACAACACACATCTAAAACTTGAAATTGTGCTGGAGAAGACACTTCAGTATTCCGCATCAGTAAAGGAGATGCTAAGATAATATTTGATTGCAATTGAGGGGTTACACTGTGCCAGAACGTAGCGCTTTGCAGCAATCATGCTGATGTAGGAAGTAGTTTTCTTTCCATCCAACATCAGATCTCAAATGTGCCACAGTTCTGTTTGGAGTTGGATGTTTCAAAAGCAATGCTGGATCAAAGCTTGTGAAGTGCTAGCACCAGACAGTATGACAGTCTCTGACTTCAAAGCCTTTCAAGATGTGATGAAGAGAGCATCACTGCTGGGTGTTCTGCAGAAGGAAGTGTGAGGAGCTCCCAAGCTGAGTGTGCCTTGGAGTGCTCTGCTGGGGTGAGGAGTGCTGCCCTGGCAGGGGGAATGGTGGGAGCTGCTCCCACCCTCGTGGTGTGACAGGCGCTGATCCCTGCTGCCACACACTTGGTGCTGAGCCGGGTGCCTCTCTGCATGCTTTGGGAGGTTTACTTTGGAATAGTTTTTGTCTTACACTGTGGCTGGAGTGGTCATTGGCAGACAGAGGAATGTGCAGAGTGTGTCTTTTGTGTGAATTTCTTCCAGAAGGGACCCAGTTTGCATGCACACAGACTGGTTGGCAGCGTGAGCCACAGCAGAGCAAATGGAGGTAACTGAGAGATTCCCTGGAAAATGGTGAACATTTCAGAAAGTCTTAAGCCCATGTAATTTATCCTGATTTTGGCTGGAATAGAGTCAGTTTTCTTTCAATAGCTGTTACAGTGCTGTGTTTTGGACTCAGTATGAGAATAATGTTGATGACACTGATGTTGTAGATGTTGCTGAGCAGGGCTTACTTTAAGCCAAGGAATTTTCAGTGTTCCATGCTCTGCCAGTGAGCAGGTGCATAAGAAGCTGGGAGGAAGCACAATTAGGACAGCTGACCCACACTGGCCAAAGGGGTATTCTGTACTGCAGAGTGCCATGGTCAGTGTATAGACTGAGGGGAGTTGGTTGAGAGCCACCACTTGCTGTTCAGGGACAGGCTGAGCACCAGTCAGTGTGTGGTGGGTAGTTGTATTGTGCATTACTTCTTTATCTTGGGTTTTATTCCCCTCACTTCTTTTCATTACTACTATTATAATAATAATTATTTAAAAATTTTGTTTCAGTTGTTAAACAGTTCTTATCTCAACCCATGAGGGTTTTGGGTTTTTTTTGCTTTGATTCTTGCCCCTTCTCCCAGGAGTTTCTGGTGTGTGTGAGCTTTTGGGTAAGCTTATTGATTGCAAGCAATTACAGATGCTTTCCTTGTTTCCCCAAGTACATACCAGGAAAATGTACAGCTGGAAAGATGTATTCAAGGTCTCAATATTTGAGTGGTTCTTTTGGGTGTATTTCACATGATGATACTTCGGTTGTTACTTATTTTTTTTAAAGCATATATAGCATATTCTAAAATCCATACCCATTTGAAGTCCTTTAAAAACCCACAGAAGAGTCACTTTTTTTCTGCTTGTACTCATGAAGTACTCTTGGTAATGGTATTACCTCAGCATCAAAACTTCTACCTGTGTCATCTAGTTGACAGAAAAAAAAAAAATAAAGACTTTCACCCCTTAACACACTTATTTGCTGAGGTTTGTTTAAATCATTCAAATGCTGAAGGATTTGTGATGTTTGAATTGGACAAAGGTTATGATCAATGGGTGTAATTCAATCCCATGAGGAACCTGAAGTGTTTCTATAGGTAAATTGATTGAAAAAGAGGTATAAAAATGGTTGGAATAATGTCATGAGTGAATTATAGCTGTGCAGTATGTAGGAAGAAATACCTAAATACTAACTTAGTAACAGAGGAAGCACTGGAAGACTTTAGAAGTGGGTTACTGTGGATGAAAAGTAGATCAGTAGCTGGAGACTTGAAGGTGATACCAGCATGTATCAGTTGAGAGAGAGCAAGATTAGGATATCAAAAAAGGAAAATGTATGAACTCTCAATTTCTCTTAGAATAAAAATTACAACCACAATGAAACTATCCTGAGAAGCTGTGTTTCTAGCTGAAATTAAAGTTTTCAGCCAAATCAAATAGGTTTTGTCATATAAACTTTAATTAAGATGGTTCATGAACATGGGATAATGAAAAAGACATCAGTATAGTAGAAGAAGATACGGCACAGTGTTTATTTTTTTAGAAGAATATTGCATTCCACTCAGGATCAGAGTTTATCATGGGAGGTGCTAATGCAAACATAAACTCTGCCGTGGTCAATGGTCAGACTCATAAAGTGAACTTCAGTAAAAATCAGTTTAGACCAGAAGTGTCGTTGCTTAAACTGAGCCAGTCACACGGATGCACACAGTACTGGATGAAACATAACTGTCTCTGTTGCGCTGCTTGGAGTAGATGGCTGGGCTGGCCCTTTGGCCACTAAATTCTATGACACGTGGATTTATTTTTATGCTTAATAAGAATTTAATCTTCTAAGCTGAAAGTGTCCCTGGTTCAGGCAGATACTGTAGTGCTTTTGGGTGGAACAGAGAGGCAATCTAAGAGAGATGGAAGAGTCACGAATGTGTGATTCAGCCACTCGGTGTTCAGGTCTTTGAAGTGTCACTGGTTTGGCCAGCTACGGTTTTCAGAGAAATGGTTGGCTGTAGAAAAATATCAGGAAACCTGCGGAATGACTGATCTTTAGTATTGGAGCATAATTAAAAGTGTGTAAAGTTCTTAACATGCTGTAGGTAAAAACCAGTAATAATTGCAGTTACTATATGACTTTGGAAGAAAAGGAGAATCTGTGTCAACTGTGGCTGGGGGTTTACTTACATTGTCTCTCTGTTAAATCAGGAGGAACCGTTGAAGAGTGCTTTTGTCTACAGTGATCAAATTTTTCTCTCTATTATGATATCCTAAGGAGTGGTTGTAAAACTTCCTTTTCCTACCATTAATAGAAATATAATTTTTTACAGTTGGGGAAAATTTTCACTTGGGTTTAGGTATTCACCTATAGTCTTCTCAGTTTCATCACTGCTTTAGTATATCAAGAACAACAGGTACAAATATCTGAATCAACATACAAATAAGAAAAATAAAAATAATTATTTAAATGGACATTTTAAATCAGTTGTAGGGTGTGTAATCAGAGTTTCAATAGTCAAGTATGTCTGTAGTGCAGCCACAGTAATCTGAAGAGTGCAAGCATCTGTGAAAGAAGGGCAGTACTCCTTTCCCAGTCTATTTCCATTTGGTGTGTTTAGAAATGAGCCTTTAAAAGTATATTTCTCCCTTTTTTACTATTCATTTAAAGACTGTTATAATTTTGTTTTGTAGAGATTTCAAATTTATTATGCAGTGGAAAAATACATTGGAATGTCCTTTTTAAATTCATCACTGATATTCATAGACTTTCTGTCTCTTGCCTCTGTGTTTTGGTTTAAGCACTCCTTTATGAGCTACGTAAGGCCTTACCTTGAAACCTCAGGATTCCACAGTTTTGGAGTAAAGAATCCCACTTAATTGAATTTCTTTTTCATGCATCACCTAGGAAAAAAGTCCCTACACAATGAAAATTTTGAAGACCTTCATAGATCATATGAAATAACTCCTCCCTTTGCCCTTCTAAAGTTCCCATCAAATGATATGATAAGTAAAGAAATTAAGTAAATTTTCTTCTGAACATACCCAGGGTGGGGGGTCATGCAATCACACTGAGGAGGCCTCATGACTCTATTTTATGCCAGTTCTAGAGGCAAAGCTTTACTTTCGATTTCTGAATTGTTTTGGAACATATGTAAATGAGACCTCACTTCTGAGGGACAGCCAAACCAACCTCACCATCCTTATCAGAAATGAAAATAGTAGAGTATTCAGCCTGCTGAACTGGTTCCAGCCTGAAGGCCAAAGTGATCTGAAGCACAACCATCAAGCTGGAATATCTAAATTGGCTGCCAGGCAAGTTTGATGGGATGTTCACTCTTTTTAACTGCAATGTGTGCTCCCAGCATGTATCAAATTAGATGGCAGAGGAGAGCCACCTGATTCCTGTAGGTAGCTGAAAACTATTTAAGCCAGTTTGACGGTGTGACGCTTACTTAAGGTGTTTAAATACTTACCTGGGAGGGAAAAATCATATCTCTGTGTATGCCATCCAGCTGTATAACTGGTTCTGCTGAAGTGCTTTCTGTAAATGGGTTTTATGTCTGAATAACAACAGCTGTACTGTAACAGACTTGGCATATTTTTGCAAGTAGTGTTCTTAGCACATGATTATTTCATAACATGATAAGTTCAATATTTATTAAATTGTCTGTTGTGCAGATTTAGAGCGCTAAACTCAGTTCTCTGCAGTAATGCCAGTCACCAGCACTCAGTTCTCAGTTTAGATTCAGTTTCTCTAAGGTAGTTGGTAGTTGATCTTTTTAATCAAATAGCAAAATCTAGAAATGCTTTTTTCCTAAATAGAATTTAATGCTGTTTCCAAAATTTCTCTTGCACGCTTCAGCTGTAGTGATTCAGTATTTTGTGGTAATGTTAATAAGAAAGAATTATTATTTTGCTTGTGTGGATAATTTGTGGTGCTTCACTGAGCAGAATCTACAGCATGAATTAGCTGTATGGCCAAATTGTGGCTGCAGAGGGTAAATTATTAAAGCCATAGGTTACTTTGCATGCTTGTTCTGCCAGGCGGAAGACTCAACTCTAATAATTAAAGATATACTTCTGAACTGATCTCAGTGGGATGTTTGTAAGTGACTGGTAAAATCTTCCCAGATTCTGTTGGCCATCAGTCCTGCTTTGCTCATGACTCAGAACAGTTGTTAGCACTGAAAGTAGTCCAGCATGGTACTTGGGGTCATAGGGTGGCTTTGGAATAGAAAAGGGAGGGATAAAAGCATAAATATCTTTGTTGTCTGTGTGGATGAACTGGTTGCACAGTAAACAGGCCATGGGCTGTGGGCTCTGCATGTCAAATGCAGCCATCAGGTACCTAGAAAAACTGGAGCTCTTGTGGGTGATAGCTGAGGGACTCTGTTTAATACTCATGGTTGCTAGAATACAAATACCTCAAAAAACTCCCCCAAACTGTATAGATTTTCACTTCTATGAACGCACAGAATCACACCATCAAAAGAATTGTGAGGTTAAACCTGTCCATAAACCAAACAGTACAAAGTGATCATTCCAGGGCATAGTGTTCCATTATTACAGGAAAATGCTGCTGTTCCTATTCATTGTCACTGACAAGTGGGTGATTCAATCCCACAAGCATTTCCCTATGCTAGGCAGGAGACTTTTTTTGGGCGTACCCATTCTGAGCAGGTTTTCAGTTGAAAACTCTCCCTACATGGGGTTTTAATGTCAGGTTTGCTCTTAGAAACAGGTTTGGCTTAATGGAAATATTCAGGCAAACTTCATTTTGCAATTGTCTCTTTTTGTGTTCTGTGTTCAATGAATTGGAAAGAGGGAAAATATGTACCAGGAATGTCTGAAGATCTGTCTGCTTCCTTCATCATGCTGTAGGAACCTGGAAGTTTCTAAGATGATAGTGAGCCACCTGAGCTGCAGTGCTTTGGTCAATAGGTGTAGTATGAAAGATTGCTTTTTCTGAAAGATTGCTTTTTCCAAAAGAACACAATTCCCATCCTGATCTCCACTGCAATGCTGAATGCTGTGCACTGTGGATTGCTGTCCTGTGGCTTTAGAGTACCACAAAAACACGGAGCATGACAAAACCATGGCATCTTCCCCTGAAGGACAAACCCTGTCTGAATTAATTTACTCTGCTGCTGCTACAACATATTTTCCTGTGGAAGATGATGCTGTAAGGGGCACATCATGCAAAATACAAAGAGTTGCAAATCAGATAGCAGCTTCCATTGCTAGCCCTAAAAAAATGCAGCAAAAAACCATACTTCAAAATGATAAATAAATGCTTGGAAGGATATAGTAATATTATTACATGTATTAATTTGAAAGGAGCTATTGTGGCAGGGTCTCATTGTTTATGGTCTCATTGCACAAGAATATGAAGACAGAATATTTTTTGTCCCCAACTGTGGCAGTGACCCAGCCTGACATCTCTATGAAAACTAACGAAATAACTTGGATAGATTTTTCCATGCAGGATAGTGAATCTGAGGGAGATGAAGAAAGCATGGCTTTCCAACGTTTTAGCTTGTCAGTTAAAGGCTCTGTTCCACCCCTTTCCCCTCAGAGTTATTTTAATATACATAAGGTTGTTTTAATATTCAGAAAGTGCTGGAAAGCTCTGTTGTTCTGTTATGTTGATTGGTTAATTCAAATAAGTTCCTCCCCTGTTCAGAACTTATTGGATACCTGTCACTCCTCATCATCCTGTGATTTGTAGAACCCCAGACCCTCCCCTCTGTAATGTCCCCTTTCTGTTACCCTTAAAATCTCAGTGTAACCGCCCCACAACGTCCTTTCTCGTAGCCCGCATCTCCCCACAATAAACCCTTGGGTGCTGCTGCAGAAAGGTCCGTTCCCGCTTCTTTGTTCCTGCCTTCACTCCTTTAGTACCGACCGGTTCTGCCTCATCTGCTGCGGAGCTGGCAGCTAGGCAAAAAGGATAGACAAAAACTGCGTCTCTGCAGCAAGTTTACCCGGCCAAGCGCAGTCCGTTGCCCCGCAAGGCTCTCTGGGCAGCCTCTGCAGTCAGCGTTACCCAACAATTTACATTTTAAATTATGAGATGATGCAATGAGTGAAAGTAACAAATATGAGGAGCAGATGATAAAAATATAAAATGGAAAGGACTGTGACCAGAGATATTTTTACATTTATGTGTTGTATAAATTGAAGGTTTGAGGTTGGTTGTTAAAATAGATGTTAATCATGTCCATAGTCTCAGCTGGCCACTTGCCTATCCAATATGAGCTGGCAGTTGGGTACTGAGGAAGGATTTGAAATCAATGAATACAAAGTAAGAAAATACATTAAATAAAATTATGTGCAAAATAATTCTGAGATGAAGTGAGTGCCTTCCTCAGTCTGTCTGTTCTCTTGCTGTCCTCAGACTTTTTCAGGATCTTTGGCAATGCAGCAGTTCTTGTATGAGCAGGGGCTTTCACTTTCTGACTCTTAATTCTGGATTATTGATGTGGCATTGCCACAATAACAAAAGACACAGGAATGTCTACAAGAAGGATGCTTTTGTGTCTGACAAGGCCTTTAGTCAAGCTGTTGCTCTTCTCATTGTTCAGAAAGCTTTACCTGTTCCTTTGCCTGGGACTTTTGGAGAAAGAACAGTCCAGGTCTTGTTTCTGATGTTGTCCAAGTCTCTTTTATTCAGCTTTGTAATATTTTTGTCAGCTTAGAAAAGACATTTTTATTAGGCTGGTTTGTTTTCCAAAGCAACACTACCACCGTGGAATCATTTTGACATGCAGCAGCCCTGCTCTCGTGTCCTACATTAATGGCACATGCAGAAGGTTTATAGATTGCTCCAAAAGAAATGCTTTAGAAGCGGGTTTCTCTTGCCAGGCCTTTCAGCTGTACCTTGTTCAAGGAAAGAAAAGTCCGCAGTAGCTGGCAATTCTTATTTGATATGAGTGAAAATGCATTGGCTTTGAGTGACACTGGGCTAAAGCACATCATGAGATGCCACTTCCAATTTGTCATTTCAGCCATGCTAGCTCTTAAGTGTCAGCTCATAATTATTTATAAAGATTATTTTAATGTGTCGGGGTTTGGTGCACTGAATTGCATTTATGAGTGATCAAAATGGCATCTAAACCCTGGATTTCTTTGCTCATTTCAGTCCAAATAAAAATAAATAAGTCTTATGCACACAAACCAGTCATGATGCCTTCTGCTTTTAAAGACCTTTGTTAGAAAGTGTGGGAGTCAGTGCACCCCCACTGCCAGAGCAGTGGAGAGGGCACTGAAAAGATTAGCCTTATTACAACCAAAGCTCCTCTGTTAGGGGAAAACAGAGACCTCTTCCCGAGATTCCCTGCATTTCTCTGTATCCTGGTTACCTGTTAGACTCAATTTCCCAGATGCCTGTTCACCTGTCAGTCTTTCCCTGTGAGACATCCCACTTCCTGAAAGTTCCATTCTACTCACTATCCCATTTGTCCTCCCCTCACAGTCATTCCCTCAGTTCCTTCCCGTTGGTCCCTTCACCTTTATCCCTCCCTTGTCCAGACTCCAAGCCCTCACACGATTGGCTCTGAGTGCCCTCTCCGCCCCTGTTCAAGTCGAGGATAAAAAAGCCATGCTTCCTTTGTTCCCCCATTCTTCGGCTCTAGTACCCTCCAAGAAACATTAAACTATCTTTGAACACTATTCTGAAGAAACTTCCTTGTAACTTGTCAGTTTAAAGGCTGCACTGCAAAGACTGCAGGAATAGCCGCTGTGGGCAGAGACCCAAGTGGGACCTGCTCCGAGCACAGGCTGCCGCCGCAGCCAGCCTGAGAAGCACCGTAGCTACCATGCCTGCCCAAAAAGCGGAGCCGGCTGGCCCAGCCTCGCAACTGCGAAGCGAGCGGTTGGGGCAATGCCGGAGGCGCGGCAAGTGCGGCGCAGGCGGGCGCAGCAGTTGCGGCGGCACAGGCGGCGAGCGGCTGCGAGGAGCGGCAGGTTCCGGCAGTGTGGTGCCACGTGGCAAGAAGCAGCTGCGAGTGCGGGGTGAGCAGTGCCAGAGTCGCGGGGCCTCTAGTGAGCCTACCGAGGCTGCTTTCAGCACCTCCGAGCCCTGAAAATATGCTTTCAGATACAGGCGGTAGCAGAACCACTGTTTTCCCCATGGAACCATCTCTATAAGAAAGTGGCTCTGCAATTCAGGTGAGAAGTACTGGAGCTACTCGCAATCTCTCAATCCCAGCTCTAATTCTTGTAGCATAGAATGGCAAAAACAAGCTTGATCTATGCTTATTGCCTATTCTGTATATTGTTTATTCTGATGGGCAAAGCTTAAATTTTCATTGCTATTGCTGCTGCTTTGTACTCCCTGAGCATTTTGAATTGAAATGAATTTTTGCTACCTGGTGAAGCTGAGTGGGTCCTATAGCTTTCTAGTTCATACCTCATCCCTGACAGCTGCAACTGATCAGATGCTTAGGAAAGGAAGGAAACAAGTGGGCAGTGATCCTTCTCTGGGTAGTCCATGAATTTTAAAGCAGTTTTTTGAAGTAACTTATATTTTTTATCTTGGCATTCTCGTGTTTCCATGATATAATGGATTTCATATGATGATATGAAAAAATATTTCTTTTTTTTTTTAAATTGGGTGCCTGATCATATCATTGTTGTATGATGAGAAACAACAACAAATTTGTTTTCACCTTCTCAAAATAGCAGATCCTAGCTGTCCTTCCTTTTCAAAATAGAAGAGTCTTACTGTGTTTGATATTTCTGCACATGGATGTTCTTCTGTGCCTCTCTTATTTCTTTTTCTTGTGTCCTTTTTGTATGTGGTTTATTTCTACCCTGGACTTCAGGTTGTGTTTTCAGTCCCAGTACTCCAGAGACTTGTTTGGTCACTGTTGCAGTGCAAAAAAATGAGTCTCACTGCACACCCAGAGGCACACGTTCACTTCTCATGTTGAGCCTGCAGGAACACTTCTGTGTGCCTGATAATTTCAGCTGGGGGTAACCAAAGCTGGCTGGACACGATGCAGAGAAAATTACTCTCTTGTGTTTTTTTGGCTCCAGAAACATCATCTGCCTGGTAAACATCTGTTTTTGAGACTGACCTGCTTGAATATTTATTAGGATTATATAGATCAGTGATGTATCTAGGAGATCTGGTGGAAACAAGTAATTGTAACTAAGAGCTCACAACAGCACACATTTTTTCTAATTTAAAATCTCATATTGTCCTAATATTTACCATTTGTCCTGGTTTCAAAGACAGGTATCTGATAAAGAAGGCAGAAGCCTCCCTTAGAAAAGGAAATGTAACCCCCTTCCCTCTGAATTAGTATAATTTTGAAATTAAGGGACTTTCAGGCAATGATATAAGAAAAGGAATAACAGTTCTTTACTAAACAAACAACAGTGGTAACCACAACCAAATAAGAAAAGAAGAAAAACAAACCAATGAACAATTTAGCAGTTGGCCAGGGAGCAAGTTGGGAAGGCAGGGATGAGCAGAGTCCCAGAGTGTCAGAAGCTCAGCAGCTGAATTGGGAACTACAGGATGTCCGGGCAGGCAGGGGGTGAGACAGCTAGGTGCAGCAGGGCTGGCTCCTGGACCACCGCTGGGAGAGGCTGGCTCCCTGGGAGGGGGAAGGGGCTGGGGGATCCCGAGATTCCTTCCCTTGAGACACTGGAGCGGATGGTGGAGAGTTGATAGAAGCACACAGCTGAAGACAGAAGCCTACAGTGGTGGAAGAGTCTTCCTGGAGCTCCAGCAGCATCTCTCTCTCTCTCTGGATGTCCAGAAGCGAAGTCCTCTCCAGCTGTGCTTAGGCTCCTTTTAAACTAGTCCCATTCCCCCAGTATCTCCACC
The DNA here is from genome assembly GCA_013400735.1 of Pomatostomus ruficeps. NCBI lineage: Eukaryota > Metazoa > Chordata > Aves > Passeriformes > Timaliidae > Pomatostomus > Pomatostomus ruficeps. Next base: position 89,172 of record VYZT01006664.1, on the reverse strand, counting down.
CTCCTCTGAGGGGGATTCTCAGATATCAGGGAATCTCAGATAATAGACTAGCTAGCCGCACCCATCTCAGAGCCAACTCTGTCTTTCTTAATCACCCACCCATTATCGCCCCCCAGCAACAAGAATGGGGAAAAATTCGTAAGACAGAGAGACAAACAAAACAAAACAAAAAAGTATCCCAAACCCCAACACCATTAAAGAAAACAAACATGTCTTGTAACTAGAATATATATGTAGAAGGAGGTAGTAAATGAAACAGATACAATAGGAAGGATTTTTCATGATATTGTTTTTCATAAAAGATCTGAGGCATTTTAACCTTTTTCATGCTTCCTGATGAATGTTGAGATTAATATGATTTCATTTTCTGAAGCATAGTCCAGGCCACTACATGGAGCCCACAGTGCTGTTTCAAACCTTTCAAAGAGCTTCTGCCTCAAGCAGAGTAAGAAATCTAGCTCTAAAAAGAAAGTCTATATTAAAAAAGATGCTTATTAAAAAAAAAAAAAAAGATAAAGGAGAGATGTATTCTGTCTTCACTTCTAGCTTTCAAGGGAAGGATAAATATAGGGCATCTAGGCTCCTCTAAATTGTTAGAATTTTTTTTTCCCCTGAAAATTGGTTGTAGGTGTGACAAACATGATTTATCATCCCTCTGGACTGCATACAGGTACTTGATTGATTTCAGTGTTGTGAAAGCCAAAGCCAGCCCCATGTTTTATCATCGTACTCCTCTATGAGAGATCTTGAAGATTGTATGAAATACCCCAAATATAAACTGTTTTTGTTATTAGAGATTGACAAAAGAATAGGATTGTGTATACTTTGTAAACACTTCCTCTTGTTCTGAGCATCACTGATCTCGCAGTCTCTAAACACAGGTAGTTAAGGTTCATAAATGTCTCTGTTTTTGAATGGTCTGTTTTGTATTCTAGTCTTGTGATTTTATAGCTGAGTGAAACCCTGGCTTCAGCAAATTTCATATACTAGCTTATATGCTGCAGCAAATGATTTTGGATTGATGCCATGAAACAGATCTATTTCATATTTTAATAATTATTTTATGATCATAACTAACTGTTCGTGATTTGTAATACACAAAAATACTACACAGCCAAAAAAAAAAAAAAAAAAACCAACCAAAATAACTTTTTCTTGACAGATTTGGTTGACTAGGGAATAAGAGAACTCCTTCTTCTGTTAATTTAACTTTTTACATGCAGCCGTATAATTAATGACAAACAGTTTTTTGATACTTGAATATCCAAAATGTATACCTGGATATTTTATTCATCTTCGACATGATGACAGAGCTGTCTTCCCCACTCTAGATATGTTCCCCTAATGTGTTAGGCTTAAGAGATGTGTCTGGAGTGAAACAATCAGCATGTTTTGTGTCCTGCTCTGCTCTTTCTAGCCTTAGTTTTTATTTACAGAGCTACCAGTTGAATACATTCAAGAAACTTCATGATGAGCATTTGAAACATGTTCAAAGCAGTATCCTGATCACTTAATTAATTTCTGCCGTTCCAGAATTGCTTTAAAGTAGAGAATTTTTTTTCCAGGTTTAAATAGTACTTTCAGGAAAAGAAGCTTGTTAGAGAAATGGAGACACATAAAGAAATTTATGATCCCTTAGCAGGTGCCCAGTTGTTTGGCTTTTACCTTTTGTTTCTGATTTGGAATGGATACTTGAAGTATTGCTTTGTGTTTCTCTACAGGTAGATCAGTAAGCAAATGCTTTTGCTCCTTACAAAAGGCTGAAGAAGAAGAAGAAGAAATTCTGTTTCTACAGTCACATTTGAGCTTTTAGTTCCAAGAACACAGCATCCAAGAGCCTAAAAGGTACCAACCAAAAAAGTCAAAAAGACAAAAATTTCCTTTTTTTTTTTACTTTACTCCTTAAAGTAATGCCTACACTAAAGAGATAGAAGATACAGATTTTCCATCATCCAGAAGACTCAGTCTTTGTGGGAAAGGGAGCATTTCCTCTGCCTGCTGAACAGTATCAAGGCTGGGAAGCTACCTTGCCTTTGACTGGGGGTGTTCCTGTATTCAGTCAGTCACTTGCTTTTCCTTCTCAGAGTAGGCATAAGTGCTTATAACCTTTCCTGGTTTGGAGGAAGTAAATTTTCTATTTTCAGAACATAGTTTATTTGCTCTCCACTGCTGATCACCATACAAAATATCCTGTTCTCTGCCAGATGTTCTGTCTCTTGCCTCACCCCTTGAATCTGAGTTGCAGGGAGAGGTGCTCATTTGGGAGCTGTTCCACAGTCATTTTTTTTTGTGAAATGATAGGCTAAGAAACCGTACTAACAAGGACCACTCAGGAGGTCACACCAGTGGCAGCTGTCAGGATGCACTGTGAGCCACTGGTGGTGGCTAAATACAGCCTGAAATAAATGCTCTGTCACAATGCACTGTGGGTGAAGCTTAGTAATTCTTTGTTCTGGCATACATATTTCTTATTAATGCACCACAAAATGGCATATCTTAGGTATAAACAGCAGTAAAAAGAGTCATTTAATATGCTTTTTTATTTGCTTTACTCAAGATTTGAAAAAATACTACAGAGCCTGGAGGGAGAGAACAGTTCTATCTACCTGCATTACAAAAGGATACAGAATGGTTTTCAGAGACAGTAATGAAAAACTAGAGTCACATCCTCAGGCACAGTATCCAGCTTGCATGATGAAGGATGGTAAACAGGGACTAGCTGGGTAATCCTGCCAGAAAGAGAAGGTTCACATGCCTGTCAGAGGTAGGTAGAATAGGGTTTTGCCTTGGTGAACTGGAAGATGATGGCAAGACCAGTAAGCTGTGATAAAGAGAAACATTGTCTTGCCTGCTTACCAGAAACTGCCAGAGTTTCATGCCGGATATGAGCCCAAGGGCAAATATTTCCAGATTTACAAACTGATTGCAAAACCCTCTTTCCATTTACAGTGAAGTTTTGTCTGGAGTTCTCTCGTCGTATTCTTAGTGTGCTCTCCCTGGGAAATTGTGGGGGAGGGTGCAAATACCCAATTTTCTCTTTAACACTCTTGAAGGGGTACAGCTGCAGTAACAGATTTTGCTGGTGGCACCATCTTTTCCTGCTCCATTAATCTCTTAATCTCTCTGCGATATGCCAGCAGTGGGCAGAAACCCTTTTTTATGGGGACATCCTTGTATGTTGGGACAAGAGCGAATTTATTCACTTATTTATTTTCCCTTCCTACTAGATGTATCAGATTCATGTTGGCTTAGCAGGCATAGCCCCACTGTTGCTATTAGGGCTGTCCCACTGAACATCAGCTTTCTTGCCACTCAGAAACCATGCTGCAGAGCCTGGGACAGTTTATGTTCAATTTGAGAGGTGGCCCTGAGTTTCCCTGGTGATTTGTAGCAAATTGTCTACCTGCCCCACCTGCAAGGTGGAGGAACCAGCCCTCCTTACTCCAGTTCTGGCCCATTTGCATCAGTCTATACTACATGTATTGTATCTCCTCCTGTGTAGCCTATGGAGAAGACTGTCTCATCTGGTTTCTCCAAGCTTGCCTGCAATGACAATGAGCAATGATGAAAATTCTCTCTTCAGGCACATGGGAGGTAATGCAAAGGTGCATTTTACCTGAGCAATAACTTTGGATTATAATATGATATTATATATAGGTAGCTGTTGCTGTCTGCTTGACCGCCTGGTGGTCAGCAGGCGATGTGCATGCAAGTGCCCCAGCGGTGGGACTGTCTGTGGCTTCAAAGTCTCTATGTGAGCTCTTACTAGAACTGTCTGCTCGGTTACCCACACTGGGGCTGGCAGCAGACGTTGGAAACTGTAGCGAAGGTGGCAGAGACAAAGGAGGAGAGAGGGGTTGAATGGTAGCAGCAGTCTTGTTCTTTATTCCCTGCCCCGGGAGAGAGGAGAACCAAACAGCGAGGGGAACGGCTACAAGAGAGCAGGGAGCAGCGGTTGCAAGGGGTTTTAAAGGGCCAGCAAAAGGGGAGGAACAAAGGAATAAACCAATAGGGGAATGACATAAGATGACAGGTACTCAATAACTTCAAACAAGAGGAGGGACAAATTCGAACAAACTAATGGGGAACATGGAATAACAGAACTTTCTGGAACATAATGAATATTCATAATGGTAAGGAGGAGACAAACTTATGATTGATAGGCAAGGGGAGTGGCCGGTACCTCAGCTCCACCTTCAGGCTCCGCCTCAGGCTTGCTGTCCTGGGCGGGAAAATCTATCCATTGTATGTCTTCATTGATTCTCACACTGAAGGTGGGCTGGGCCACCGCCACAGGTAGCCTCCTCTAGCATCCTGATATTGAAAGTTCTGGGTGTTTGGGACACTCCTAGTTGCTAATTCTGTCATGTTCTGGATTTCATGTTGATCCAGCGATGCTAGATTTCCATCTGCTATTTAATATTACCTTCAAATCTTTGTGCTTCCAGCAGTGCCCCTGGAACTGTTCCCACTCCTCTATCACAACATAACCCCTTCTTCAGCCATCAGGGCCGGGTATGGTCTGTGTATAAGGGCTGCAGCATGATGTACATGAGGCAGGAAATGAAATCTTCCTTCTGACTGCATGGATAGTGCAGGCTGCTCCTGCTTTGAGTTCACTTTTCTGTTCTGTTGTTTGCTATAATAGTCAGTTCAGATGCAGCCAGGAAAAATCTGCCATGAGCAGCTCAATCCCACTCTTCAGAGTGTGGAAACCCCTATTTAAGTTATTTGCAGTGTTGTGGGTATCTAATTATTTTGAATGTTCTATTTATCCGTGCCTGTGTTCCCTCCCAGTGCAGCTGGCATGGCTGTGTCTGAACTGACAATTGCAGCAAACAGCAGAACAGAAGAGTGAGCTCACATCAGGAGCAGCATCCTCTATGCAGTCAGAAGGAACTGGAACAATGCATCCAGCTCTGGGGTTCCCAGAACAGGGAGGACACTGACCTGTTGGAGTGAGTCCAGAGGAGGGACACCAAGATGATCAGAGGGCTGGAGCACCTCTCCTATGACGAAAGGTTAATTGGGTTTGTTCAGCCTGGAAAAGAGAAGGCTTTGGGGTGACCTAATTGTGGCTTTCTGCATTTGAAGGGAACCTACAGGAAAGATGGAGAGAAACTTTTTAAAGGACGCATAATAAGAGGACAATGGGTAATGGTTTCAAATTCAAAGAGAGTAGGTTTAGATTAGATATTAGGAAGAAATTATTTTCTGTGAGGGTGGTGAGGGGTGCGTGGCTTGTGGCGGGGGAGGCAGTGTAAAGCCGCAGCCATTCCTGGAGTGTCTCTGCCACAGAGAGCTGCTGCCTGAAGCGGTGCCACTGGAGCGGCTTGAAACAGCGCTGCTGCTTCTTGTATCGGGGCAGCCGTGATTGCTTGGAACGGCGCTGCCCGAGCCGCTCTGGCCAGCACCACCAGTCCCGCTCTGATTGGCGCTGCCTGTCCCCTGCCCATGGACGCTGCTGCCAAGCTGTATAGCCTAGTGAACAGCGCACAGACTGACGAGTTAAACAGAAAGGGTCTTTGGTTTGGTATTCCAAGGCAGTTTAATAGAACAGCCTCGAAGGGAGCCAAGAGCCGAAGAACTGAGAACAAAGTGGAACATAGGGTTTTATCTGGGGCTGGATAGGGGTGGGGAGAGAAACCGGGACCAATAATCTGAGGGTTCAGGGGTGGAGCAAAGGAGGGACTAGGGTGCAGGACCAATGGAGAGGGACTGAAGGAGTGGCTGAGGGGAGAGGATGAATGGGGCTTTGAGTGAAACAGAACTTTCTAGAACTGGGGTGTCTGACAGGGAATGATAGGCAGGTGGAATGACAACTGGGACGGGGAGGCCAATGGGTCAACTGGGGTACAGAGGTCTGCATAAACAAATTATTAACACAAGGCATCTTTGGAGGAGGTCTTTCTCTTACTTGAGCAGGGGATCACTGATTACAACAGGGCTGATCTCCCCAGTGCACCCTCCGTTGCTCTGTCAGTGGGGGTGCACTGACTCCTACAGTGGGGCACTGAAACAGGTTGCCCAGAGAACTTGTGGATGCCCCATCTCTGGGAGTGTTCAAGGCCAGGTTGGATGAAACTCTGAGCAACCCGATCCAGTGAAAGGTGCCCCAGTGCAGCAGGGATGTTGGAACTAGAAGATCTTTAAGGACCCTTCCAACCCAGGCCATTCTATGATTGCATGATGTACCTGAACTTAAAATTGGTTAGCCTTGCTTCCCCCTGCCCAATGACCACTTGGTATGTTTTAGAGGTTTAATTTGGTTTGCATTTCTCTTAGGTGGCTCCTGAGCCTTGTAGATATGGCATCAGGTTGTCCCTTTTTCTCCAGTCCTGCTGGACATCTGTTCTGCTCAGTGGGACAAGAGGATTAAAATGGATTAAAGTTGGATAAGGTGCTAATAAAAAATACAGAAAGGAAGAAAATTTCACATATAACTCATTAAAAGGTGGGGTGATGAGGAGGGAAACACAGCTGTATTTTTGGGTGGAAATCCTGACAGGTCTATCGGTCAAGATGAAATCTCACATACGCACTACAGTGTTTATAGTCCAGAAATTCCCCTAATTGCTTTGATGAAATGCCTGTAAATCAGTTTGCAGATTACATTGAAATAGTTTCTCTCTCTACCAAAATGTCATTTTTGCTAATAATGGACACTTTTAAAAGGGAAATGAGTAATGTACAATCTACTTGACATTTTTAAGCTGAGTTCACGGACACAGGATATCTGACAAGGAGAAGTGAGATTGTTACCTGCACTCCTCTGATAAATGTTGAGGGAAGTTTAGCAACCGTGGATGGCAGGACTTTGCAGGGAACTCTTCCTTGTGGATTCAAATCGATTTTGAAATGTTTGCACCAATGTTTGTCATATTACAGACTGAAATTCCTTGGCCAATGTCTTTAGGCAGGCTTTCCTTGTCCCTGTCAGGATTTGCTAACATCAAGCTAATTGCTTTCTTACTGTTGGAATAGGGAGAATTATGTTTTTTGGGGGGTACTTTGCACAGTTTCCTGGAGCAAGGCCTGCTGTGTGAAGTCTGAAAGGACCTGCTGTTCTCCAACCTCCACCAAAGCTTTTCACAGAAGCCCTATGGGAAGTAAACTCAGTCAGTAATGATTTTCCAAACATCCAGATATTTTTGCAGCATCTGTACTAAGCTAGTGGCACCTATTGAAAAGACACTACTTTATAAAATGCATTTTAGGAGACGAAACCATTTTTCACAATTTCCAGTAAATAATTAGAAAACTGCCTATGCCTCTTAACTAGGCCACAAAATGTTTCAAATTTAATGAAATGGACACATAAAATCTTCAGATACTGGTTACATTAAAGAGATGGTCTGTTGAGCTTTACAATAACCACATCACCAACAAGACTCAAAAAATAAATAATTAGTTGAATTTGCAGCCACTTGGCTCAATTGCAAATTTAATACAATTTCATTGATTCTCTGCATAGCTAACACACATTTATATTTATTTGAGCAGAGAAGGGGAAGAGAAAGCGGAGATGGGAAGTCCTAACCTTAAAGTAAATCAGATTTCTTTTGACTTAAATTTCTCTAGGAATGCTGAATAGGTTAATAGGCTCTGTACCCCAGTAATTACGATAGAAGAAGCATTGCACTATTAAAAATAATCAGTGCCTGGGATTTATTTCTGAGCATTTGCCTTATGTGTTCATATAAAATGAACAATGGAAACCAACATGTAATTATAGGTATTTAAAGCCGTTATAATGAAACAATAGCTTAAAAGTGAAATCAGACTTTACAATTTTTAAAATGAATACACATTTATTCTCACTGTATTTTATGATAATTCTGGTTGTAATCTCTCACTACACTGAAGCTCCTTTTCAATTTTCCAGTTGATTCTAAGCTTATGAAACCCAAAGACTGAAGTGCTTTGTGCAAACTGTGTATGCCTCTGTTTATTATTATTATTATTATTTTTTTTTTTTTTTTNNNTTTTTTTAAAGTTATGGTTGTAGGGAAATTGTCATCTGTTGAAATTAAAAGTTTTGGGCACACCTTTTAACAAGATGTCTGTTACAAAGGCTTCCAGGTTCTGGCTTGGGGTTTGCAGAAGAAAGGCTGAGGGAGCCTCTGATGGCACAGTTCCTTGTGCTGGTCTTACGAGACCACAGGTCATGCCTTGTGACTGTGGTTATCACTCCCATTAGCCTGTTTAAAGACTTCATGTAGAGAATTTCAATTTCTAGCAGTTTGTGGACCAAAAAACTCCCTTCCCAACCCATATAGAACGTGTAGGATCTTGCTTTTGTAATGCCCTTTCTTGGACACCTTAAAATCACTCCATGGGTTCCTTAAGGGTTTGGAGGCTGCAAATTGGAAGCCCATAATTTCATTTATACATGCAGTGTGGAACATTGATTGCACAGTATTGCACCTGGGGAACTTCTGGGAAATCAGGCATCTCAAGGAATGGTGGTTTAATGCTGGATATTCGCAGCAATTATCACTGTGTTTTTCTCCTGTCCCCTCCCAAAGCCATTCACAGTTCCAGCTCATGCTTACAACAGACAAAACTGAAACATTTTATTTTGTTTTGTTTTGTTTTCTGGTTAGCCTCACTATAAAGGTGAGATGGTGCTTATGGGGCACTCAAGTGGCAGGTATGTAAGAACAAGCAATTGCTCATAAATTGATGTGTTTATTTTCATGGCACTGCAGCTGGGCAATTAACACAGCTTGTTTTCTGGGTGACACCAAGGTCACAATTCTAACCTAAGGAACATTATTACTTACTTGCCCATATATATATATATAAATATATATATATATATCTAGATAGATAGATAGATAGATAGATAGATAGATATAAATATATATATTTACTGAAAAGGATTGCAACTTGAGTTTAAAATGCCAAACAAAATGGTCTTTTTTAGTAAATGAATTTGGTCACAACTATGTGTGGAAATGAGCATAACAGATGTGAAACAACTTCTTAAATTTCAGAAGACAGCTTCTTTTGCAGCCCTCTATGGATCACATTTGAGGTCGTTAAATCATTAGCAGGCAGCAGGGAGACTGTAATTTTGCTTTTCTTCAATCTAACCATTCCACTGTGCAGCCCCTTTTCTCCTCACGTTGCTACTGCCACTCGAGTTGATTACCAACATCGTCTTTGAATAAACCTACTGGTTGTACAAGAAGAGATGAGCATCTGAGTAAAGCCGTTAAATCTATGTTTATAAAATTATCTCCCTGGACTTAATTGTCACTATCCTGCTGCATGCTCTGATTCTACACTTGCTTATCCCTTGACTTCATTCTCTTGTTTGATAATACAGCTTCTCATAATCCACACAAGCCTTGCAATATATTTCACTCACTTGCTGACTTTCACTTTGTTGTTGATATTCATCCTTAGATGTCCCAAATGCCTGTCAATTAATCAGTCATCAGTCTGGAGAGTGTTATTAGAGCCAGGGACTAAGCACCCAGCTTTCAAATGAGGCGGTATTCATCAATTCATATGACTCTCACTATGAAAAAAGAGCAACTATACTCTGTCATTGCCAGCAGCTCTTAGGGTGATTAGACTACAAGGAAAGCTCTGGACCAAATCCTTCTGGATCTACTGGAGATATCTTACAACTGCAGAGAATTTTGGGTCCTAGCTTTATCTGTTGTGATCTGCTGATTTTTCTGTCTTGTGATTAAAAGTCTTGGAGTACAGTGTGGCCTTTAAATGCTGTTTTGAAAATTATTATTTCCATGAATTTTAAGAACATGAACTGGCTGAAGCAACTGCAGAGATAATATGGGCTAATTTTTCTTCAGATTATGGAAGAAATTAAAAACTGAAAAACACTTTTGGTAATCCTTCTCCCTACTTTTCCAAGCACAATTTCATGCTTTTCATCTGCTCAACACATTGTAGGGGTTTTATTAATGGAAACAGCCTGTTTCTTCAAGAATAAAAACTGAGAGCAGTGATGACCATGGGTGGAGCGTGAGCTACACAGCATAGTGTGAAACCTGAGGCAGGGTATACCTTCTGCTGTTTGCTCCCACCAGGCTTACCCATGCCAAAGGTAAAGCCAAGAAAGCATTTCTCTCTCCCGTAAGAAATATCAGTGTATTCTGCTTAAGAGAGCAGCTTCCCAGGCAGTGATTTATTTTCTGATCTCACTCTCCACTCATCCGTTTGCTACCAAAGCTCCAAGTTCAGGAGTACTTGAGAAATTACTGGCTATAACTGAACAAGGGTGTCCATATGTAGCAAATATGGTTTTTTTAGTCATCCAAACATTGATGTTCTGTGTCCTTGTTTCTGAGCAGTGTCATTATTAGAGGTGAAATATTTGCTTCACCAGAATACATTCTAACTGTACTTCATCCAAGGAGTCTTACTTATGGCTGTGTGTAACATGCATTTCATGAAAGAAATGCTGTGCTGGGTCTGTCCAAATGTAAGCTAGAGTTTAAGGGATACTGAGAGTTATACAGGCCCTCAGATTTATGAACCCAGGAGAGACTGTAAAGCTTTTGCTAGCACCAGTAGCTTGCAGTGTCTGAAGAGATGGAGTGATAGATGTGTGAATACTCTGCTGATGTTTCTTTACTGCTCCTGAGTGTATCCAGGGTGCACGAACATGCTGGTGACATAACAAGCAGGAGAAATACCTCCAGTTTTTCTTCATTAGTGTTTTAGCAGAATTCCTGGCAGACTCAAGCTCTGCCTGGCTGGTTAGGAGCCAGGGCTGGGTCTGAGCTACTCCGCGGTAGGAGCTGATATCAGCATTGTCATTCAGGGGAAAACAGCCAATTTCGGATTCAGGGAAGGCACGAGTGGCATGGGAGGGGAGGATGAGACTTTTAAGAGCTTCGTTCTTGTGCTGCTGTTTGAGAGGCAGGAATGGATAGGTTTTAGGCCATCCACCTTCACATATACATGAGCACAGGCAGGTGATGAAATGGTCAGCTCTGTCTGCACTCAGCGCTGGCTCTTCTTTCAGTGAAAGATTAGTTTAAATGTAGATGTTTCTAACTTAAATGTGAGTTGCTATCATTTTCATATAAGAGCAGAATTTTTATGTCAGAAATATAAGAAACTTCCAAATTTATTTTTAAAAACTTATTTGTGAAATGTTTTTCTCAGAGGGGATGGTTTTTGAAGGAAGTTCGTCTTCTGAAAGAAGCAGAAGGGAGATTTAATTCACATCTTTCTAATTTGGGATACCTGTTCTGACTGGTATAGTAGTAATTTCTGAAGAATATATGATCTCTAATTTTTTTTCCAAATCACTTTCATCAAGGCGCATGAAAAAAACCCAAACCTGGGACCTTTGAAATCTTTTTGCAAGACAAGAAAGTAATTCCATCCTGACTTATTTGGCCAGTCTACATGATCCCTTGAAGGTGTTTATGTGATAAAGTCTCTCATGGAGCCTTCTTCAAACCTTGATTGTAGCAACACATAACATTTACTCTCAATGGTATTTGATGAGTAATGATGCTCAATGAGTACTTCAGCACTCCTTGGTGTAGGGATGGAAGATCAGTGCAGAAATCTGAGGCAATGAAATGTTAGTCATGAAGTTGTCAGAGTGAGAAAAACTATATGTATAATTAGCAGAGATGTAATTCAGATCTCTGAAGAGTCTTAAGTGTCAAATTTCTGCCTACGAACTTTTTATCTGTTTTGCCTTTCCTCAATCTGGTTTTAGGCAGGCCAGAAGTGCAGCCTGAAGGGAAGTGGCACTGGGGTGACTGTTGGCACTGCCAGCATCTGCTGGGGACTCTGTGTGCTCCAGAAACAGTTGGAGGCCACGGCTGGGACCAGGCTTGAGAGTCAGGATGTGCCTGCAGACACATTATCTGTGTGTGCATGCACACGTGCATGCAGCTTGCACTGGGGTGATTGATCGTGGAAGCATCAGCTGTGCTGGCACCGGGTGTCTGCTGAGCCCTGCAGCAGATACACAGATAGAGGTTCTGCTTTTATTACACTGTTTCCTCAAATAGCCTAACTAAGCTGATAAAAGCATACATGTACCTGCTGTAGGGGTTAGCAGAGCTAAGCTTTGAGATACAATTTTTATTTACTTATTTATTTACCATTCCTAACCAACATAGCTGTTCTGGGAAAGCTTTGTAGGACAACCTTAACCTTGATAAAATGACCTCTGCACTGCTAACCTTTGCACAGTGCAGTGCCATATTTTAGGCAAGGCTCACTCCATTTTTATTGGGACGTTAAATGTAATGTAGTAGCACAATCTGTCAGTCAATAAAAATGCTATTTCCTCCCCAGGCTGTATGTGTTCTCACCTGTTACAACAATATTGAAATGATGCCCGTTGCATCGTGTTTGTAAACAGTGCCAGACTGGGACTGCATGCTCCATTCTGTAGGATCATGTCTGTTGTGGGATGTGGGCATCACTCAATTAACCAGCTCTCTTTTTTTCCCCTGGATTTCTCCTTGACATTTATTTCTGGGGAGGCAGATCCTGCAGGCAGCTTTACTTGTGGTTCAGGGAAAAGACACACTTTAATGCCCTCGCACCATATTTATCATCATCTTGCCTGCCTTGCAAAGGTAGCTGCAGATGTTGTGATGGATAGAGGATGACTTGATCAGTTTTGCTGTGGTTTCTGTAAGTGCTGTTCTTCATCTTTGAGCAAAGAGACATGGTGTAATTTCTTGTGGCAGTGCCACACACCAGAGCTCTGATCTCTTGGCTCTTCCCTGTCTGTGTAAATAACTATTACCTTTTAAAAGAGGTTTTGCCTGATCAGGTACTGAAGTTGCTGTACTGTGGTGTTTGGCAATGGTTCAGAAGAGAACCTGCTTCTCATCCTTCCACCCCGCTGGGGGTAAAAGTACTGCAGCATCAGGTGGGGTCATTTATAGCTTAAATCCCCCAAATAATGTAGTTGCAAATTAGATATACACATCCAGGGAAGGAGATAGTAAGGATTTCACATTAATAGAGAGCTTTGTCATTTAAACTGAAGGTAAGAACCTCTTTTTTATATTAATGTGATTTTGAACTGTTGCCAGTGTATTATCATTAAAGGGACATACTGTTAGGTAAGAATGTAGTTGTGCTCCCTGAAGAACAGAGTTCAGTGTTGTCGTCTTATTTGTTATCCCACTTCATTTCTTAGTGCAGATTTATTCTGTCCCCATCTGGCTCGTGTTCCTTTTAAACAAAGCTGCAAACAAACGAGTCCAGGTAGACATAATTTTCCTCCTTGTTGTCAGTGGCAATGTTCCCTTGGTGTCTGTGGTGAGGAGGACTTTCCCAGCCCCTTGTTTCCTCATGTCTCTGCAGGAGCAGAACTCACCATGGGACTGGAGCAGAAAGCAGTGGCTGCAGCTGGCCATGGCTGGACCCTGCCCTGGGGTGGTGGCACTGCAGATGCTGGGGTGCAGGGGTGCAGGACCATGCCATGCAGCTCCCTGTTTGAAGGCTGTGCAGAGACTGATGGAGGACAGGTATGGCCCTGGTGACTCAGACTGTAGTAATTTGTCTAATCCCCTGCTAAATGCATGACACTGGAAACTGAGTTTTTCTCCTTAATCAGATGAATGAACACAAAATGTGACTGTTCCCTACTGGCTGTGTTGTATTAAGAGCTGGAAAAACCCCAGAGATTAAATAACATTTCCAGAAGTCAATCTCACTAGTTACTTACTGGGGTTTTTTCCCCCCTTCTAATATGCAGTCAAGATATAAAAGCCTAAAACTGGAGTACAAAAAGTCAGAAGATTAATATTCTGCTTTCAGACACTGGCTTTCATTACTTTTTTTTTTTCAGAAGAAGGAGGAAATAGTTATAAAATGACAACGAAGCAACTTTGACAGTATAAAAATAACTGGTGTGCATTTTGTTTGTTCCTTACTCTTCTTGGTTAGGGAATGAATCTTCTCTTTTCACTGTAAGGCTTGGTGATAGGTTTTAACAAAAGTAGTTTGGGATCAGCACAAATACAGCAATGTCTGCTTGCAGCCAGGAAATATCTCCTATTCAAGAGACAGAGCCATGGAATAAATTATGATCTCCCTCAGGTAGCAGCTTTAGACAACTTACCTTTCAAGATGTTTGATAACATAGGTGGATCTGTGGAGTCACTTAAATAAGATAATAGGTTTGGATTAGAATAGCCCTCGAAATTGATCTAACATGCACGAGAACTGGGCACAGCCCCTTTCTTCTCAAAAGGTGGCTTCATAGCCAGGCCTTTGGTTGTCTTTGTGCCCCAGTGTGCCAGGCAGATCCGGTCTGATAGAGGACATCAAAGCCAAGTTTGCTCCCATCACTTTTGTGAGGTTACTCCCTACCTCCTGCCCCCCACATGTTGCTAGATGTGTCGGGTGTCTGTTAAGGAGTTATTTTTACTTCCCACCCACTCAACAAAAGCAAACAAAGAAACAAACCCCCCCCCAAAATAAAAAAAACCCCAGGCTTGTCTAAAGAAAAGCAGCAAGATGCCCGTTTTCTTATGCAGAGAGCAACTGCTGCTGGCAAGATGCACTTGTGGTGGATTTGCCCCCTGTGCACAGTCAGTCTGTCAGCTGCATGCGGGCGCCAGGCTCCTCCAGGCAGATATCCATTAAGTTCATCTGTTCCACACTGGCAGAAATTCACATGCTCTCGACAGGGGCTTGTTGTGCTGGGACTGTCACCGTGAGTAATGGCTGCTTGTGTGATAACTCAGTGTAGCTATTGGATAGCGAAGGGCTTACTGAGCCTTTTTGTGCAACAACTGTGCAGTGCAAATTCAAGTTTTTATAAATGGGGACTGGTGTCTTTTATGATAAATCAGATTATTTGTTTTGCCCTGTACTTCCAGCATATTCAATTTGCACCATAGCAAGACAAACTTATTGTGATTACAGACTTATTTTTGCTGTTGAAGGTGGCCATGGTGAAATACACATTTAATGATCTTGCTTTCAAGGCTCTCCAAAATTTCTCCCAGCTGTCTCAGGAGAAGCCACCTGGCTAGTATGCTGCAGGGTATGGGCTGAGCCCTGCTGTCTTCAGGAGCATACCCTGTGCTGCAGGAATGCCAGGTTATTGTTACAGCTGAGGACTGAGTCTCACCTTGCATGGTTGTGACCTTTGCACTATGTAAAGCAATAGGTTGCACTGCTGATTCTGGAGCTTTCTCCCTGAGTGCCTTTTTTGGGCCTTTGGGACCCAAAAAGCAATGAAGAGAGACAATGAAGTGAGGTGGGAAATGGAGCAGGTTCATGGTCACAGTGTTGGAGCGAGTTTGAGGAGTGACAAGACTGAGATCCCTGAGCAATTCTCTCTATTTGTTCCTAAGTTCTGGAGAAAGAATTTTGCTCTAGTACAGTCCATAGTGTAAAATGAACACCTTGTTGCACATCTTTTTCTTTTTTGGATGTAGTATGGCACCTTTCTCTAGTTTTACTAATGTAGGCAGTCAGGATATACAGGTTTGCTTTCTCCCTTTCAGCTATGACCTTTATATGACATTTCCTAAGCTGGTCTGGAGGGAATTTGCACAGGGCATTGTATATAGCGTAGCCTTCTTGTGGCTGTGGCTGGCAAATCTGACTTGCATGGGATGGGATGGAATAAAACAGCTCTGATGTCTCTTACACAAGTGATGGTGGGGTCCCCCAAAACAAGTAAGAGACCTAGAGGTTAACAGTCTGTTTTGGTTTTGTTTTGTTTTATTTTGTTTTTTCTCTAGAGTGGACTAGCTTGTTGACTAATTTGTAGCCTTAGGTATTAATTGTGCCACAGACTATGCTAACAGTGAATAATGGTGTCCCCCACATTTCTAGGTTAGTGGGATAGGACAGTTGGGTGTGCTGGGAGTAGCCTCTCATGCCTAACGCTACACTTGGGGCATATTTGCTTAGTAGTGATTTTGGGAAAAGAGGCCTGAACAGCCTGGTGTGCAGGGCCACCATAGAGTGATGAGATCACATTTTTCCCAGTGTGCTCCCTCTGATTCCATAGGAATGTCCCTGCACACTGGCAATAGAGTGGGATAGGCAGAAGACAGGACGAATATTTGGTCTTTTAAATCATTCTTTATTAACCTCTAATGGCTTCTAAAGAACATTTCACCCCTTTGGGCTTCCTCCCCTTTTCAATGCTACTGTCTTGAGGGGAAAACACTGATCCTTTCCTTTGCTTTTGGGAAATTAGTTCAGTTATAGTTTAGTGTTACTTCTCTCATCTCATATCATAGTGTTTAGCAGATGAACGCTTACCTCAGCACCCAGATTCCCACTGCACAGTCTAAGCCCCTGGATCAGACAATTTCAGCAGCTCTAGATGAAATAATTTCTCTTCCCACCCACGTAACCTTTCTGCAGTAAGCATTACCTGTTTTACTCTAGCACAGATGGAATGATGGTTGGTTGTTGCGGTGTGGGTGGCTGCAGCCACCATAACCCCAAA